>JAPSES010000236.1:9313387-9339103 GCA_029822895.1 Maxillicosta whitleyi
TAGTGTAGCTTCTTGATTTCACTGACACACAAAATTGACCCCATATGTATATGTGATATTATTTATTTGGGGAAATGACCAAAAATAGTCACTTGCCCAATAAAGGGTTAACCTGTTAACACATTCCATCACAGTAACTGCTGGCTTTTAGTGCAAGTAATAAATGTAAACCTAACATTTAAAACAATTTTTAGCATCAATATTGCTTTATTTTCTAACCAAGATGAATCACATTTGGTTAAATTTTCTGTTTTTTTATTGTCAGTTTTGCGTCTCTTCTCCAGTGAACGCACTATATTTCTCTCTGACCTTCTGTAAACAGTGCTGCAGAATAGTGTAGTGTCCCAAATAGATGTATGTGCTGTTAAGTGGCTATTAAAATATTATTAAAATATTTATTTCCTATCTGTTGGCAGAGGGGCCGGCCCAGTTTGATTGATGGGCCGGTTCCGGGCCACGGTCCATCAGTTGAAATGGCCTGGTTTACTGTCTGATGATCAGGTTTCTTCTTCTCTGTGTGTTTCTGACTCTAACTGGATGTTTCTTCTTCTCCTCCTCCTCAGTGGCGTGCTGTATCATTGCCTTCCTGTTAGGGCTACTGTTTGTGCAGCGCTCAGGAAACTACTTTGTCACGATGTTTGACGACTACTCCGCTGGTTTGCCTCTCACTGTGGTGGTTATCCTGGAAAACATCTCTGTGGCCTGGATTTATGGCACTAAAAGGTGAGAGGACGGCACGTGGGCTGGGTTTTGTGACGGGTAGACCGATGCCATATTTGGAGACGGTGAGATTTCAGACATCTGCGCTCACAGAACATCCTCACATATGTTTATCCTTTTATCCTTGTATGGAAAATGTCCAGCGCATTTTCCAGAACATCGCTATTGTACTTTTCTATGAACTACTGATAGAATCATTCTCAGTGTTTCTAAATCAACAATACATTTTAGTGTTTTAACTGTAGTATGTAACGTTTCTGCAATAAAATATGTAAAAACAACAGGCTTATGTTGTATATTTTGCTGTACTTATAGAAAATCTTTCCCAGGATGTTGAAATGTAGATAAACCCACAGTTCGATTCAATCTACTCACTGTCATCGAGTTTACATTAATGTTAATGTTTAATTTTACAGTTAATTCAGTTTTGTGACTAACAGGATTAACGTATTATATCACTGTTCTGACATTTTATTACCGTCATTCAACTGTTTGTCCTTTATTGCACCTCAATCTTCTTCTGCTGTGAGTTCAGTGGAACAGGAGCTAATGTTTGTTTTGATTTTATTCCTTAATCTAATATGGACTTTGTGTATCTAATATCTACTTTTAGTTTTGATCTTTTTTGTTCATAATTTGTGATTTATTTTGTAAAAGAAATGAATTCATATTGGTTTTCTGTTTTGTTTTGTTTTTTTGTGTATCTGAATGTAAAATTAAGTTTCTTTCAGCTTTTTCTGTCAGGGGGTTGATTTGGCACAGGTTTTTACCTGTATTATTATTATTATTATTATTATTATCATTATTAGAAGAAGACTTACAATAAAGCAGAATATTAACAGAACAGACAGTAATTTTTATTGTAATTGTTAATCACAGTTTATGTGACAACTACAATATTGTGACACCCTGAAGTATGTTTAACTACAAGCTTTCCCAAAACCAACACTAAAGTGGTTTTATTGCTAAAATTAAAGCAAACACTGAATAGTGGTCTACATTTTTCTTCAGAAATAAAAATGTGATACACCTCATATATTTTTGATAAAATGAATTGGAAAACAAAAGACAAAAGTGATAATGTTTGCAACTATGGCTGCATGTCCTATACACATACGTTTATATGCATTTATATAATAGATTTACATGTATTGCACCAAAATAAATGTAAAATGAATGTGTTCTAACGTGCAAACTGTGTTGTGAAGTAGAAGTGGTAGCTCATAGATAAACATTCCTATGGAGACAAACCCATTCCAACATTAAATTATATAATGTTACATTTTGACCCAATCCTGTATCTTGAAAACAAGCTCAGCACTTTTGATTCAATCTCTATTAGAGATTCAAATTTCATAATGTTTGATGACTTTTATTCTAAAGCACAATCATGATGCATCCTGGGTTGTAATTGAGCCTGTTAAGGATAAGTCATAGTATCAGATACTTAAGTGACAAACTGTACTGGTATCCATCATTTGCAAAACATACAACATTTTATTGTGGTTGAAGCAATGAACGTGTTGTATAAATTATATAGTTTTTCTCTCAGCCTGAGTATTTTCTTTTATGGAGCGTAAACATCTAGAGATATTACTCATACTGGTTCAGCGCCATTTATTTGTTATTTTAAATTCTGCCAAAAACTACGTCTGAGTGAAACCTCTGTTTCTACAATATGATGCTGGTCCAATAACTGAGGACGGACTGTGTTTTATCTCCTCTCAGGTTCATGCAGGACCTTGAAGACATGCTTGGTTTCAGGCCGTACAGCTTCTATTTCTACATGTGGCGGTACGTGTCGCCGGCGGTCCTGGTGGTGCTCATCATTGCCACTGTCATTGAGATGGCCGTCAGTCCTGCAGGATACAACGCCTGGGTGGAGTCAGAGGTCAGCGCTGTTTTTATCTGGCAATAAATGTGTACGTTAAAAATTGAACAAAAGGAGACAAAGACTGAATGAAGCACAAGACAGACACTATGCTTCCTTTAAAAGGTACAATATGTCATATTTCTGCGTTAATATTAAATATATAACAATGAATCAGAATCTGTTACATATTTTGCACATATTTCACATCAAATTCTTCAACTAATATTAAAATTCACATAAATGGGTAGTTTAACTCAATGACCGGGCACTGGTGTCATTGGGTAATGTTAATATTCCCCCCACCCCCATAAAGGGGAGGCAAGGGATATTGGTTTTGGTTGTTTGTTTGTTTCTTTTTGTTTATTTCTTTGTTAACATCAGCAAAACTACTGGTTGAATTCATACCAAATTGGGTTTATAGATTACCAGTGACTCAGAATATATGTCATTATATTTTAGGAAAAGTAGGTCAAAGTTTTAAAAAAAAATTATTCATTTTTGAAATCATTTTCTCCCATTTACTTATCAATCAATCGATCGATTGATTACAAAACTATTACAAACGATTAAAATCAACAAGTCATTTACAAGATATTTTTTGTAACAGGACATCCCAGAAGCTCATAATAGGGATACAATTTACATCATAGTCTTTACTAAATTCAAATATTCTAAATAACCACAACATGTTTTAAGATATTTACCTAAATTATCTGCTTAAAAATAATTCATTTCCTTTTCCCGAGTCCTATTGTAGTCCATATTATGCAACATTCTCAGATAATCCAACAGTCAAACAAAGGGCGTTATCCACATAAATAAAGTGTTTACATGATCTGTGTATCAGCCAAGTGGGGTCTTAAGTCAGGCATGTTTTAAAGTAGCTCTGTTTGTATAGGATTCCATTACATTTACAAAGAGCAGCAACTGTTTAAATCTTTACATCTGCGAAATGTCAAATGTCTGTTGCAGCAAATCGCTTGTTTGAATTCATACCAAACTGGGTTTATAGATTACCAGTGACCTAGAATAAACATGATTACATTTTGGGAAAAATAGGTCAAAATTTAATATTTTTCTGAATTAAAAAAAAAAATTCTTCTCACATTTACTTATAATGGATGAAATTTCACATGTCTATAAAAACCTAAATTTTGTTTCAGTTTACCTCAAATGTGGCACATACAGTATGTAGAAGCAACTGAAATACTGACGTCAACAAACATAAACATAATGACATCAGCTGGATTGATGCCAAATAAGCTATGATACCTATGAGGGGGCGGGGTTTGTTGTGCCTGACACCCCTTATTAATGATGCTTTCAGCTATTTTATTCATTACAATGAACAGATGACATGAATATATCGTTAAATATAATGCGAACAAAACCTCCTCTGTAAACAGTATTTCACTACTTCCAGATGTTGTTCAACTACATTTCATTATTTGTGAATTTATGTGGTTAGTGTCGAACAAACCCCACATAATATCTAGCCTCATTCACATTTTTCCTCTCATCTCTTCTTCCTTTTCCTCTCCCTCCTCGTTCCAGGGCTCAGAACGGTTCCAAAGCTACCCTCCCTGGGCTCTGGCCATGGCGTACGCCCTCATCGTCGTTGCGATGCTGCCGTTGCCACTGGTCTTCATCGCCCGCCACTTTAACCTGATTTCAGACGGCTCCAACAAGCTGTCCGTCTCCTACCGTAAAGGCATGATGAAGGACATTTCCAACCTCGAGGAGCAGGATGAGCAGCGCTTCATCCTCAGCAAGAACCCCAGCGAGGCCCCGTCCCCTATGCCCGCCCACCGCGCTTACCTGGGCCCTGGCGGCACCCAGGAGATGACCAACACCAACTACGGCACCAGCACCAAGACAGGCTATCAAAACATCGGCTCACCTGAGTCTGAGCTATGATCCGCCGAGCTCATACATCCTCCTGTCCAATAAATCCCTGCCCTGTTTGGAGAGAGGGAGACAGAGGGAAAAAAGTGAGGAACAGGAGAAGAAATGGAGGTCAAGAGGAGGTCCACAGCCGGTTGTTCATCACACCTTAACCCCCAGAGCTAAACCCCTTTATCCTGCTTCACTACGCCGTTATTGTCCATCTTTCTCTCCCTTATTATAGGATCCACGTTGATGATTGCCTGTCAATCCCAGATACGATGGAGGATCATGGGACAGTGAGTCCCCACTCATATGACGACCGTATTACAAGAACAGAGAAACAGGGTCACTGAAGAAAATGAAGCTCTGTCAGGTACAAGGAGGTGTTTTTTTTTTTTTTTTATAAGCTCTGGCTGAGGTTAAGGTGTGTTCGATACTGACATGCTTCGTGTCATTTTGAACCAAAATGTTATACCAGTCTGAAGAAGGTCATGTTTGAGGCAGGTTGGTCTCAGCATTAGGAGATCATCATGTTACCGTTGTTTATTTACAGAGGGTTTATTGTTTGTGGAGACAGGATGGAAGGAGAGGTACTAAAAACCTAATCTGTATCATCATAAGGGAACATTTTTCATCTGTAAAGCAAAATAATACAACTTGCATCTGTAACAGTATGTCTGAAGTGTTTCTATATCTGCAAACAGTGTTACAAGCACATGATTTTTAGAGTTTATTGTGCCTACCATACATCAGCAATAATAACTAGTCCAAGTATGTGGCTCTCCTTCTATCCCTGTTCTCTCCGCTGGTGTAGATTACTGTATATATGTGTTGTGCAATAGTCTGAGATGTCATGGTAAATTATGTATATATATATACACACCCCAGTAGTGCAAAACAAGGGGAAAGTTTATCCTCATTTCTTCACGGCACCGAAGCACAGACTCCCGCTATCATTAGCATCTCTGAGCCTTAACACAGAGCAGCACTTTTCTTTTAAACATCTCCGAGTTGTTGAAACAGTCGTCTCTGTGCTGTTCCAGTCGCGGAGCTTTTCCATTTTAATCAATCATTTTAATCAAGCGTTTCCATTTTAATCAATGCCTTAGAGGGCAGAGGTGGCGGCGTACGAGCATTGTTTGATCAGAGGCAGCTTGTCCGTCCGTCCGTCCGTCTGTTTCAGGGCAGTGTGGCGTTAGAGAGGCAGGCGTTTTGTCATTGTGTGTGTGTGTGCAGATGTACGTGCCCCTGTTGTCTGCCGCTGAATGAGCGCTCCCTGTGACCCTGCCTGTGTAAAAATAGAGTCGTGTTACCCAGAGGAAGCCGTGGCAACGCACCATAGATACAGATCCTCTTCCGACAGAGAGGATGAGGAGCACAGACACCTTTGCTTTCTCTGCTTCACCTGCACGGTCTGTTAATCAGCAATACAGAGATGAGACATTTTACTGTGGACGTCCTTCAACAATATATATTTTAATGTCGTTACAGTTACAGTGCATTGAGTAACAGGTTCACTGCCATGACGTGCTGTGGAATGATCATGTTTCATCCCAGAGAGGATGACATGTAGGTTTAATTGTTTTCTCGAATTGTTGCCACGATGGACTTCATTTCATAAACACTACGGTCTACACTTTGATGTCTTTTTGTGAACTGACATGTGGAAACTAAAGCCTTTTTATTTTTTAATGTATAATCTTGTATGATGGATGTTTAGGGGTTTAACGTGTGTACTATAAACGTGCTATTAATGTTTTGAAGAAGTCGTAATACATAGTTTTCACCACTGGGTGTCTCTGTTGGCAGGCAGAGGAGCCACTGCTCTCTCTCTCTCTTTCTCTCTCTCTCTCTCTCTCTCTCTCTCTCTCTCTCTCTCTGCCCCATGGCCCCTCCCTGAGACAGCACCAAGACTGAACAGATATAGTGTGAAGCACAGTCAGTCACATTGTTTGGTGCCTGAAAATCATCACTGTCGTCTGTTTGCCTTATGCTTTGTCGTTTTATTTAAGTTGATGTTTATGTAGTGCGATTCGGTAGAGTTCGGACCAATGTCTCACTGACTTGAGCACTTTAATTAAGCCAAGACCCTGGAGTTGTTTTGTTAAGCACAAATTCATCAAAAGCGTGATGAGTTTAAAGGTTAACGACACGATGGATTCATATAATGTGAATATATAAGGTGATATACTGTATATATACAGAGCCCTGAATGTCTATGAGGGGTACAAGCACACATATCTGAAACCTTCCACCTGCAAAAGTCTGGTTTCTTGTGCTTAAGATCTACATCTGATTATGTTACATTTCTGCATCATCACAGATTATAATCTTATAGTTTGGTCTTCCCATGTAAAATATACTGACCAGCGCACACATTACTCAGGCTGTCGTCACTTCTATTACCTGTGATTTGCTGGAAGAAGCATCCTTAAGTAAATATATCAACATTATCTATACTGTAAATGAAGGAAAAGGTGATTATTAGTGTTTTGATGTTTCAAAACTTGTAAACATATGTAGAATACACTGTCGACCCTAAAGATGTAATGATATGAACACACAGTGGGATCCCTCCATCCAAAGAAATTCATTTTGTGCCACATCTATTCATGCAATATTTCTATTTTTATATTTTACCCCAAGTTCTATTTTAAACCCTCCTTCACCCTCTCACATGACAAGACTATTATCCTTTTTTTTTGCCAAAAAAGTCTGGCATTAAATATTTAGAGCCATTTGTAGTCTTTAAAATGTATTATGTGGAACTGGTGGGAAATATCTGCGCTCTTACACAAAAAAGGAGTAAAAACATACGGATGTTTCATAGTGAGCACAAGAAACCACATTGATCGATGGCACACGACTTCAGGTGAACTCACCTGTATGAAAATTGTAGCTGTGGTTTGAGTTAAAGCACATTTGTGGAAGCACAGGAAGGTGAGCACAAAGGAGCTGCATGTCTTACTGAGCAATGAATTTCACCGGTCAATAAGCGTAAGTAGAGTGAGTCAGAGCGGGTTACCTAGGTGATGAAACTTGTAGCTCATGTTAGTCATGGTCTGATTCCTGCATCCTCTGATGGGTCACTGGAGGATAAAGCTGCACAATGAAATTCACTGCCATCCTGGCATTAAGTTTAACTGCGCCATTAGTCCATAATGTACCTGTAAGAAACAGACTGATCTGCACAATAAATGGAAGCAAAATGGCAGAGGTGAACAGCCCGAGCTAATTACCAATGGGAGGATTTGTCTGCAGATGGCACAGTTATGTATTTGGAAACAGCAGAGTCATGTTAAGTCACTGAGAACATGATGCATGATGTTTGTCACGTTTTTGCCTCCTTCTTTCTACATCCCAGCTGATCTTGTTTGTAACGTTAAAAAAAATACAAGCACTGCTGAAAAAATCTGCACACTGGAAAAATCTCAGCTCTTATTGGTCCAAATTTGTCCACGTAGGCCTTAACATGTATCAACACTAATATTAAACAACAGAGACTCAACTCCAGGGTCTGTTCGTCCTGTTCATGTATCAGCCGCGTTGCATATGTAAGTCAAAGCGACATCTAGAGTTTAACTCAGTTATAGCACTGAGCTCAAATCAACAAAAGTAGAGTAATAGCATATTTATTTATCTGTGCAAATAGTCTTTATGTGACCAAACCATAGTTATATTTATAGTATTTAAGACGATGTATTTAAGCTGTACATATATCGATGTACATTCTGATAAATTCACAATGAGTATCTATAGTGAGAGTGACAGGGTGTATACTTGAGCTGTAAATAATAATTGTATATTTTGAGATATTTTTTGATTTTTTGTACTGTAGGTAATGTTATTTTGGTGTCTGTTGCTTTCTGGTGTT
This sequence comes from Maxillicosta whitleyi, assembly GCA_029822895.1. NCBI lineage: Eukaryota > Metazoa > Chordata > Actinopteri > Perciformes > Neosebastidae > Maxillicosta > Maxillicosta whitleyi. The sequence continues at coordinate 9,321,742 of JAPSES010000236.1, forward strand.
AGTGTGTGGTTGTTTCAATCAAAATAGCAGAATGATTGTGACTGTGCGTGTGTGTGGGTGTGTATTTGGGTGTGTGAGTAAAGTAAAAGTATATGTAGGTTTTGATGTTTAACTGTGTGTTTTTTCTCCTCTCTCAGTGTTGTGTGCTGCTGATTTAATCCAGTAGATAAAATCTTGTTGTTACAGTGAACTGGGACCACTAATGTAAGCAATCTCCTCTCTGTATTTGACACTGGGACTGTGGTGGCTTCCAGCACAGAACTGCAACACAATCAACAACTAATGTTTGACAATAACAAAAAGATACTTTACGGAGGTTGGGTTTGTTTGGGTTTTTTTTTTTTGTTGTTGTTGTTGTTGTTTTTGGGGGGGAGGGGGGGTTTGGTTGAAGAGAATGGTATTCTGTACAAACAAAATGGAGCAAACAGGAAAATTAAAATAACACTTTTATTAAACAGAAAAGTGTTGTGTATTATTTATTGTGACTATGAAAAATCGACTTTAATGATGTTTTATATTGAAATGGCTTCATTTTTACATTAAATTTGTAATTCACCAAACAAATAAAGTCTATAGTAACACATTCCATACACATTTCTTCTGCTCACTAGAAGGAATAGATAAAAATCACAAACATAATTGAGCAGCGTCTATCAGTGATGAATATAAGTGTCTTCTAGCTCCGTGTTTCTTTTCTACTAACATCTATCTGGATCATTATCTGCTAAATGATTCACTTTACTTTAATAAGCTGCTCAGTCACTTCATCCATCTGCCTTTTTGTGCTAGATAGTAGTACTGAGGAAAAAAAAACACCTGCAAAAACATCACAGCAGATAAGGTGTGAGAGTTCCATGGGGTTTAACAGGGAAGTCTGACTTAACTGTAAAACTGTATTTGGTGACTAAAATTAACATGTATATAGCCTTTGTTGTACTTTTTTAACCATTGACTCAACTTTACAAACTGATTATTATAGAAAGTCATTTGAAGATCATTTCTACAGGCTTGGTAACATCATATTTATATAATCTGACTTAAAAATTCAAGAAAATGAGGAGCATTAACTTCACTGACTGTGAAGAAAGGCTCCCACAGATAAAAACCTATAATTATCATTAAATCGTTCATTCATTTTCTATGTCTGTTTGATTTTGATTTCTGATGAAATGTACCACGGATTTGTCTTTTTAATGTTTTTGTCGCTTTAGGTTGAACTCAGTTTTGTTGTAGGGTCAGTGTATGATGATGCAAAATAAGAAGAATCAACAATTCTGCACAAATGTATTAAAAATGAATATATTCTAAAGAGTCGGTTTCTGCCCCTAATGCAAGGAGTAAAAATAGATCTTTTTTTTTTTTAATGCTTTTGTCATTTCTGTAGCAAAATCATGCTCATTATTATTATTATCTCCCAATAATGATAATTAATGAGTCAATATAAAGTTTTTGGAAAAGCCTTTGCATTATTTTCTTGAAACTTTAAAGCTACACTGAACTTTCTATGACGTATTGACCCTGTGAAGAAATAAATGTGACTAAATTAAAATGTATGTCTTATGTAATTCTGAAATCACAGGTGAGTAGAAGCCTCACACCTCACCTGTAACTGCACAACCCAGCCTCCATCCTTTTACTCTCTTATAATTTACTCATGTGGCTCCTTTTTTTACTTCTTCCCAAAACTAAATGAACTAAATTGGTTTGGATAATGTTTCTCCGTGCTCACTTAACCAGAAGTGGCCTCTGGTTTCCCACAGAGGCCATGTGCACTTCATCCCACCAACGCCGCTACAGTGCAGAACTGAGGAACACAAAACCAGGAGCAGCCAGATGTAATAACTCCAGTCTGACAGACGTCGGGCGTGTTGCCAGAGTAAAGGCTGCACACGCTCACATCTATCGCAACGCAGACTTATTATGGGCTGTTGATAGGGACACATCATCTACCTTTTGAGCTGCAGCGTCCGTCACCTGCTGCCTCTTTACAGCTGCTCATAGTTTATGTTAGTGCAGTCGGTGGGTACAGATTTACATCAGGGTCATGGAAAAGACGCATTTGCAGAGCGTGAGCAGGCACGGTGGTGTGAAAATAGTCTTATTCCTGTCTCTTGGCTTCTGTTTGCGCTCATTGAGCTTAAAATATTACAGACATAATTCTAATTGTAGCCCCTGTTTGGCTGAGTTGTGGATTTAATAAAATGCTGCTTCCTTCCCAAAGGTATTCTTAGAGTCTACAGAGGGTTTTTGCTGAAAGTGATGTTGGATGCATTTACTTAGATTTTCAATAAAGCAGAACCTGAAGCTCCTGCTGCTGTGGTGTTGGTTTTGGCCTCCCTGTCTGTATGCGTAAATGTCAAGCTATTTGTTTCCCAGGCTGCGTCACACTTCCTTTGTTAACTTGGCTGTCCGGTGCACTTTGAAGAATATCTCACTATTCTGTATCCTGTAAACAAATCATTTTCCCAGCACAGAGTAAAACGCAGACTTGAACTGGCCACGCACGTCCTGCACGTGCACACGTATTAATGGAAATCCCACCTGCACGTCTGCAGATTCGCTTACTGATGTTTATCTAAAAACAGCAGAAGTCCACTTCCCATTTTCCCACTACTTCACCACCTGATCCAGGAAAAGACAGTTCTGTGGGTATTTTTCACACTTTGAGCGGCATTTTCCTGGCAGTGGTGTATGCGTGGGTGGAGATCCATCAGTCATATTCTCACATGGCTCTTTCAGCAGAGCCCAGATGGTCCCTTTGCAAAGTCTGACCCCACAGCCACAACAGCTCATTACTGTTTGACCAGCTACTCAGGCTGCAAACAATGCTGCGCTTTAACAGGAATCTCAAGTCCTTTTTACACAGCGCTTCTGTTCTGGGAATATTTGGCCTTCATTCTGGAATCACGTCTGTCTTATTGAAATGGTGGGATCATTTGGTCCCACCTTTCACGGCATTGTAACGTGTCTGGAGGTAGTAACAGAACCGTGATAAAGGTAGAATCATGATTCCAGAACACTATGTAAAACGAACACCTCTTGTTCCACAACCAAGGTGTGAAGTTTCAATGACATATTGTGTGTGCGACTCCTGCACCAGGGGTTTTAAAAATGAGCATTGGCCATCTACAGTAAACAAACATATCAACGCGACAAGAAAGATGTTGACCGTGGGAGACGCCCAGATCTTTCAGACCTGTTGTCACTTAAAGTAAAGGACTCTGTCCATGCTAACATTTGTGGAACGGTGAAAGACGGTGAAAGACTCTGGAGAGTGTTAATGGATGATTTGAATCTCTGAACAATGTGAGTCACGCATGTGTAGAAGTATTTATCTCTTTCAGCCAAGTTTTACGATTCACTATGGCAACCTCTCTAGGACAACCACTGTATGAGTCAGATTATGTAAAAGTACAGAGACTTGACTTTACCTTCAAGGAGTATCTTTCTAGCGATCAGAAGTTATTTGGACAGTACATTTATATGCCTACTTTCAGTTTGTTACACAGCTGAGGGCCTATCCAGTTGGCAAACATTTTGATCTAAATCTGGTGGAACCTGAACGGTTGAAGGTAATCACAGCGCCATAGGGAGTTGTTTGTCCTTGAGAGGTTGCTGTAGAGAGTTGTAAAAGATGGCCGACAAATAAATGCTTCTACTCATGCACAACTCACACATGTACAAAAAAATTACCTTTATCTAAATTATTTTTTCTTACTGTGTATATTGTATTGTAATGTTGTATTTTTTCTTTCTTTCCCATTGTTGCCTCTGTTACATTACTGTTACAACCCAATTTCCCAGTTTGGGGTTAATAAAGTACTTCTATTCTATTCTATTGTCACATCATCCAGAGCCTCAAATCCTCCCTTCACAGAGAGGTTAGGTTAGAAGCTATGGTTGGGGTATTTCCACTATACAGGTTACACATCACACCAAATGCTGCACTGTGTCACCGCCCCTTTGATTCTGGAATGCAGGTCCGCTGTGTAAAAGTCCAGCCTGTCTTTACTGTGTAAATCAGTTAATGGTGGCAAAAAGGTGGGATCACCATCTCACCTTTTTTTTCTCTCTCTGTAAAAGTGGTTTCATTGACGGAGGCCACATGTTGCTCAGTTGTGGAGCCACCTCTTGATTTAATGCTTTAGGGACTGATGGATTTGTGTCATGTGTGTTCTGATAAATGTCACAGCAGCAGTTCTCAGCAGGTTGGACAGTTGTGTACAAAGAAACCTGCTCAAATAATCCCATGACAGAAGAACGTCCAACAGAAGACTGCATTAACACTGTACCTAAGCCTGTATCTGATTTAAAACATTCAACCTTCTCTGTATTTCACAGACTCGAAAATAGTATCTGTCTGCTGCCAGTGGTGGAGGTGGAAGCTCCTTCTTGGCCACAGTCCTGCTGTACCTGTCAGTAAATGTGATGCAATTGCATTCACACATTTAACCCATAAAGATCCAAACATGCACCACCGACCAAAACCATCTACTGATCTAAACTGTTTAATACCTGCTGATCCACTGATCCTGTCAATACATGTAAATAATTGGTGTAAAATGCAGTTTTTCATCTTTGATATGACCCATTTGGCATTCATAGGCTCTGTAGTTACTATGGAAACACCATCATCGTCTACAACATCGATTCACCAGTAAAACCCAGGGAGTTGGATCAATGACAGTGGGTGGAGACACTTGGTTTATTGAATTGAATTGAATTGAATTGAATATACTTTATTGATCTTCCAAAGGGGAAATTCCAGTATGTGCAGTTGTGCAAGACAGTGTGCATCAATACAATAGAAAAATGAAGAGATATAAACACATTTGTTAAAGTGGATACAGTGACAAGAAGTAGTAGCAATAATAATAATAATAATAATAATAATAGTCTTCAATTAGTGATGGAAATGAACGGAAAGTCATGTTTTCTTCAGTTTTCTCTGTTTTTGATATAACAAACCTCAATTTTATTCTGTGCTGTGATGAACATGTTGTTTTTCAGTTAATTAAATATAGTAAAATATCTGTTTTATACTTAAAAATGCAAAATATAGAGCATAATATCAGAATAAATGGTAATAAGTCAATTAAGAATGGTTCAAAAATTTGAAAACAATCATTTGGGTACTGACGCAAAAGTAGCACGAGGTATTCATGGGTTAAACATAACCTACAGACACACAGAAGAAGACACAGCACTGACAGCTGATCTCCTAAGCAGAGGGATGTATGAAAACCTTGGTTATGAAGACACCAAAATACACAGACTTCAGTTTAAATCAGTGGTTCAGGAAATCACAGCGATATTGCAGCAGAGGTCGGTACGGTGTGTTACCCAGAGATAAAGTGACACACGGACACTTGTACATTTGATTTATATTAGCTACAGTTATTGTTCTTGAGTGCACTTCTGACTTCTGCACTTTACAGAGTCCGTATTAGTGAGATCAACTGATGTCCTTGGTGTGAAAAGTGGAAGAACTAAAAAGAAGAGTTAAAACCTGCCTCGCTGATATAAAACAAAACAAACACAAATATGAGCCCATGCAATGATTTTGATCAATAAAACTGTCTAATTGACATAACTGTAAAACAAATGCTCACAGGTAGACTTACCAAGGACTGATTAATGTAGTCAGACAGTGGGTTTGTCTAAAAGCTTGTTTGTTTATATTACCTCAAATGGATTCAGGGATGGACGCTCTTCCCCCTCGCTTTTCCTGGAGCTCTTTATACGCCTTCCTGTTTACCTGTGACCCTTCAACCTCACCAGAACAAACAGCTTTTATCTGAAGATGAATAACTGACTTTTATTATAAATAGAAACAGTAACTGAACGTTTTCTCTGCAAAGGATTGTTGTGTTTAGTTTGTATTTTTATCCATCAAACATGTTTGTCACAAGTATGCACAGTTTGCACATATGCATATTTTTGCACACATCCTCTGTATATTTACCCTGTCCCCCAAAGGGTATTGTTTTTGTCTCAGATGTTTGTTTGTTTGTTTGTTTGTTAATACCATAGCAGGCAAAATGTTTGGTAGAATTCATACCAAATTGGGTTTATTCTGAGTTTTTTGTTTTTTTTTTCTCCCATTTACTTATAATGGGTGAAATTTCAGATGTCTACAAAAATATTCATTTTGTTTTAATTTACTTCAAACTTGGCACAAATATAGAGGTAGTTAATAGAGGCTGACATCAACACATGTATAGACATGATGACATCGGCTGGATCGATGACAAAATAAACTATAATACGTACGAGTGGGCTCGTCGTGCCTCACACCACTTGTTTGTGTTGGTTTTGTGTGCACTTTTTATTATTGCATACCCTCTCTTTTGCACCATCTGGGGCAGTTCTCCAGTTTCATTGTATGTGTACTTGGGTGATTGTGCAATGACAATAAAGATGTATGTAATTTTATCTTATCTTATCTTATCTTATCTGACCTAACCTTACCTTACCACAAACTCTAGTGCAGGAACAGTGAAAGGTTGTCCACTTTACAGTTCAGTTGTTATTAAAGGTACTGGTTGTCAGTGGGTGTCTGGGGCCACAGTCGCCTCAACCATCTAATTGGGATTCAGTAACACAAGGTGCATTGTGGTCCGGTAGGAGTCGAGTCCAGTGATAATTGCAGCATGACCATGATGTGCTCTGAACTTTTCTTCTCTCATGTGGTTTTGTCTAAAGGATTATCCTTATCTGCCGGGTCTTTCCCTTTAAACAACAAATACTGTGTAAAACTGTTCATGTTTGACTCTGTATCAGTGTTGTTTGTCACCTTCATCCCTTTGCACACGGCTGTTCCAAGATGAACTTTGGGTGGTTCTTGAAATCGCTCCATTGCATCCTGCTTCCCTTCACTTTGCGTCAGATAATTGACCTCTGCAGCTCTCAGAGCAGTGCACAAAGTCTTGCACACAACTTATTGCTCGTCCAAAAGGAAAAAACAGAGGGGAAACAGTTGCCTCACTTGAGCTGTTTCTATGTTAAGGTCGTCAAACAATTTATCTTGACTCTTTGATTAAATTCTATATATTGCATTGGCTCGTTTTCATGGGGGTTTTCAATGATGTCACAACAGTATGTCAGTATATATGAAATAATAAGAATACTACTAGTAATAATAAGAAGAAGAAGAAGAAGAAGAAGAAGAAGAAGAAGAAGGAGAACAAGAAAATGTTGGACATGGATAATTATAAATTTACACACTTTGAATTTGTTGTATATTTTCCTATTGATTCTTCCTTTGTTGATTTAATAATTATTAGATTGAAATAAATGTAAATCTAATGAACAGGGGAGATACGTCATCTGGTCAAGTTCATCCATCATAATCTAAGCCCTTGAGTCTTCAGATTTCCATATCAACTTTTGTAAAAAAAAAAATGCATGTCAGATTGACTTCAGTGGTGATGGTAAATCAGGTGTACATACATACACACACACACACACACACAGAAAGAGAGAGAGAGAGAGAGAGAGACATGCATATAAACATACACACACGCCTACACATACAGCTCTAGAAAAAATAGAGACCACTTCAATTTTCTGTGAAATCAGCATGTCTATATGTACGACAGACGTTCCATTCCTTTGTCTGTTGAATTCCAACACAAACACACCTTATTCTATTGAAGTAACTCCTGATCCATGTTTTATTTAAAAAGTAGAGGTATAAAGACCACTAGTGCGGTCATCACTATCTTCTTACATTTGGCTAAAACAGTGCTAGTAAATGGAATAAAAAAATAATTGAAAACTACTGGACTTCTGTTCTGACAGTGTTCTCAAACTCTGAGGTTCTTCTATCAGTTCAATACTCTGGACTCAGCAGGTCATAAAGGTGTGGATGATGGACCACCAGATGAAGACCCTGCCATGGCCAGAACAATCTGCAGACCTGAACCCACTGAAAACTTCTGGAGGAACATGGATGGTCACAAAACATTTAACATTGTTGAGTTTGTTGAATTTCTCCACCAGACGCTGCATAAACTCATCCAACAGTAAAGGTGGAGAGAAAAGACATGTGAAAGTTGTCACTGAAAATCAGAGTTATTCCATTAAATACTGATGTGTGAACTTCTACCAAGTTACAACATCAGTATTGAGTTGTTCAGATGACTTGTTTGCATTATTTGAGATGTTAAAATACTGCATCTTTTTGTTATTTTGCCCATGTGTCGTGTTCTGCAACATTTAATTGCTAATTAAAATAGAATCAGTTTATCAAATTCTTCCCAAATGATGTTGTGCAAAAATGAAAGGATAACTGATAAACTTTACTCTTCTAATTCACACATCAGACTATTGAACAGATGGAAATCTGAGCTTGTTTTTCTTGGGATGAGTAGAAGGAGCGGGGTGGCAGCAGCTGTCAGGATCTCTGGAAATATTTGGAGTCTGTTCATTGGTTCACATTCTGCTCCGGCAGCGTTTGGCAGGAATCGTGTAAATCGATATTGATCTCAGTCAGTCTGGTATCATAACTGAAAATGCAACTTTTTATCAAATGGCATGACAGTAAATCTGTGGTGTGATTCAAGGGAACATATTTTCCATTGGAGTGATTTCTATAAAATAATGTGTTTCATTCTGCTGGAAGATATGAAACGGTATTGAGGTTTGTGACGAATAACACGAACATTTAGATAAGTGCTGCAGCTGATTGATGAGCTGAGCTTCTAGGCTGTTCAAAATGAAACATCCCCTCATGGTTTTCATACCACATGTGCATCTTTAGGTTCGTGACCAATTAAAGATCACCAGAGCTGCAGGATGACGATCCCACAGCGACAGGAGGACCAGAGGGTGGTTTCCCCGGGAGCCTTCAGATGTTGAAGAGCTCTATTTGTTGCATTGATCAGTGCATTGATTGAAGCTGCTCCTCTAGAGATCCTCATTAGTTGCTATGGTTTCATGTCTACACCAAATCTGTCTCCTGATGCTGCCATGGACATGAAGATGGTTTTGATCAGATGAAGGACCAGGTACCAATCTACAGAGTGAAGAAACAGCTACCAAGAAATAACCAAGATTTGGAAATTTACCAGAAGTAAATGATGCATCACAGGTAAAATCATCTGGATTGGCCAGATTTATCCAGAATGATTGTTTTTGAAAAGACATTAAGATTTTTACCACAAAGCCAGTGCTGTTCCATTTTCTAGATCAATACTCAATTAAGACTTTAAAGACGGCTGAGAGATCTCCACATGTAACCTCTTACCACATCTTTAACTTTTTACTTGTGCTGTCAAACAATTAACATTTTTAATTAATCACCCAGTTGCTGTGGATAAATTTTGATTAATGGCAATTAAATATCATTAATTTTTAATCTATATTAATCATGTTTAATTTTGTATGAGCAAATAGACACAAGGAAGAAGGGAATATTTTGCACTTAACAAGCTGGGCAATGCATTAGCCGAAGTGCTAGCAGAATCCCCGACGAACATATGCTTCATGTAAATGTGGTATTTTAAGATGGAAATGCTTCTGTGAAAAGAAAACTTCTTCCTGTAGAGTGTGTGTAATATTTAATGTCATTTGACTGTTTTGTCTTGTTTTGTTTTGTTTTTTTTTGCTCATATTTCCACCTAGGGCCAACATGCTCTTTAGTGTCTTCCATCTTTATGGGATGGTTCTGGTGCCTGTTGCTAATGGATCACTTGCCCATTTGCACATGTGCGGCATCAACTCTACTTGGACAAACTGCCTCAAATGCATTGGCAGAGACATTCAAAGTCATTCTGTGCCGCAGTTGGGTTAATTGCATTAACATTCCTTAATATCATCCTCTGAGCTTGGTTTTTAGACGAGTCCATAACACAATCAGTCTGTTGTTGAGACCATTATGCTAGAAATGCAATATTTCAGGAACAAAAATGACATAAACATTAATTTAAACATGGAACACACAGAAATAATGATTAAACAGAAGGCTTTGGTGGTCAGAGGTCAAAGGTCAAGGCTGATGTGACCTCAAATCTGAACATCTTCAGTTCTGACAGTAACATTCACTTGGACAAGGATGAACTAAATCAATTTTGGCTGAAAAGGTCAAGGTTGTTAATTGATAAACCAAAGGTCACTGAACTAATGTCTGCCCCTACTTGGAGGTTGTTCTTAACTGAGAGAAATTGCTTATTATTCAGGTAAAAGGACACATCTGGTCCATCACATTGATTTTTGGTGAAAAACCTATAGGACAGAGAAGGTCCTGGGTTCAATTCCAGCGTTGGCCTTTCTGTGTGGATGTGTTTGCATGTGTCTGTCTGTGTGGGGCCCCTCCTGGTAATCCATGTGCATAATAGGTTAACTGGTCAATCTGAATCATCCATTGGTGTGAATGGGAGAGGGTCATTTTGTTGGTGAGCCCCACCTTTGCCCACTGGGATCCACTCCAGTATCCCCCCCTCCCATCACCTTCTGAGGGAATGAGTGGGTCAGAAACCTGTGGAACTACTGACACCTCCATCAACATCAGCTATTCTTTTTATTTACATTTCACTAATTTCTTCCCAGAGATAAAAGTATACAAATCACATATCAGTACCCTTTTAAAATAATACATTTCTTTTTGATAAGGAGATGAAAAGGTGTTTTATGGTTGTTAACCAGTGACATAATGGTCGCTTTTTTTTTAAAGTAGTCTGTAAAAATGCCATTTTAGAATCAGTGATTACATGATTTACTTTACCAAAAAACTGTCGGAAGTATTTGGTCACTATTATAAAATGATCATGACTTGATCAGGAGCAGTTTGTAGGTTTTACTGGTCACACAGGAGCTGCATGAATGTTAATGTATTCAGGATAATGTTAGCCTTTCATGCCTACTCACACAGTTGAACTTTTGGTGACAATCTCTTTTCTAAATGTGCACTCATTTGGTCAGTAGTTTAAAACAGTGATTCATTCTGAAACCACCTTCAATTTTATCTCAGAATTATGTGTTCCATGAAAGTAGGTTATCTTGATATGTGTCACTCATTTGAAAGACATTTATTCTGCCTTTCTTCTTCAACATTTCCAATAATTGCACATCTTTCAACAGGATGTGCAGTGACCTGTCAGTCCCTGAGCCCGCCCTACTCTACCTCTGATTGGCTCATCATTCCTCATGCTTAAAGCTAACCAATCTAATCCATCTAATCCCAAGTGCTGGCCAATTAGAGGCAGAGTAGGGCGGGTCATGGCTTCACCATCTGAAGGGAAACATTGGCTCAGATGCTATTGAATGGTGTACATCAGAGGGATTTAGAAGTGGGTATACACAGTGTTGACTGAAAATTAAGCAGGTACACTCTACACCACTGTTGTTAACTATTGTGTCTGTTGATAAAGCATTGAAGGTAACTTAATGTATTTGTTCTATGCAGTCATCAAATATTTTCTTTTTTACGCTGCCCATATTTCAATAGAACTATTGGAAACTATTTAAAAATATTAATAAACTTCTGTTTCTACAGATGTTTTAGATCATATTCATCTGTAGTTTGTGTAGGTTCTCATCTGTCCAGGTCATCATTGTTCTTGGTCGTTCTTCTCAGGGTTAACTCTTTTCAACGCGTTTCATCTCTCATCCAAGTTCAGTTCTCTTGGATCAGAGAAGAAATGTTTTGAAAAAATGTTCATTTGTTCAGAAAACAATAAACAAACAGTACAGGAGATATGGACCTTCATCTCATTTACTCCCAGAAATGATCCAGTTTTGGATAAAAACACACACACAAAAAAAAAACTAACTGGTCCAAAATATCTACATCCACTGTTAAAAGAGAATTTTGTTTCCAAAGGAGTAAAACAGAGCAGCAGGGCTAACAGTGAAACTGACAGTGAGTGATTTAGATGTTTATTCCAGAGGAATGTTCTTGGGTCACATGACATAAATGAGTATGATCAGGGGGCTCTTTGTAACCCAGAGAACAGTGTCCATCTGTGGAGCACAGTGGAGCATCCTGTTATGGACCTGTTTTGGTATAGAGGGATCTTGATAAAACTGAAGAATGAGAGTCATGTAGATACTGTGAAACTTCATCAGCCAAGAGGATAAAGCTTAAACAGAACTGGATTTTTGAGGGTCTTTAGACAGTGATCCTAATCAGTTGTTTGACCCATAAAATATGACAAAATTGGGAAAAATCTGTTTCTCAAAACCCCATCCTGTCTTGTTTTTCTCTGAATATATTCACTTAGTGTCAAAGAGAAAAAGACACACCTGAATAAGAAATGTGAAAAATTCAGAAAAAAAATTCTCAAACTGATTATCAATCATTGACAGTTAATCAGTTTATTGAATAGTGGTTCCAGCTCTACAATGAAATCTTCAGAACTGTGAACATGCGTCACACCGTATAAACATACGCACATGTGTCTGTGTCTGTAGAGTGAAAAATATTCTCTGACTTTTGCAGAAAATATTGTATTGATGTGGGTTGTCATAGTTCTGGATAAATACTGCTAACATTGACACCATAAAAGGACCATGGTTGACAGAGATAGCAATATACAAATGCTATACAGATGGGGAAAAAATTATTAGACCACCCTTTTTTCTTCAATTTCTTGTTCATTTTAACGCCTGGTACAACTGAAGGTACATTTATTTGGACAAATATAATGATAACAACAAAACTAGCTCATAAGAGTTTAATTTTAGAGCTGATATCTATCCATTTTTCATGTTTTCTTAATAATAACTAAAATCACTTCAGTTCTTACATCAATAGCTATGTCCTTGTACTGATAAAAACAGTGGTTTTAGACATTCCATGTTTCCTTTTCTGTTTGTTTTAGTCACGTGACACACACAGGAGTTTGTACTTGATTGCATAACCATTGTTTTTGTTGAGTTTTGATGGTCTAATGATTTTTCTCACAACTGTACATACACATAACCAGAAGAATGTTAGCTTAAGACAGTAACACAATAAAAACAACAAGCACTTCAATGGGCAAATATAATAAGATAAGCTAACAGCATATGTCATGAATAATTTCAGACCAATGTGACAAACTTTGCACCAAAAAGCTGCCACTATGCAAACCAAACTGGACTTATTATAGTATTTCTCTACTGACAGAATTTATCAACTAAGACGAAGAAGAATAAAACTAAAGGTTGCATTAAGAAGCAATGATTGGGAATGTTGTCTTACCGCGGTACAAATGATTTAACAGGTTCAACTGGGAGGAAAAGGCTGAAGTTCTCAGCTGTATTAACCTCTCAAATACATAAGTCTGATGCACAAACATCCAGTCAAAACATCTGACCTGTTTGTTTGTTTATTTATGTGTGTGTGAAGGTACAAATATGCACATGCGTGTATATCTGTACATATGTTCCAGTACCTGGGGAGGGTGTAGGGGGTGTTGGATAGTAACTTGATACAACAGTTTCATGTTCAAGTTGTATATTTCTTGTTCTACAATTGAAAATAAAAAGACATTGATCAATAAAAAACCATCTGACCTGACAAGAAATAGACAGAATTATCAAATATCTAACAACTTCACTGTATGAGGAGCTGAAGATAGCGTAATAATTCCATTAATGAACAACGCTGGCGCCTTAATGATCCTCCCCCTACCTGAGGGAGGCTTCATCACTAATGCATCAGCCATTTAGTTTGTTCAGGCCGAGTCTAAAGACATGATTGCACAAGCCGAAGCACTGTGTTGTGGTGCAGCTCTGAAATGCAGTATATGTAACAACAGCCAAAGAGCAGTGGCCAGTGATTAGACCGCTGCTGAGAAAGAGACATGTTCTCATAATCGAACTCCTCATGGAATTCAGAAAGATGTAAAGACTTTATTATCTATAAGTAATGACTTACTGTGCTGTAGATCGAAAGTTTGTATTGTAGTATTACTGTAATGAGACGACATGCTCACTCTGTTAGGTTTTAACAGAGGCCTTTACAGTATGTTTTGATGGAAGTCATCGGACTTATAAATATTCATGAACTCCTACTATTATCCATTTTGTAATTATTTCCTTTAAAAGTGTCAGGAAGTGACTCCATGGGAACGTATCTAAATGGACCCAGGATCTGAGTGACTTGAGAGAGCGCATATCGAGGAGGCAAATGCACATACTAATGGCCATGTTATTTCCCGCCTGTCTTTAGAATAATGGCCAGAGCTCTTACATAAGACCTCCCTCCTGTCTGAGGACTCTCAGCCCCCAGTTACATGACTTTACTAAGTGGTAGTAAAGAGCTTCAAAGCAGCCTCCCAGACTTCATCCAGTTCAAAGTTTCATGAACTTCAGTGATGTTTACACGACTCCAGGTTCAAAAACAGATGCAGACAAAAATGATCAGTCCATGAGTCGCTTTGATTTATTATATTGTTTGTAACTTAGTTTAACAATTGTAAATATTTCTCAGAAATACAGAGTATGATTTTTCCATCTATTCTATTGACTTCTAAGAAACATGTGAGGGCTATTTTATACCTGCTGGCACAAATCCAGTCAGCAGGGTTACTTGGTGAAGGTTGATGGTTTGTCTTTTTGCAAAATAGGAAAAAGACAATTAGGGAAGTTGAAGGTTGTGCATTCATACATCTCAGCTGTTTGAAGTAAATGCAGGTTTCTAGTCTATTACCTTTTAAACCAGGGGTGTCAATTGAGTTGGCTCTCAAGTGGACTAGACCAGTTAAGTAATAGCATTATAACGTGTAAATAATGACCACTCTCTCTTTGATTTAGTGCAATAAAGACCTATAACTTTATTTATTAATTATGAAAATATTTACATTTACAAACTATCCTTTAAAAAAGCATGTGAATAACCTGCAAAACTGAAACTTGTAAGTAAAATAAGTACAGTTTTAACAATATTATGCCTCAACATATCATTTATACATGTGCATTACACACGTTACACAAACATTTAGTAACATGCATAAAATTGTTACGCCCCGGCTGGGGGATCCAAGGGCATAACGTGAACAGTGGACACCTTCCCTCACTCCCAAGCCACTGAGAAACCTCCAAGATGCCAGTTATGCAATTAATAAGTGATTTTATTGACAAAAACATACACAGACAGGGAACAGGAACTCAAACTAGAACAACAGCTTCGCCTTCAGGGTCAGCTAAGGCCAAAACAACAAACACAACTGAGGAACACAAAACTAACCTACAAAAGAAAACAGACCAAAAGACAGGTCCTGTCCTTCCTACTTAAAAACAGGAGAAAACAGATTCAAATAAAATGGCAGCTCAGACTCAGTGTAGAACGATGACCCGCGGGGTTGGGAGTGGAGGATAAGCGTCATTGGTCCGGTCCAGTTCCATCCTTCAGCAGAACAGTCCAATCCAGTGGTGCCTTCACTTGAACCCCTGAAAATTAAATAATGTAGTGGACTCACCACACAGTGTTCTGTTAAAGAAATGTGTGTTATAATGTATAACCCTGTCATCCTGAGTTGGAGCATTCTGGGTGATTCACCCTATACAGTACAGACACTGTCCCTTTAAGAGCTGTTACTGTATTTGTTCTTTATGATGGACTGCACCATGTTTTTTGGTTGTTATCCAGTGTTACAGAGGTGGCTAAATAAATGACACGCCATTGCGTTGTGAAATTGTGTGAAATTGTCTCCCTATTTATCCAATTTCCACAATAACCACTCATGCACTGACACATTCACACACACATGCACAGCCACCCTCCTAGACCTGCCTATGGGTCGTAACAGTATTATTAAAAATTTGGAGTTTGGAACTAGAATAACAACAAATTCTCATTACATTTTTCATTTTCCCAGGTCATTGTTCTAATTTCGTAGTTCTTTGAGGTTCAACTGCACTAGTTTTGCTTTAGAAGGGCAAAACTAGTGCAGTTGAAACTAGAAAAATGGACTTGTCACCGTTTATAGGTTATTATTTTACTATGTGGCTGCCAATTCACACCTGCAGTCCATTTAACCACCACCAAACATTCATAAACCAGTGAGTGACACTGGAGGCAAGGACACAACAGACTGACTAGGACAGAGTGGGATTCAAACTGCCAACCCTTTGGTTATTAGAAGACCTGCTTTACCCTTGAGCCAACGACCATATCAGTGCAGGTCTGTGATGCAACAACTTCCTTTAGCTGTAAAGTTAGAATTGACCAAACTTTGTTGTTCTGTATGTGCTGCTGGAGTCCTTGAAAAAAGTTTTCCTTCTCAACGCCCCTTAGATGTATGTGAATTTGTGCCCAAACCTGTTGCTTTTATTTACTTCATAATGTGAGCACTGCATCGTAAAAGCTCTTTAAACTATAATTATACTCAAATCAAGTCAATTCAGGTGATTTTACTGTCATTTCAATGGTACAGTGATGTCAAACCCAGACCATACTGCTACATAAGACATAAAACCACATGACTGGATTATGTGTGTATGTAAATCTCTACACATTGAACAAGAACACAAAAAAATAGAATAAACAGGAGAATGTTAACCTCCAAGTAAAAGAGCGGGAAAAATAGAGTTCAAGTTTTTGTTTTTTACTGAATCTATTAAACATATGTTAAACATTTATATAATAAAGTAAATCAATAGTAAACTTGCTTTTATTTAGTAAGTGAGTGTAACTGTCAGGATATGAGACAGGATAAAAGGCCAAAGACAGAGGAACGATTAAAATGCCAAAGAATCTGGAATGGAAATTGCAGATTGACATTGAGTTTTTAATCACTACCAGCCTCAATAATGTGACTTTGATAACTACAATTTTGACAAAATTCCTATTTGTAATAAGAATCAGAAGAAGAAGAAAAAATGGGCAAAACTACAGAACTTCATTCATTATTACAAACTCAGATACTTTGTGATATTTTCAACTGAATCCAAGACAAATGTGTCACAGGGACCTACAAGCTAACAGAGAAAGGCTCTTTAATGAGCTCAAGAAACACAAATACTGGGAGCCTGGCAAAGACACTCAGAGTCCAATAATATAAGTACACCAAGAAGCTGCAGACAAAGGTAGTGTGTAGAGATGCATACAATACAAACTAACAAAAATCCTCCAACCATAGGGTGTGAATATCTGGCTGACCAGGAGCAAGATGAGGGGAGGCACTGAAAGAACGTGTAGGAAAACAAACTGAAAAAAGTGCAAGGGAGAGTGATCTTAAAAAGTGTGTGGAGATTAAGGGCAGGTCTGTGAAGCAGATGAGAAAAGGTGAATGAGTGGACAAAATGATCCTATAATGAGCAACATCTGAGGTTTTTTGATGATGAGAAGAAAATATAGACCGTGTTTGTTAACAAAGTCACAGGTAGCTCCCACATGGGTATTAATAGTTCATTCTAAAAGTTTGTTTAGTAT
>JAPSES010000236.1:9348249-9366510 GCA_029822895.1 Maxillicosta whitleyi
TTCCTGAAAATTTCATTAAAATCCATTCATAACTTTTTGAGTTATCTTGCTAACTAACAAACAAACCCTGGCAAAAATATAACCTCCTTGGCAGAAGTAAAGATAGAAGATGACAGACGGAAAATATAAAGGATTCCACTTTTGCCTCAGATTATAGAATAAACACCTTGTTTTGTCTTGTTTGGTGTCTTGGTGGAGTTTTTCTCCAGTTCTTCTGTCAGATAAACTTTCCTCCACCGTGCTTCAAGTGCTAAAATGACAGAAATATTGTCACAGACAGTGGTATTTGTGACATAGTGATAGAAATAATATAGCATAATATTAAGCAATGTACATATTTCTATCTTCACACTATATATAACACATATATATAACACATAATCCTACTATAGAAGCTGCCACGACAAGAACTGATGATGGTTCATTTCATTGAAATAGAATCACAAATATAACTATTTTGGATAGAAAAAAAAAGCACCACAGATGTGTCTTTTACCACCGGTCTTGCCAAATTACTTCTGATAAGAAATAAACGCTAAATTATGTTTTTATAGTGTCTTTAGAATGTGGCAGAATGTGGTTTTTAAGTATTTTTGCTTTTTTTTTTTTTTGTTCAAGGGAGTGTGTGACATGTAAAGGGTGTTAGATAATTTATCTTGTTTTATAGAATAGAATAGAATAGAATAGAATAGAATACTTTATTTATCCCACCCTGGGGAGTTAATTTCATATTTTAAGTGTTTGTACATCTGTAGACATGTTTATTTCTAGATTTAACAACCTTAATTCAAGAATCTTGTCAAGTGAAATTATCTTGCTGCATGGACAGATAATTTCATTTCTTTTTATTAAGTTTTTTCTCACATTTAGTGTTTTTATCTTGTTATTAGACACCCCTTTTCTTATGATGTATTAACCAAGGTCTTGATTTGTAGCATAAAAAGATAAAGAATCAAATCTAAAATAGAATATGTAAATGATAAGAAGTGTTGAATAAAACTAACATTTTTTTTATTATCAGTTAATAAAATAAATGTATTTTATTTACATGAATTCACTGAAATTAGTTTTTAAAAATCATTGAATTGTACTCTATTTGTGTATTGTTTTTCTATATTGATACCAACACACAGTCCCAAAAGGGGGGATGAGTCTCTACACTTTGTATTAATGCTGTTTTGTGTGTGTGTGTTTGTGTGTGTTTGTGTGTGTTTGTGTGTGTTTCCTGTTGTGTATGTGAGGCATTGACGTCCCTAATGTGGATTCTGTGCACAGTATGAAGTTCAAAGGTTAAAGGTTAACTCACTTTGTTATAGTTGTAGGAAAAATTCAGTCTCTGGATTTTATCCATCCTCATATACACAGAGTAGATAGCATTAGAATAAAAAAAAAAAAAAAAAATAGCATTAACACAACCTAACTTCAGGACCAGTGATCAGAGGAGAATCAACCTATATGTACATGTTTTGGGTTTTCCGCAAAGGGAAAACATTATAAACTTGTTGTTGGTATTAACTTTTTTTTTTTTTTTTTTTTTTTTGAGGTATTTAAATCAGTGGCATTAATATGTGAGAAGGCTCCCAGCACAGAGATGATACTTAAAACTGGGGCTAGAGACCCCCACTATCAGCAGCACTTGTTAATGCCAATCACCCACCAGCAGCCAGCCCTGTTGCTAGGAGACAGCAGAGGCTATATCCAACCGGTCAAGAGAGACTCTGATTGGACTGTCATTACTGGTCCCTGGTGTAACTGACCATGAGTAATTACACTCATCCAGGAGCTCCAAGTGTTTTTCTCTTATCCATTTCAGAATCAAGCTAATTTCATTAATTGCATTAAGTGGTTAGGGGACTTGATGGAAAGTGGCACCAGTTTATACAGCACACAAACATCCAAACACCATCCTACAAATAAAATAAGCAGCAAACAAATGACTGGTTTGGATAAACAGCTGTACACCAAGGTAAAACGTCAAAACATACATGAACTGTTCGATCAAATGCGAGTCCTCCAAATACCTGGGTAAATTACAGCACTGTTTCTGCCCCCCCGTGCTTCAATAAGGAGGATTTGAGCAGAGGTGGCCTTTCAGGAAATACCCTAATTGGTATTGGCAGTTTCATTCACTGTGACATTTATGAAAACTTTATGGACAGCAATCGCTCCAGCTTGTGACATTTTGGATTCCCTTTAAAGCTGTGAATATGAGTGTTTTCTGCTTTATGGGCCACAGAACCCAGAGTGGAAACGACAACAGCTCCCACACTGAGACTTGTTGGCACAGATGAAAGCATGATGAGAAAAAAGAGAGTCTGATGGTGTTCATCCTGTGAGAAAAGGTCATAAATATGATGCATCTTGACAGAGACAAAGGTCTTTAATGTGAATCGTGTAATTCTTCGCATGTTGTTGAACCCTGCAGGTAATTGAATTGATGAAATGATACATTGATGTTTCATCTCTGGCAAAGAAGTACAGGCCAGTGAAGTGTGATAATACTTGGCTTATGCTTGTTTTGGGCATGTGATGAGGCACTGGCGCTGGTTCACTGGGTCCAGTTGGACAGTCTTCATTGGCAAACCCAAACCAGAACATTTGGGCGAAACGAAGCCAATGTTATATTTCACCACAGCTTAACAGGCCTCTTCATCCACAGACAAGACAGACTCATATGAGACACTCCAACAAAAATGAACACAACACAAAAAAGTAAAGCCACTTTGTCTAGTATTTTGTTAAACATCTTTCAGCCTGCTCTTAAAGTCTTTTTACACAACAAAACTTAGATCTACAACCATGTGGCAGTGTTAAAAAAAAATAAAAAATAGGCCGTACATTGAAAAAAAAGATTCTTTGAGTTAACTTGATTTTATTCTGCGATCTGACAGGCTTTTTCATTTTATGAAGTAATGCATGTAAAGTCAACGAATTTCATTCAAATCAGAATCATATTAATGTAACACATAATTTCCCCATCACACTCATATGAAATTATTATGATAGTGTTTAAATCATGTGCAGGGTGTGCTTAAGTCAATTTATGGCACAAACACATATATGAACATTGATTAAAATATGTATTTTAAGTTTAATGACATGTATTTAATAATTGAACCAAAATATTTAATAATATCCCAATTAATTTCACAACAAAAGCTGGTTATTTCTGATGTTGTGAGATTTGTTGAATATTTCAGAAAAATGCACTTAGATTCCAGATTGACTAGAATTAACATTTTATACATTTACTTAAATAATTTAAAGTTTTAATACATTTTTTTCAAGAAACTAAAGTCATTCATACATTTTCCATAGCTGTTTAACCCTCTGGAGGCTTGTGGGGGGGCTGGAGTTTATTCCAGGACTGGCAGATGATCAATCATTCACTGTCATCTTCACACCTACAGGAGGTTTAGAGTTTACCTGTGAAGACGCATGTCTTTAGGCAGTGTGAGGAGTACCCAGAGAGAACCCACAGAACATGTTAAATCCACAAAGAAAGGCTGCACCGACCAGCGCAGGCTTTGAACCGAGACCTATGTTTTGTATTATTGATAAAAAAAAAAAAACTATTTCAATAATATTCAGTATCACAGCCCAAAATTCTATATGTAATTTAAATGTTCTCCCTGTGCCTGCAAGGGTTCCCTCCTGGTACATCAGGTTCTTCCTAACGTCTAAAACCTGGTCCAGTAGTTGTGAATATGAGAATGAATGGTTGCTTATCAGTACAAATCTGATGAACTAGTGGCTCGTTTATGGTGTTTCACCTTCTGGGATCAACTCAAACACTGTGAAAACTGATGCTGACGTATAAAAACAATGTTTCTTAAATCACTAAAATGAGAAAGTAGCAGTCAAGCCTGAGTAAATGCATAATATTGTATTTATTGCCTTGGGTTTTACCCCTTACCTGACATTGTTTTCCTATTGTCTAATGTTAGAAATATTTTCTTACATATTCTTGAAATTCGTCCCGTTCTATACATGTGCAAATGTATGCAATCATTACTAAATGTCATGTTAACTTCTATTTGAAAGCAACCCCTGACAAATTATAGGATGCTGTCCTATCTTCCTCTCAAATTCCCAATGACAGACAGAAGAAAGCTCCAGTCTGATGAAAGGCTCTTTGAACGACACTCACTTTCTGTTACTGAAACAAATCACCACAGGGGTGACAAAAAACGGAGGAAAACAGTTAGTATTCATTATCAAGCAGCACTGAACACATGATAATGTCTTGAAAAAGGGAAATTAGAGGTTGCCAGTGTGGACTGAGCTGATGGTTTCCACTGGAACAATATTCACCATTCGAACACAGAACATAGACAGAACATATGCTTTGCACTTCATTGTACATTTTCAGGTGGAATTCAGGAAATTTGCAATTTCTGGAAATGCCATTACTGTGAGATCAAAAGCTTTAGACAGTGTGTCAGAGATTGATTCCCAGCGGTTGAATAATAACCTCAGGCAGGACCCGCTCATGTGCTGCACCTGTCACAGGAGGCTGACACCTGAGGGTAGATTTGAGCCAGACCGGCCTTTCTCAGAGCCTGTAGAAAAACTGAACACGATCCAGCTAATAAATACAAGCCAAGTTCCTAAATATATAGATTTAGAGACGATAAGTACATGATTTAATTACTATGATGATGTATATATTTGTAGAGGAGTGGGATAAGCAGATTTACTGGCGCCACTGGAAGCAAAGGAATCACAAAAAATGTCTTCTAAGCACAATGTTCAAGAGGATTTTCAGCCTGTGATTGTGTGTCTAGTCTGGTTATTTACTATTTATAGGGATGTAAATCTGTTTCCATGTCACTTATAAGGACTTGGCTTCTTTACTGGACAAAATGCAGACCCCCTTGACATAAATCATTAAATTTGAGGGTTCTTTAAAGGTTGCGTTAGAGAGTCAAGGATGCTGCCATCATGGTAAGGCTCCAGGAAATGAATGCAAGTCAATATATTGTCCTATAAACACATGGAAACCCAACGTGTGTGTGTGTGTGTGTGTGTGTGCGTGCGTGCATGCATGCGTGAGTGTGTTGACATGGTTTACCAATGCTGGGCACTCCTTCTAATTGCCTACTGTATGTTGGCATGACAGTCATGGTGCATTAAAATCAATGGGATTGTGCACAGACCAACATATTGCTCCCAGCTCTGACATGGATTAGACATAAAGCTGCAACATTTCACCGTTCAGCTGCAAACAGTGTGCTGACGGAGATCATCCTAACACATGCTGGTTAAGCTTCAACTGCAGTAATTTGACTAAACAAACAGTGTTAGTGAATGCCTTCATCACAATCGTCCCACTTTGCATGCCTCTCAGCTTTGTTGACTGTAATCTGACTGCAGGCCTGTAGTTTGGGGCTGCTTGTGTTGCAGGGCAGGTGGCCTGTTTTCCCTGCAGTCACCCCCACTGTGTCTTCATTTGCATACTGGATCAGATTATCATTACATTATGTATTCCAAGGACAGGCTTGAGCTTGATGGATGATTGGTGCAGTCTAACAGGCTTCACCAAGGTGCTTTGTCCAACCTCATATTTCTGCCTCTGATCAAACAGCAGTGATCTACTGCTCCGCTGCTCCAGGGTTAGACTTTCCACAGCACGGGGGCACACTCCACAGACTCTCAAATGTCAGCTACTGTTTTTAATTGTGTTTTTGGATTACTGTCCATAGAAACTGTAGAAAATAAGCATTTAAAGTCGAAAAAATAAACTCACAAAGCTGTAAAATTCATTGGATGGTAGACTTAAATACAATAAATAGACAGCGTAATCAGAAATACAACCTACAAATTAAAGTTTAAGTAGTTTAAGGTGGTTTTGATGCACATGTTTGTAGAAAATCAGATGTTTGCATCACAAAAATAATTGATTAAGTGATTTAGTTTTTTTTCCCCATCTAATATAAAACTATCAAAGGATAGAAAAATACATGCTCCCCTATACTTAATGGATAATTGATAATCAAAATCAATAATGTGTTTTCAACTTAAAGCTGATCAATTAGACCTTTGAAAATTCAAAATATATACACGCTATTTAAAAAATACATGGGTATTTTAATTTTGGGCAGACATAAAGTAGGAAAGCGTAGTCTTTGAGGTTAGTGGTGTTAAAGTATATTACAAAATCATGTCAAATTAGAAAATTTAACAATAAACAGGCATAAAACTCAAGTCAAACATACTTATCTGACTGAGTCATCAGCCTGTCTTCACTGCGGCATGGTGAGAAACATCATCGCTGTAGTTCCCATCACACATACATAGATGTGGCAGAGTCAGTGGCTCTACTACATGGCAGTAGGAGTGGAATAACAGGCTGGGCCACACAGAGTATGTGTGATTAAGGGTGATAAGATTTAACTGTGGTGCCAGTTACACAGATGGGGTTACAGAAATAAACTGCTGCTTGGTTACAGGACATGGTCTGATTGACGTACACCAGTGATCTGTTGAACGGAGGCCCAAAAAAAAAGTAGCCTCAAGTAGCAACGGTAAGCAGGGTTCGATGCATGGAGGTCCAACACAGTAAACATGTTTCTGCGTGGATCTGTGTGACTTACAACTGGACGCCAGAGAGATTTGGGTAACATGAGTGGAAGTTGTTTTTGTTTTGTTTTTTAAATGAAAACACCTGAAAATAATTAGTTTACTTTCAGCCCATTACACAGCAACATTTGACTGTTATTTTGGTAGTTCTTATTTTGTATCTCACATAGCTACTAAATGATTAAGAAAATAAATGTTGAACAACCTTTTGGACCAGTTATTATTGCACAAAAAGTATCCTATAAGCTCTGTAAAGGCATTACTGAGCCTGAGATACATACAGATTACAGATTATGTAGATTATATAGAATCTGGACATGAATTGGGGTAATAATGTCTTCTGATGTCCTTTGTCCGTGCAGTATTACTTTAAATAGGTTTATATATGTACATATATATATATATATATATATATATATATTATGCATTTAGTTTTCGCCAATATATTTGCATTTATCCTTTGCGTTGCCTACCTAAAAGAAGTTGACCTCTGTACCACCTCTAGCTTTGATTATAACATGTCTTTGCTGTAGAATCATTTTAATAAGTGTATGCAATGTCACAGCAGGGTTTTTTACATTTTTATTTTAATCATTTTTTTGGACATATAACATTACTGAAAACTAAACCAACCCCAGATCATAACTGGCCCCACAAGCTTATAGTGGAGTCAAGGCATGATGGGTAATCATTTCATCCACCTCTCCTCTCTTCCCTGATGCGTCCATCACTCTAAAACAGGGTCAGTCTGGACTCATCAGATCACATGACCTTTTGAGACACAGTCCAATCTTTATGCTCTATATCAAACTGATGGATGTTTAAGAAATGAGAAGTTATTCACTTCATCGGTGAGAGTTGAAGAACTTTCTGATGAAATATATTAATTATTGTAGTTATTATCGAATGGAAGGATTTGAACCATTGACTTGGTTAAATCCAGATTGGGACTTTTTCAACAGTGTATGTACAATGTTATCACAATCTATTAAATATGGTTATGTATTGTTGCATAAATGGTGCATATGTCTCTCATCAACTCTGCTTAAGGTTAAAAAGACAAAGACATTATCCACAACTTTTCATACTGTCTTATGTCTTATACGGACAGTAAAGCCTCTTTCTGATGGATAAGACACATACCGTACATTTTATCAATTAATGAGAAAATATCCACGCTTTAATGTAACTTAAAGACAATGAGATCCTCAAGCTCTGGAGAAATATGAATAGTTATAATAATCCATTTTTGATTTTATTATCCATCAATCCAACATTCTAATGTCTGATCATTATATCATGCATGTTCTGGCACAAGATAATTCAGCTATTACGTCTTGATTTTTGACTTAATATAGTTATGAGAAATCCCAGATGCAGTTTATTTATCAGCATAAAATAATCACAGCTTAGATATATGGCAGGTTCAGGAAACACTACATAGAAAAGCTCCTTCTGACTTGAAATGACATTTTTATTATTTAATGGTCCTCTGTTTCCTCTACAAAACGTTCTTCTTTCAAGAGCTTCCTGCTCACATAAGGCTCTGGCTGCAGCTGACAAGGGACAGGAAGTAGGATAAGGAATGCTTACAATTCCAAAATTATCTTTGAAGGAAGTAAAATAAGCTCAAGAGAAATTATGGCTTCCCCCTTGAGGACATTAATCTGTGTGTCATCTGTTCTGGTGAGTGTAACCTTTCACCGTTAAGAAAAATGAAAATAAATGCCTGTACTGGTGCGACTTGATGACAGGATAGCTACAGCTGACATCAAATCCAATTAAGGATTTCTAAAACAACTGAATGAAGCCATAAAAATCTGTTAAGAAAAATTATATATCCAAGCTTTACTTAAAAAATCCACCCAAAGTGTCTGTGTGGTTTGGCGACCTGACACAATTCATACAATTAGAAAAGATAAAATATACTCTCAGGGGGTCTAGGGACAAATTCTTTTCTGTCTGGAGTCCGATGTTGAAACATCTAGGTAATCTTAAAACTGTACCCACTTAATGACCACTTAGCATCCACCTTGTAATTAATTTGATGTTGTTATTCTGTGCACAGCTTTAATGTTAGCAAACCCATGTTTGTGCTTTATTATTTTTTTCCTTATTGTTTTTTCTTTCTCTTTCTTCTAGACTGGTGTCCCAACTTGTTCATGGGGGGGGTTGTATTGCATATATACATATATTAAAAAAAAAAAAAAAAAAAAAAAAAAAGGAGCATTGTGATACTACTGTATGTTTTTGTATGTTTTCCTATGTATACTATTGATGCTCAATAAAAAAAAAATAAAAAAATAAAAAAATCAGTAGCACCTATGAGCTCCTACTGTAATCACGTAAAATGTTGGCTGATAAAGGTTTATTAAAACCACAAAGCACTCCAAATAACAGCACATGTACGTGTCTGTACAGTAACATACCAGTGTTGGTGTCTCCAGAGGGCAGGAGGAAGCAGGTGGCCTCCTTCTTGGTCTTGTCTCGTCCCCTGGAGCATCGCAGAGACCACTTTTCACTGGGGGACAGCGGCTGAGTCAGGCTGCAGCCTTCCTCCTCTGAAAGGGCCACATTTGCATCTCCATTTTGTTTGGAGTCTGACATGAAGACCAAGAAAAAGACCAAAAAACACCACAAGGTAAATGCCAAAGCTTTTACTGAGTCTCCCCCCGAGGGCACAGACAAAGACAGGGGGGGGGGGGGGGTATATAGCATGAAATCGTTATTTTTCTGTGTTGAAATCTAATTTGACTGAGATGTTATGAGGAGTAATTTGAT
This sequence comes from Maxillicosta whitleyi, assembly GCA_029822895.1. NCBI lineage: Eukaryota > Metazoa > Chordata > Actinopteri > Perciformes > Neosebastidae > Maxillicosta > Maxillicosta whitleyi. Next base: position 9,357,613 of record JAPSES010000236.1, read on the forward strand.
CCCGGTGTGTTACTGTCTCTGTGACTAAGCGCAATTCATCTGTCAGGAAAATACCGAAAAGCCTTTAGTCTAAAAATAAAGAGGCTTTGTCGTAATCATTCAAACACAAAAAGAGAAAATTAAATCATTAATTACCTAAATACTTTGTGACTGATTTCCCGTCACTGGGGATTTTATTGAGTAAATTCAGCACTATTATGGATGAATAGATATAAGATATAAGACAAATGTGTTTTTCAGTTCTTCATTTGAGTAAATTCATTATAAGAGGGATGTGAATTGTATTTTTACTTTCAAATATTAAAAAAATGACCTAAAATTAAGATTAAAAATGGCTTGTATTGTTGAGATTTGACCTGAATCTATTTAACCAAAGGGGAAGTAGGATTTATCCGACCACTAGAGGGAGGATTGAGTTATTTTGCTGGTCTCGTGTTGAAGAAAACTAAAAGAACACAGCATTTGAAAGTGTCTGAAAGTGATGACAACTGTTAAAGAAACACTTTTTAAGAGACAAATAAAGTGACAATGTGACAAAAGCTAAAATCACTGTTGTTGTTTTCACCTCTGGATGTGAACATAAATGAAAATAATGAGTTTAACGCTGAAATGGCAGCGTTTCTTCTACATGGATGAGTTTGATTATGAGGCTTATAGAAGCGTAAAATTATTCTGGGATGTTATTATCATCCTTAGTTGTTTTTGTAGTTCAAATGAGTCATCCAATAGACTTCATCACTTCTTTTGGAAGTTTGGATGATTCCAAACTGACCTGTAGTGCAGCTATGGACATCACAAATACTGAACAAAGCCACTGACATTTTTTAATTAGTGAAATAGGACACTATATTCGCTTTTGATGTCATCATCAGATGGGTGTTTGTGAGAAATAACAAAGAACTGAAACAGTATGAGACAGAAATAACAGGACGTTACATGACATTCTTTGTACCACTGGATTCACAACTTGAATTTCAATAATATGAGCGGTGTAATGTTGATTAACATTAACTAATCTGAATGAAATGTTTGGTATTTTTTGCATTTTTAAAGAAATACTAATGAAATGTCTATTAATGTCTAAAAAATATCTGTGACCCTCATTAGTAGGGTAGCATCATTTTAAGATTTGTCTTTTATTGTCATGTTAATGCAGGAAATATTTTTACTGATGTTAGTGGTCAGTCTGTGTTTCATTAAAAAATATTTTAACCCTTAGAGACCCAAAGAGCCATCAGTGACACAAACCATCTACTGATATAAACTGTTTAATACCTGTTGATCCACTAATCCTATCAATATGTGTCAATAATTGGTGTGAAATGCAGTTTGTCGTCTTTTCATGGTCATCAGATATGACCCATTGGACCCATTTGGACATTCAGAGGCTTTGTAGTTACCATGGTAACACTGTGATCTTCTACCACATTGATTCACCAGTAAAACCCATGGAGTTGGATCAATAAAAACAGACAGAAACACTTGTTTTTACATTCAGTTAGCTTCAATAGTAACTTTTCCTTCGTGATTCTCTGTTTTGATATAATTAGCTTTGAATTTATTTTAAGTTTTCATGAACATCTACATGATTTGTGAATTAAATATAGGAAAATCGATGACTTCCACTAAAAAATGCAAAATACAGAGGATGGAAAGTTCATTTGGGAGAGAAAAATTCATTTAGGAAGTGCCACAAATGTAGCACTGGGTCTTTATGGGTTCATGTGATGAATTTGTGATCATTTGGTGATAGTATGTGGAAGACTTTCAAACTGAAGATTTTGTGTTTTCCCTTGCTCAAATAATAATAATAATAATAATAATACAAACAATAAATACAAACAGAAGAAACAAAGAAGATATGATATTAATGACACCATGAGACCGTTCTTAGTGAAAATCTGCAGGTGTTAAAGTGTTGACAGTGATGGGGTGTCTGACCTGAGCGGTTCCTGCTGATGCTCTCCTCTATAGCCAGGGGACACGTGTCGCTCTGAGTGCTGTCTCTATGCGAGTTGGATTCTGATTTTCCAAACGACACAGAGTCGGTCGGAGCGTCAGGGTTGGGGTTGTGCTTCGTCTTCTTCTTTGGCAGCTTCTGTTTGGCCATCGCCAGCGAGTAGTACATCCCAAAGTTATTAACGATGACGGGCACCGGCATGGCGATGGTCAGGACTCCAGCCAGGGCACACAGCGCGCCCACCATCATCCCCAGCCACGTCTGCGGGTACATGTCTCCGTAGCCCAGTGTTGTCATGGTGACCACCGCCCACCAGAAGCTGATGGGGATGTTCTTGAAGTGTGTGTGGCTGGAGCCCGTGGGGTCATCGGGTTCAGCTCCGATGCGTTCCGCGTAGTAAATCATGGTGGCGAAAATGAGAACGCCCAGAGCCAAAAAGATGATGAGAAGAAGGAACTCGTTGACACTAGCTTTCAATGTGTGGCCCAGCACACGCAGGCCCACAAAGTGCCGCGTCAGCTTGAAGATCCGCAGAATCCGAACAAACCTCACCACGCGCAGGAAACCCAGAACATCACTGGCGGCTTTGGATGACAGACCGCTCAGACCCATCTCCAGGTAGAACGGCAGGATGGCCACAAAGTCAATAATGTTGAGGGTGTTCTTGATGAAAACCACCTTGTCTGGGCAGCAGATGATACGCACCAGAAACTCAAAGGTGAACCAGATCACACACACACCCTCCACGTGGGTCAGGGCAGGTATGATGACACACTCCAGCCTCTCCACCTCATATGTGATGTTGCCCTTGACAACCTGCTCCGTCCGGTTCCTCAGTTCATTGAAGGCTTCGTGGGTCTCCAGGCAGAAGGTTGTGATGGACACCAGGATGAAGAAGAGAGAAGCAAATGCCACTCCCTGGAAGAAACACATAAACAGTTGATCATGTTTAAGCCATAAAAACCCAAACAGCCTCCAGCAAAGAGAAGCATCTACTGATCTAAACTATTGATCCATTAATTCTATTAATATGTGTCAATAATTGGCATAGTGGTCAGTCTGTGTTTCATTAAAAATTATTTTATTAACCCTTAGAGACCCAAAGAGCCATCAGTGACACAAACCATCTACTGATATAAACTGTTTAATACCTGTTGATCCACTAATTCTATCAATATGTGTCAATAATTGGTGTAAAATACAGTTTGTCATCCTTTCATGGTCATCAGATATGACCCATTTGGATGTTCAGAGTCTCCATAGTTACCATGGAAACACCAACATCTTCTACAACATTGATTCACCAGCAAAACCCAAGCAGCTGGATCAATGACAGTGGATGGAAACATTTGTTTTAAGTTCACTTAATGATCGATTTTACCAAAAAAATAAAAATTGACTTTTTCTTCAGTTTTCTCTGTTTTGATATGATAACCTTTGTATTTACTTTGAGTTTTCATCCATTCATTCATTTTCAGATTCCTCTTTTATCCTCACTAGGGTCACAGGGGTTGCTTGATTTTATTCCCGCTACTTATAGGTGAAGGGGGGGGGGTACCCTGGACATGTCGCCAGTCTACATGATCAGTGAATTAAAAATAGAAAAATGGTTGGTTTACACTGAAAGATGAAAAAAGCAAGGATAATATTATAATAAACTGTGATGAATCACTTAAGAAAGCTTAAATGCAGAGCAAAATGTATTTGTATTCATTTCTATAGTGGACTGCATCCTCTGTAGATAGGACACATTATAGTGATTTCTAATCCAAGCTGATACTTTTTTTAAACAGTGTTTTTTTATCTGCAAACTTCAGCTTTAAATTCACTGTTACCTCAGTTAACAAAAAGAAAGAAACAAAAGCGCCAATCAAAGTTGCGAGGCAACATGTTGTGAGGGTTTATTTTCCCTGGAGAGGCAGCGAGTGTCAGATGATTGACAGTAAAGACTAATATAATGAATGAGCTGATATGAAGAAACTTACGTCTGATTCAGAGACAACACTTTGACAAGAAAGTACGGTGTGTGTTTACTATGTTAAATGAGGCAAACTAATACTGTGAAACTAAAAGAAGCAGAAAGTGGCCTGGTTGGTAAAAGGTTAAGCTTCAAAACTTCACCTAAAGTACTGATTTTTTGGTTAGAAACGTGCAAAAACTGCTTTATATTCTCAGTTGAAGTAAATAATATCCACTCATTAGGAGTTGTTGTTTTTTTTAATTTGTTAAAAAAAAACAAAAAAAAACCTGCTTTTGTTGCAAATGACATCATGAGAGTTGTAAAACAACCAAAACAGTTGCATCCAGACACGGAATGAGCTAAACCATTTTATAAAGCTCTGTAAGTGAAGGCAGGTTCATCAGTGCAGATAACATCTAAATGTGTAATTAGATATAATTATAGCAACTGCAAAAAACTTTAATACACAAAAATAGTGTTTATTCATATGAATTTGAATTTAATGTCAGAACCAGACCAGTATTTTTTTGCTATTGTTGTTTTCCTTCTGCTTTTTGCCTCTGAAAATGCTTTAATATGACCATAATACTGTTCCATCTATCTCAATTGATGAGTGTGAGAACATCAATGTGCTTGATATTTGTTCTTAATTTCAGATTTTTATTTTTTCAGTTCTCAGAAGTGCTATTTACCGTATTGGTTATTGTATTGGTGGTTGCTGGTTGTAGTATTGGTTGATGATATTATGAGACAAAAAATAGCTTTGCATCTATTAAACCATGCTCTAACTATGCACTAATAAAACTGAAGTATTTTCAAACATTATCTTTTCATTTTGTTCAGTTACCACTGAGCCTCCTCTTCACAATCTCTTATTACGAACAGATAATAACTGATTGTTGATCAGCTACTTCCACACTTTGTTTGAGGATAAGTGATTGAAGTGTTTTTTGTTTTTTGTTTTTTACTTCAAAAGCTTTTTATCCACAGGAGAGCCAGGACAATGTTCCCCGAGAAAACAGACCAATTTCAACCCAATTACTCCCATGAACACAGAGTCTGAATCACACTGAGAGAAGACGTGATTCTATTATCATGAGGAGCTTCCGGTCATAAACAGCAGGGGGCGCTCGCACAGTGTGAACACACTATTTCACCAAGTGGTGTGTAGTTGACTATAACACTGGAGCTGACTTAGATATGTATCATGAAGAAAATTATCCACAGGACGAAAAACAAGCACCAGACCAGACAGGCTTTGGTCATTGATGGGATATGAGCTCAAACTCTTTATTTGATGATGGAAATCTGTCAGTTTTAGTTTAGTCCAGTGTTTCTTTTTTTAACCCAAAAAGACCCAGTGCAAGTGATTTTTTTTTTTTTTTCCAGCAAATATATAATCAGCTGAACATAAACCCAGTGTGTCCATCCACTGTCATTGATCCAACTCCATGGGTTTTACTGATGAATGAATGTTGTAGAAGATGACTGTTTCCATGGTAACTATTAAGCCTCTGAACGTCCAAATGGGTCATATCTGATGACCATGAATTGATGAATAACTGTATTTTACACCAATTATTTACCTGTATTGATAGGATTAGTGGATCAACAGGTATTAAACATTTTAGTTCAATAGATGATTTGGATCACTGGTGAATGTTTGGGTCTTTATGGGTTAATGTCCTGATAATGTCACTGGTCTGATAAAATCATGTTTTTCAATGGCTGTTGCAGTGGTTACAGTGAAAGTTGTGTCACTAATTTAATGGCTGACTGTGTGCATTTAAAGACGGTGCAATGGTGTCCTAAAAATTATTACATATAAGTAAGATTTATTTGTTTCCTTTGCACAAAAGGGGGAATAATTATATGTGAGCAATTTACTATACTAAGTATTGACCAAACATACTGGGAAAGTAAATGAGTGAGAATATATGGTCTTAGACTTTACTGAAATTTGCTTAATGGAAAAATGACAATTTTCACCAAAACTCTAATTTTTTGCTGACAAGACGTTGTTTATTTGCAATTAGTATATCATGCAAAACTGCAATGGAAAGACCTTTTTCTTTTTAGAGTCAGCTGAATAAAAAAAAAAAAGGATGTTGATGGATGTTACAACAATCAAAGAAGAAGAGTTGTAAAAGAAACATGGGGCGATATGTGCGGACACACCAGGAAACCAAATCATTTTTTAATTTAGTATGAGTTAGAGGCTTAATATATAATAGTAATAATAATAATAATAATAATAATGAATATATATGTAAATCAACATGATATTTACATTCGTTACCATGTTTATGGAATGTCTTATCATCTCATGATATTAAATAAATTATCGCATTTAAACCAACATTACGCACATCTGTTTTCTTGGAGATTCAGTAAATATGGGTAAATTTGTGCGCATATGTCCAGTGGAAAGGAGACTATACTGTTCATACAGAGGTGGACCCTGCAGACCCTGTAGAGACCCTGAGATTGTTGCCTCACTGTCCTCACTGCAACTGTAATGTGTGTGGAAATTACCAAAAATAGTCACTTGCCTGATAAAGGGTTCATACCTGCCTATGCAATGGATAACGTAATAAAACAAACAAGAATCAACTAAAAACACCATGTTTCAATACTGATTTACGCAGGTGAAGAGTTAAAACAAATACTGCAAAAGAACAATACAAATGACCTGAAGTTTCCAAGTGAGCGAGTCAAACTACAATTCGTGGGAGGTAATTTGACAGATATGGTCGATCCAACACAAGAGCCATTTGTGTTAACATTGTGTACAAACTCATGCCTCATGTGTCTTCATTGTTCCCTAAAGGCTGGACAAACTGTAAAGCCTCTCAGACCTTTCTAATCTCCCAGCTGGTTAAACATGTACCTGCTCCTCACATGCACCACGTTCTGCTCCAGCCTCTCACATTATCCATCAGGTTTATATTGTTCGGGTCTGTCATTGATAAAAAAACAAATAAAGACTACAATGTGCCACTGGGATACTAATTTGAGCAAACAAAATAAATCTGGACAGTTTATTGGATTGGAAAACAGCCTTCGCTCAGAGTTCGAAAACAACGAAAACTGCTACATATAATGTTATAGAAATGTCTTCAGCTTCGTACCATGACAACCTTCCTCAGCTGGTCCCTGCACAGATCTGAGACGCTCACAACTGGCATCCCCGGAGACGATGAGGACAGAGCCACGGGACGGCAGGGAAAGCCATGAAACCTAAACTAAGCCCAGGAGGAGCAGAGTCCCCCTGTTGTGTAAATGCAGTTACCCACAACATGAGCACATGATGAGCGCCACAACAAGCCCAGAACACAACAGAAACTGAACCTACCAGCGGATCAGCACCTTTTAAGGATTCAAGTAGAGGACACTTTCATAACACAGTCTTATCCGATCACAACAGAAGCAATAATTACAAAAAAAAATACATACTTTGTTCAAAATCCGGTATCAATTACTGCCATTATGACTGATTATTTTGATGATTAATCCTGTTGTTGCTGTTGATCCATTAATCTTATCAATCCATATAAATAATTAACAATAAATAAATAATAAAACACAGTTTGTCATCTATTCATGGTCATCAGATATGACCCATTGGGATGTTCAGAGGCTGTGCAGTTACCATGGAAACACTGTCATCTTCTACAACATTGATTCACCAGTAAAACCTGTGACAGTGGATGGAAACACTGGGTTTATGCTCAGTTAATGACATGTTTTTCTTCAGTTTTCTGTTTGTGATATAATAACCCACAATTTTAATCTGACCCTTTATGAACATCTACGTGATCAGTGAATTAAATAAGAAGAAAATTCAAAACACAGAAGATAGTGTTGTAATAAATGGTGATAAATCGCTTAAGAAAGGTTCAATTGAGAGAAGAATTGATTTGGGAACTTTAAGAAAAGTAGCACACACTGCAAATTATTTGGTTTTTACCAAGATAAAAAAAAAAAAAAACACATTGATTTAGAAGTGTTAGATAATTTCTTTATTTATCTTGTTTTAAAGTTAATTTCTCATTTTAAGGGTTCATACATCATGCTTATTTCTGGATTTAACATTCTTAATACAAGAACTATTGTAAAATGAAATTATCTCGCTGCATGGACAGATATTTCACCTGTTTTGAGGATCTTTTTCCTCACATTTAGTGTTTTTATCTTGTTTTTAGTGTATGGTGTTTATGGGTTAAAAGTCTAAAACATTCATAATAGTCTACAGATTTTGTTTATAATTTGGACAATAATCCAAGTCACTCACAAAAGCTGGAAAAAGACTACATTTTAATTGTTTTCACTGTTACATAAATGAGAATAATTTAATGGTAGATCCAGCATTTCCTTTTTTTGCTTCTTTTTTTTTTTTTTTTTTTTATCTTGCCTCGTTGCTCTACTTTATAATAAAGCCACCAAATTTCTGTCAATCCATTGTACTGAAATGACATGTTTGATTTGGCCTGTGAACCAAAGCCTGCAAACATAGTTCATAAATCAGACATGACAAAGACTAAGAGCATTCAGGCTTAAAAAAATAGACTGAAAAGCACTTTAAAAAGAAAAAAAAGCAGCACTCTTCAGTCACACTGAGTAGATTTCTAAAAATATTTATTTTTCTTACATTTCATTACCTCCACCAAGGAGGTTATGTTTTTGCCGGCGTTTGTTTGTCCGTCTGTCTGTCTGGCTGGCTGTTAGCAACATAACTCAAAACATTTTGATGAAATTTTCAGGATTTGTTGGCAATGGCACAAGGAAGTAATGCTTAACTTTTGGGGGTGATCCAGAAGAAATAATGGATTCTGGATCACTTTGAAATTTCCGTTAACATTGGGGTCAATGGGGCCAAAAAACTTCTTTCTCAGTATCTTGGTTAATTATTGACCAAACCTAATGAAATTTTCAGGAAATGTTCGCTCTGAGACAAGGAACACATGATTAAATTTTG
>JAPSES010000236.1:9371579-9402735 GCA_029822895.1 Maxillicosta whitleyi
GTTATGGATGGATTTTGATGAAATTTTCAGGATAAGTTGGTAATGGCGAGATCTGGAAGTGATTACTTTTTGGAAGTGATCCAGGAATTTTTTTATAGGATTCTCTATTAGTTATTATTGATGCTGTTGTAGCATTAACAAATGTCCACCAGATGGCAGTGGAAGTCCTGTTTTCTCATATAATGTCTTCAAATGTGTGACCTGAACTGGGCTGCTTGGCGGAGGTTTGCGCTCTTTTACATCAGAACATGTCTGACAGCTGTGGGTACTTTTCAGATCACAGTTTTTCATCCAAATCCTGTCTGGTGAAAACTACAGATCTACCAAAGTGCTGATATTGAGTGTTTGTGATGATTCTTACAAAACTTCACTTTTGGGGAAATGCATTTATCCCAACGCTGAATAAGGACGAATATGCTGAAAAAGGTATTAGTTCTTCTCACGTCCTTCTCCAATCTTATAAAATATGATGCATTGCTGTAGACTAAACAACTAACAGTATGTAAAGTAGGTAAATGTACATTAATGCAGTAGTGATATGAATCCAAACACATATGTAATAAGAAAACACATATGGGACCATTTTACTGCACAATGACTTCTTTTAACTTTCACTTTACTTGCTTAGGTGCATTTTATTTGTAGTAACATATTTCTAAAGCTCTATTGTTCTGGAAACACTGACCAAATAGCAAATATAGGAGTTTGTACTCACCTCAGATGTTCCTGTACTTGTTGCTTTTCATTCATTTAAGAACATTTGCTTGCATGCTTTTACTGAAAGTTTTGCATGAAGATCTTTAACTTCTGATGGACCAGATGTAAATGGAGATCAATACTTTCACTTTGGTAAAGGATTTGAGTACTTCCATTAGTTGTGCTTTAATTTAATTTTTTCTGTTTTGCATTTCAAGCTATTTGTAGAGTACTTTTTTGATAATGTAACCATTAACATAGCCTTTAAAACTTATACAACAGCATTTACAATTAACTTCAGACAGCAATGTTTTCATCCAAAATCATATGCATAGCCTAAACATAATAAATAATAAAATAAAAAAAAACAAGATCAGAGCTACTATTCTAAGAGTGGTTTCAGTTTAATTATTATTATTATTTTTTTTAAATCATTTCAATACAGAATAGCTGCCTCTTTCGAACGTATATGTTTGTAAGATATAGGCTGGGATACAAACATTATTGAGGCATTTACATTAACCCTTTAAGATCTACAAACATTTTTGTAATGATTACCAATTGAATTTTCTCTAGATTCAACCCTTTCAGTTTCCTCTAATTTACTGCCTGTGGGGATGTATAGGATAGAAAAAAATGCTATAAAATCTATATTTTTTCTGCCTTTGTGCTTGCATCACATCTGCTCTGCTCAAATCTACCAAAAATTCAATCATTTTCAGGATCTGAATCCTTTTGAATGGATGTCTGAATAGGTGATACCATTAATTTTATTTGAAAACACACTGTGGATAATTGTGGCATTATTTTTAAATTAACATCTTAGACCTTTCAAAGATTAGCAATAACACTGATCTCATTGCATTAGTAGTTTTGATGCAGTGCAGGAGCCTCATGGCAAAAAATGCCTTTTTGACTTACACTAAAACCATATTTTTAATCCAAAATTAAAATTCTAACACAAATCAGTGTTGTGAAATCAAGTGTCAGTGTGTAATAGGAAGAGTAAAAGCAGCTGACAGATTCAATAAAAATGTATTTTAAAAAATCTTCCTTGCTGAAATTCATGCCATAAGCTGTAACAAAAGCATCACCAAATACAAAATTAGCAAAGCTGCACAAAAATAGCCAGCGGGATCACTAAGGGTTAACCTTTCCTTGGTGATTCATCACCATTTATTATAATAAGATCCTCTGTAGTTTGCATTTTCCAGTGAAAATCTCATATTTTCCCATATTTTACTTACTAATTGTGTAAATATTCATCAAAGCTCGGCAGCAATTCAAAGGTTATTATATAAAAACAGATAAAACGGTAGAAAAAGCTAAAGATATGATTAACTGGACATGTAAAGTGTCTACAGCTACAATTAGCCAACTCCATGGGTGTTACTGGTGAATAGATGTTGCAGAAGATGATGGTGTTTCCACGTTCACTGTGAAGCCTCTTTGAGCCAAATGGGTCATATGTGATAATGATGAAACTCTGAGAAACTGCATTTTACCTGAATTATTTAAATGCATCAATAAGATCAGTGGTTGAAGAGTTACTCATCAGTGTAAATCAGTGGAGACTGTTTAGGTCTTTGAGGTTTAAGGTGTTTAGGCTGTTAGATAATACTGGTCTACAATTCAATGATATTATCAGCCTCAATTAAATATGCAAAGTCTTATAGTTTAATAAGATGAGTTGGAAAACATATAACAGAAGTGTTGGTTAGCTGATGTTTTCAGTGTATATGATAAAATATGATTACGCATTTACATGTACACTGTTGCCCATGATGTTGGATTATAATATTTCTACTACTTCAAATGAAATGATCATGACAATGCCATTTATTGTTAATAGATAAAGTGTAGCTGGGACTCATGCATTGAATCTGGTCAAAGGTGATTACTGATGTGTATAAATAGGAATGTGTTGGAAAACAAAATTATTCCAACTTTACAAGCAACAGTTTATATTGGTTTGTGCATACTTATATTATTGATTTATAAATGTTCCATTAGAAAGAAGCTGTAAAGTATTGTAATGCACAATGTTCTGAAGTACATCTGAAACAGTAAAGCCCATGTTTTCCTTCAGAATTCCACATTTTGACCCAATATTGTATCTTGGAAATTCCAACCATTCAACATTTTTGTCTTCATGTTTCTCTAAAGTTTCTCTACTTTTATTCTGGGGCGTGTTTTACTTGTAAACCTGTGTCATGTATCTATATCTACACAGGTGGTCCATTTAACAGCGCGCGCTCACCTAACGCAGCTTGATTGGCTGAAGGTCTCGCGAGGACACCTGTTGATTAAAGCCGCACGAGCATCTTTTCTCTCCTAAATGTAAAAACCCAGGTGCTTACGCCCTTACAGAACCACAGTACATGGACAGGTGGACTCACCCGGGCCGCCCTGGAGGAGTACGGGTCGTCGAACAGGGCCCAGATCTTCGGCTGCCAAACTTCGCAGCAGCCCCTGGACCTGTCTGGACAGTCCTCGATGCCGAACCGTCTCGGCATCTCGTCGTCGCCGTCCTCCGGGTCCGGCGGCTCGAATATCTCCAGGGCCTCCTCCGCGTCTCGGTGCTGCCGGTAGGTCATCCAGCAACACGGCTCCACGTCCGTCTCGTCTATGCCCCAGAACGCCAGCTCCTCCTCGAACAGCGGCCCGCACACGTCGGCGGGGCAGTGTAGCTTCCCGGTCCGGTAGTAGTTGAGGACGTAGGCGAAAATGCCCGGGTGTCTGTCGAAGAAGAACTCGGTAGTATTCGGGGGCGCCGAGTCTGAGTTGACGCTGACCTGCGCGTCCGGGTCGGCCAGCCACGCCAGACGGGTCCCCGGCAGAGTCCGGAGGGTGCTTTTGTAGGTTTCATGCCGTGTGCCACCCACGTTGATGACAATTTTGTCCGAGTCTTCCCCTCTGTTCATCTCCTCCTTCAGGCATGATTTGGACGGGGGTTTGTTCCCTGACTTGCGCCCTCGGTAAGACGAAACACACACCGAGCTGATCATTTATGCAGATGCAGCCCCTCGTTATAGTCCAATTAAAAACAAATAAAACTGAAGGAAATCAAAACACACACAGGTGCGCCCTCATTTCAGAGGCCAGTCCTTATAATAGTGGCCTTTGTGGTTCATTTTATCCCAGACGGCGCCAAAGTGAGAAGCTCCAAAACCACCTGTTACAAAACTCAGTCTGATGATTCGATGCTGTGCAGAAAAAGCCAGGCGGACAGACTCATGGAGGTGTTTTAGGATGTTTTCATCACTTGCATCCAGGTGTAGATCATAGATTAATGCAATGTTGAGAGTAAAATTAAGAAAAGCTGGGATAATTGTGCGCGGTAGGATCAACTCACTGAGCCATGAAGTAATGCCACTCCGGTCTTTTCCCGTGAAAATCCTACAACTAATGCAACAACTTTTCTTTTCTTTTCTTTTCTCAAAGCAACAATAAAATGGACGAGAATAAATCCGGGTCTTGCATTAAATTACGCACTAATATGCCATCAGCCTCTTCCTGTAGAAGAAAAAAAAACACATAGGCGACAACGAAATAGCCTGGTCGGGTTGTGTGCCAGATGTGAGCTTGTTTTCCAGCTGGGATCTGTTGCTTCTCCACAAGTATCCAGTCTTCCCTTAGCGACAGACCGGTTGGATGGTGCGCTCAACAACACGCTCGGCGCTTTTAACCCTTGGGCTGCCGGCGGGGCTTGGCGCATTATTGAACCACTCCCTCTAATTAGAGCGAACGGAAGCGCAGACAAGATGTGTGTATTTATGTGCATGTGTGTAATATGAGAGATAACTATGCTCCCTCATTAATCCAGGGTTTATTCTCTGAAGCTTGTAACACAACCTGCTGTAGACATACACACACACACACACACACACACCCTGGTTATATTCAGTGATTGATTTGGACATCCTAATATGTCATAGAATGTTCAGCTTGGTGTTAATCTTTTATTTCCCTCTTTTTTTTTTTTTTCACAAATGCCTTTAGGCACAACTTCTTTTTAAGCATTATGTAGTATATAAATATAATTTCGAGTGTTTTTGGTGTGTGAGACATTCACTAGTGGCCAACTCAGAGAGGGTGCAAATGGATTTTTGTTTTTATCTGAGAATTGTTAAGAAACTGTAAAGTATAATCCAACAGGTTGTTGTGAAGCTCCAGTTTATTTACAAAATGCATTATGAAGCTGAACGGCCTAAGAGTGCCACCTAGTGGAATCTCTAGTAAATGACACTCAGAGGTTAAATAATTCCAGCAAGAATGAGCTCAGTACTTCCTGAACCTAAGGCAGCTTCTTTATATAGTGTTGAAAATTACCCCCAGACTCCTGGCTGAATTTGAACAGTACATGTGTAGTATTAAGCTTATAGACCCCCCCACCCCCAATGTGATAAAACTATCAAACTATATGAATAATTATTTTTTTTTTTTAAAATGGAACTAATGTTTAAGAATTACTTTGTATGTATTTGTTTGATTTTGTTTGTATGTTATTGTGGACTTGTCAATTGTGTGTTTGATCTTTGTTAACTTGAATCTTTGAAATAAAGTTTTTAAAAAAATAGGTGACTCCTTTTATTTCCTGTCCTTCATTATTGGACACACTGATTAATCCAGATGTGCCTGCTACTTCTTGTTGTGACTACTTTGTTTAGATACACTTGGATTAATCAGTGTGTCCAATAATGGAACAGGAAATAAAGGAGCTGCCTCAAGTTCAGGAAGTAGTGGGGCTGTGCACAGAGCCCATTGTTTTTGTCAACTAGGAATAATATCAGATCATCCAGATTCTGTATTTTCAGATCTATTTGTTTTTTGGTAGAGGTTTAAGCACTGCAAATGTAGTATGCCTTTTCTGTAGTTTTTCATTGTTTATTAAAGTTCCCATGTTGTGTAAAGACATTTATTGTCACGTCAACACCCGTTGGCATTATTGGTAAATGAAAATTGAAGTACTTTTTAGCTTGTATTGGGGTTGTGGTTGTATTTAGTTTTATTTAGGTTAATACAATATTTTCATTCATAGTTTTCATTTTTGTCAAACATGCTGATGGCTGTTCTTGAAGTGCTCCTCAAAACATTTATCTAAATAATCTTTACATCTCAAATGGAAAAATAGTGGTTGAAGTAATTTGACTTAACCTCCTAATACCCAGCTATAGATGGATAGATATATCAGGGCATTCTATTAAAAAAAAATGTAATAAATAAAACTATTGCATTATGAAGTTTCCAATATAGGCAATTATTTTATTTAAAAAAGCCAAAACTTTTACTTTTCTAGGTCTCAGGAGGTTAAATAACCCATGTTAACTAGTGATTTTCAGAGTGGCATAAATCAGTACTTAACATAAGGGATCCTGAGTATTATGTGTTCTTGAAGTTTGTGTGTTGAAATACTTCGATGTTCATGTCATGCATCATTAAATATCTGCATTCCACCATTACAAGAAACAAAGTCAAAGAGCTTGTATACAGAACTTTTATTTTAAGAAGTCAGAAAAAAACAATGAAAATGTGACTTTTTTGTACCAAACAGTGATATTGTGTATCAGTAAACGTAGCTTTGGCTGAAGTCATTATTTTTAGTCGACTTCCTCAATGGTTGGGCCCTTGGAGCTGCCTCCGGTCTGGCCACCGCAGCCTCCAGTCGGACCTGCTCCCTGGTACAGCTTGGTCACAATCGGCTTACACACCTTCTCCAGTTCAATCTGCTGGTGCTCGTACTCCTCTTTCTCAGCCAGCTGGTTGCTCTCCAGCCAGGAGATCGTCTGGTTGCACTTATCGATGACCTTCTTTTTATCCTCATCACTTATCTTTCCTTTCATGTTCTCGTCCTCCACACTGCTCTTCATTTGGTAGGCGTATGACTCCAGGGAGTTCTTGGCTGCAACTTTCTCCCTCTGTACATCATCTTCAGCTTTATACTTCTCTGCGTCCTGCACCATCTTCTCGATCTCCTCTTTGCTAAGACGGCCCTTGTCATTAGTGATGGTGATCTTGTTCTCTTTGCCGGTGCTTTTGTCTGCAGCCGACACATTCAGAATGCCATTGGCATCAATGTCAAAGGTCACTTCCACTTGTGGAACACCCCTGGGAGCCGGAGGGATACCGGTGAGTTCAAACTTGCCCAACAGGTTGTTGTCCTTGGTCATGGCTCTCTCACCCTCATACACCTGAATCAGTACACCAGGCTGGTTATCTGAGTATGTGGAGAAGATCTGGGTTTGCTTGGAGGGGATGGTGGTGTTACGTTTGATGAGAGGCGTCATTACTCCACCTGCGGTCTCGATGCCCAGAGACAGAGGAGCCACATCCAGCAGCAGCAAGTCTTGAACATTTTCTGAGGTGTCACCCATAAGAATAGCAGCCTGGACCGCTGCACCATATGCCACTGCTTCATCTGGGTTGATGCTTTTGTTCAGTTCTCTTCCATTAAAGAAATCTTGTAAGAGCTTCTGGATTTTGGGAATTCTTGTGGAGCCACCAACCAAGACAATGTCATCGATCTTAGATTTATCCAGTTTAGCATCTTGCAGCGCCTTCTCAACAGGCTCCAGTGTTCCCCTGAAGAGCTCTGAGTTGAGCTCCTCAAACCGAGCCCTTGTGATTGAAGTGTAGAAGTCAATTCCTTCAAACAGAGAGTCGATCTCGATGCTAGCCTGTGTGCTGGAGGACAGGGTCCTCTTTGCTCTTTCACAAGCTGTCCGAAGCCTCCTGACTGCTCTCTTATTCTGGCTGATGTCTTTCTTGTATTTCCTCTTGAATTCCTCTACAAAGTGATTGACCATCCGATTATCGAAGTCCTCCCCACCCAGGTGTGTATCTCCTGCAGTGGATTTGACCTCAAATATACCATCCTCAATTGTTAAGATGGACACGTCAAAGGTGCCTCCCCCAAGATCAAATATGAGAACATTTCGCTCCCCTCTTTTGCCTTTGTCCAGACCATAGGCGATGGCTGCTGCTGTGGGTTCGTTGATGATCCTGAGAACGTTCAGACCTGATATCACCCCAGCGTCCTTGGTGGCTTGCCTCTGAGAGTCATTGAAATAAGCCGGGACTGTAATGACTGCATTTGACACCCTCTGTCCCAGGTAGGCCTCGGCAATCTCCTTCATTTTAACCAGGACCATGGACGAGATCTCCTCTGGATAAAAGGCCTTGGTCTCACCTTTATACTCCACCTGCACTTTGGGTTTTCCATTTTCGCTGATCACCTTAAAGGGCCAGAGCTTCATATCAGACTGCACCACTGGCTCATTGACTTTTCTGCCGATAAGCCTTTTGGCGTCGAAGATTGTATTAGAGGGGTTCATGGCGACCTGGTTCTTAGCAGCGTCTCCAATGAGCCTCTCGGTGTCAGTGAAGGCCACATAGCTGGGGGTGGTCCTGTTACCCTGGTCATTGGCAATGATTTCCACTTTGCCGTGTTGGAAAACTCCCACACAAGAATAGGTGGTGCCCAGATCGATGCCAATAGATATTCCCTTAGCTGAAGACATGTTGTTAAATTTTCAAGAGCCTGGAAAGATACAACAAAGTTTCATTACATCTTATTTTTAGCTTTATGAATCAATATTCTTAGTTTAAATTTTAGCTTTTTTTCCCAAAACATTATGATAAAGATTTTAAATGCAGGTAAAGTCATTACAGTATATTATTGTAGATTGGGAGCAATTATAACTGGGTAAAAAACAAAGTAGTTTATATATGTATATATATATATATTTATTTATTTATTTATTTTATTTATTTTTTTTTTCAGTTTATGTCACATTGTTATTACAGTTTTTTATTTTTCCATAAAATTTAGGTTTGAATGATTTGTTCACTTCAGTTTCTGTTTTACTCTTAAAACCCCTCAGAGAGTTGGCACTGAAAAAAAAAAACAGTTGAACTGATCCGTTTAGGGCTAAATTACAGATAAATTATTTTTAGTTCCATTTCTATCAAGGCTTTTCTCATGCAAATATATTGATGAAAAAAATAGCATCAAGTACTTTATAACTATCAAAAGACTCTTGCAGTTTTCTTATCAGGTCAAGTTTATTCGGCTGCAGTCAAAAAAAACTAATCTGAAGTAATTTGCCAAAGGTTAAACATAATCTGTCGAAGTCACTATTAAGTTTCTTTACTCAGTAATACTTCAACTACTTTTAAACATCTTTAGTTTTTCTTTCCAATAGTCAGATCTGTATAATATTGACAATGAAATATTCATCACTATCACTCATTATTCCATGAATCACACAACCTTTAAACCTACCTTTATTCTATGTATTTAACTAACCACACAGTGTATGTATAGTCATTTTAAGTACATAGGTAGTGAATGTAAACAAATAATCCCAAAGCGTACATCCTAAATCCTCCTGTAGTTTAAGTTTCAGTTGCTACTTACTTTTCAGTAGTAACTCTGTAGCTCAGATGTTGAAGACCTGCTCTGAGTCTCCTTCTGTATCAGCCTCTGTAGCTGTGCTGCTGTTTGTTCTTCTGATGTCTGCACAGACTCAGGCCCTTTGCTTATATAGTTACAACCAGGTTTCCAGAAAGCTCTGACACCCCCTCCTCCTCCTCCTCCCCCCCTCCCTCTGAGTTCAGTGACTCAACTGTTAATATTAGCAGCTAGTGCAGCGGGCCTGCGCGAGACCTCCTGAATATTCCAGAGCGGGACAGCAGTTTGATGCTGGGCCAGCGAGGCTCTGACGGTGACAGAATACAATGTAGAGAATGTAGCACTAAGGCTCATTCAGGGAGGTATGTCCAAGTGTTAGCAGCCATGATTGTCCGCTTTATCCCCAAAATAATGGAAACTATGCAACCACTCACCAAGGCCCCATGCTTTGATTGAGTTTTTTTCTTAGTATGAACATAATTTAACTTTCTCATTTGTTTTGTCTGGTAAAAGAGCTTGCTTTATTGCTGATTTTAATGCATTAAATTTACATACATAGTACACACTTTTGCATTTTGATCACATGGAATATTTTTCTGTGACCCTGTTGGATCAAAATTAAGACAGTGACAATCATATGGCAAACACAAAATCAAATATTTTTTCCTCAAATCTATAGCTCATACATTAGAGTTGTTATTACTACAGAAAACAGAGAAGACATGGAAATGTGACCACCGTGGTTTTACAAAAGGAATGTTCATTTAATTAAGGTCAGTGCTAATGTTTTTTTTCTCCAGGTAAATGATAAAAAAGGCACATTCATACCATGGCCTTAAAAAGAAAATCCAGTCAAAACACTGAAAACATTTTATTGAAATACCAGCCAGTGTTTGAGAAGGAAAAAAGAAATGTGGTGTTTAAATAATACCTTCTCAGTCTGTTACCTTTAACATGAGCCAACACATACCACATGGTAATGTGTTGTAAGCACATTAAACATCCATTCAGGATCATCTCTTACACTTCTTAGCTAAATTTAAGGTCACACACAATCTGCGATTCCTCTTAAGTCCCTGTCTTGTGAGTCAAAGCTTTAAATATGGACTGAGACATTCACAGGGTATTAGAATTTCTTAAAATAAAAACACTGACTCATGATGTTTATATAATAGTTTGAAGTAATATTGCTGTACTCTGAAGTGAGAGGTTGACTGGATGTTACTTTTTAAGGTACATGCAGGTACCATTCAAACAATTAACTGCATGTAAAACAAAACATCTCAAAGATAACACAAGAGCTGTTTATGGCTCAGTGCAAACACTGGCTCATGGAATGTGCTAATAAAACCTCAGTGTCATGACAGACATAACATGTATGGTATCTTCTGTTTCATTCTTTTGGCCAACATTTGGCACTGTGCGTAAATAGGGTAAACAAACAAATCAACATCTAAGTGATCTACTAACATAATCAGAAGCAAAGAAGTACATACACATGAAAGCATGCAAGCAGGCTTTTTAAACACACAAGACATGTGAAATATAGTTGGTTACATCATATAATATGTCTCCTTAATTGTTATATTTATTTATAACACCATGTCTGGACTGCTATTAATAAGTTACATTCAGCATAAGTAAAATAATTCGTTTATTTTGTAGCAGTTTAGAAAATAAAATAGATATCTCTGTTTATCCCAGGGCAACTATGTGTTGAGGGTCACGTCATCGGATACTGTCATTAATACCTGTAATAAAATACAAAGGGATTATTTGTATGTTATTTCAGACTGTAAAGTCTATGGAGTCAGTAGAATAACCGAGTTGTACCTGTAGTAGTTGGGTTTAAAGGGTCCGTTCTTGTTGAGGCCCATGTACTTGGCCTGTTCATCAGACAGCTCTGTCAGGTGGGCGTCAAAGTTTGGTAAATGCAAACTGGCCACATATTCATCTGGAAGAAAGACACAATAAACACACAGTGTGTGAGGAGCTTTTCACTGTAGTGTTTACTAAATGTTTTAGATTTGAGGTCAGGTTACAAGATGATAACAGTGAATATCACATTATAACTGCAAATACATGTTCTAAATAACAATATTTTTATTAGGAATTTGGGAGAAATGTTGTCAGTAGTTTAGAAAATAAAACAAAAATGTTCATCTACCTCAAATACATACCTATAAATGGTAAAATCAGAGAAAGTGACAATTTGGCAGTGGTCTCTTATTGATTCCAGAGCTGTATTTTATTTAATATTGGATTAAAAAATTATATATGCCATATATATTTCCATATATGGGAATCTTAACAATGCTAATGATCTGCAAGTTAGTTCAAAATTTTAATATAAGTCACAAGTAATATAAGTTCATTGTCTGTTCTTACCCATCTTCTTTGGCAGGAGATACACATCCTGCTTATAACGTCCCTCTGGAGCGTTAAACAGTTCGATCAGGGCCAGGGCCTAAACGCAACACAAACCAAACAGTAGATGTAAGACTCCCAAAGGTGCACTGGGACACTATACAGATTATCAGGGTGGTGCACTGTTCTCCATCTGATTTCAAACTTCAGTCATATATGCTGTTGGTGCAGGGATATTACATTCCTAACCCAGCCTCCCCTTATGTAGATCTGAGAACATATCACTAACCTGAGTGGTAGCAGTGATGGACAACACAAATGTAGGCACTGTGGAGCAGCTCAGATTTAGGAGGCGACCCTGTCAAAGGAGCACAGGTACAAACAGAACTGTAACACAAGTACCACACGATGAAAAGACAGTAATGTATTAGTAGTTTCCAGGGTTCCTACAGGTTTCTACAAGTTACATTTAAGACTTAGAACTGAATTTAAGGCCCATTTCACAGCCTATTTCACACTCGTGTTGGCAAAAAATTAAAAACGTAAAACGTATTGATTTATGCTTTGATTCCCACAGTTTTGAGTCATGTCTCACTAGGGGCTGTAAAGTTAGTAATAAAAGGTTCCTAATGTCAGTATAAATTATCAGGTTGGAACAGGTAGAATTAGACTCCTGTTACTTTCTTTTCAGGTTGGACATTTAACAGATACATTTAAACACAACGCAGCCAACAAGTTTATGGCAACATAACTTCAAACCTACTATGTCAAATGTAATAATATTTAAAGAATTTTCTAAGGTATTAAATGCAGATTTGGACATTCAAGGCTTTTTAAGACCCAGCGGGAACCCTGAGTTCCATAATAGTTAAATCTACCATCTATGCTTACTATTCATGACCTATTTTCTGCTTTGTAAGTAGGAGTTTTTAATTAGGTTAGTATTTTTAAAAAGTTACAGAATTTTCTAAACTCTTATATGAAACAATCCTTCATTTTCTTACAAACTTTCAACACACTTAAAGTATAATCTGAAAAGTAGGTAAAGCTTTTCAGGACAATGTAGTGGCATAAAAAGTACAATAATTTCCACTAACATGGAGTGAAGTAAAAGTATAAAGTTGCAGGAAATGTAAATAGTCCAGGAAAATACAACTACATTTAACATAAAGGTAAATAACGCTACAATTTTAGGTATTTACACTGATGTGAACATGTTTATGGCTTAAATGTAGCAGAAGTTCTTTTTGTTTTATTATAGGTGCAATTATTTGAGGATATCCGGGTCAGGCCATAGAAGGACATTACCTCTGCCAGCAGAACAACTCTCTTTCCATCAGGCCAGATGATGTGGTCAACCTGAGAGCGAACTCTCTCCCAGGTGAGCTCAGGGCTGCGCAGACTCGCCTAAGGGCACAAACTGAGTGAAAAACACAAATTCCCAGACAGACATAGTACAGAGTAGAAATGCATTACTTACCACATCAATCTCCGTATTGGAATGTCCCATGTTACAGACAATGCAGCCATTCTTCATTCTGTCGAGCTGTTCTCTAGTGACAACGTTCTTATTACCTTTTATTTATATAAAAAGAAAAAAAGCATCTGTTATACACAGTGGTTATACTCAAACTTTAATTTCTATTTTTGCATTCCTGATTGCAGTTTGACCACATGCAAATCTAACGAACATTTGATCATTTACAAGTGGTTTTGACAAAGAACTCTAAACTGGGTTATTTAAATGAGGCATGAATTTGTGTGCTGTAAACACTGTGCTTATCAAAGCAGAAGTAATGGGAGTCGCTGCATGGAACACAGTACCAGTGCACGTTATCACCACGTCCATCTGCCGGATGACCTCGCTCAGCTTGACCACTCGGAAACCATCCATGCTGTTTGGATCCAGACAGATATATTTCAT
This sequence comes from Maxillicosta whitleyi, assembly GCA_029822895.1. NCBI lineage: Eukaryota > Metazoa > Chordata > Actinopteri > Perciformes > Neosebastidae > Maxillicosta > Maxillicosta whitleyi. The sequence goes on from JAPSES010000236.1 coordinate 9,384,980, forward strand.
AACAACTTAAGAAACGCAGACTGAACTAGTGAGAAAAGATCACTATGGTGGTAATGCTAGCCCATGGAAGACTAAAGAAGGTGATAAAAGGACCAGGAAACTGGATAGGTGCTCACCATGCCTGCAGGGCACAGATAGGGTCAATCTCTGTGATGCACACAATGGCTCCCAGGGCCTTCAGAGCAGTGCAGCAGCCTTTTCCTACCTACAGACCACAGGACAGCATTGCAGTTACCAGAACTGATCATTACAGTTCATGTAATATTTCCACATTCAACCTGATTTGATCTAAAGTAGGCCGGACCAGTAAAATAATAGCACAATAACCTATGAATAATATTCCAAAGTTTTCTCTTTTCATGTGAAAAAAGTAAAATTACATTATAAAAATGTGAATAACCAAACAATTGTATACAACCTGAAAATTCTTAAAAAAAAAAAAAAAAAGGAAAATTTACTAATATAAGTTATATTAGTAAAAAGAAAAACTGTGCAGTTATATTACACACAGCACAGTTTTTCTTTGTTTTTATGCAAAGATAATACTATGTCATAGAATAGGAGATTACTATTGCAACAACACATCATCATTAGGGTCTCACGACGGTCTGAACCCAGCTCATGTTCCCTATTAGTGGGTGAACAATCCAACGCTTGGTGGGGTTAGAAATTTTACGTTCATAGTCTGAGATTATTCAACTTTTTTAAGGATAGTTTGTAAATGTAAATAATTTCATCATGTTTTTTTTTTTACACAAACATGTAGGTGTTATCATTTATAGCTTACTATGCTATTATTGTACCAGTCTCATCCACTTTTCCATCATATTGAGCTGTAGGTGACCCCTTAATTGTTAATATTTTCAGTGTAATTTTTAAAATTTCTCTAATTCATCCTGTGGGCCGGACCAGACCCTTTGGAAGGCCAGCTTTGGCCCACGGGTCATATGTTTGACTTTTACACATCATTAAAGTAGTAGCTCTTCAGTGTCTTTTTAAGTAAATAGGCACTACACTGTTTATAATTCAAACATGATTCACCTCTCCATAACCGCACACAACCACTTGTTTGCCTCCAAACATTATATCCGTGGTCCTCTTCAAGCTGTCAGAAAAAAGAACAATGTTTATTCTCTTACTCCTCTTTTCCTTTTAGTACAGTGAAAAGTACAAACTTCATGGTTATCTCATATTTTAATTATGTAAACCTGGATGATTCTCACCCATCTAAGATGGATTCACGGCAGCAGTAGAGGTTGTCAAATTTCTGCTTGGTGACTGAGTCGTTCACGTTCATCGCAGGGACACAGAGTTTTCCAGCCTTAGACAACTGGTACAATCTGAGAGGACACATGGGGAAACAAGTTTAGACAAGGCGCGCATGTGCACTGGGTGTCAGGATGAGTGACTTCTAACTTTCCAAAGCTAATTGATTCCACTGAGAGGAGAGCATGCACAGCTGCTGTGACCTCTGGTCAGAAGCCGTCATGCATCCTAAATAGAATCCAGTCAAACCAGAGCAGAGACCTTATCAATTTTCAGTGTCAGTGTATATTAAGAGTAAATATAACATTTGATACAGTTTATTTTAGAATCTTTTGTTGGAAGCTTCATTTGCCACCAGCTCTGCTCCATCTAGAGGACAAAATTATGCAAGCACACTTCAAAAAGTGTGTGTTTGCTTAAGTATTTAGCTCTCATTTTAGAGAGCATTACTCATTTCAGAAAAGTTTGTATGTAAAGTCTTTTAAATTGATGAAAACATAATGGAAACAAGACGGAGTGTTTTTGTTTTAAAAAAAACCCTGATCTAAACCTGTTCTCACCTGTGCACTCCTGTAACACTCTCCTCCACAATGCCCCGGACCTTCTTGAAGACACTGGGATACTTCTTATAAACCCAGTGAGTTAAGTCTCCGCCATCATCCAAGATCTAAGAGAGACATCAGGGCCAATATAAGCCTCTTAGTAAAGCAGTGGACAGAGTAGCTATAGTAGTAGTAATATAAAAACAGTCTGGTATTAGGTTTATTGTTGGATTGTTGGGTTGATACCATGTTGGCCTGCCAGCCCTCCGTGTTGACACAGCGATCAATGCACCACCAGAAGTCGTCCTCTGACTCACCTTTCCATGCAAACACAGGCACCCCTGCAGGAAACGACACACACATCTAATGGAAAAGAGACTGATAGCAGAGGAGGACGGAATGCTGCTCCATTAGGCAGCAATGTACTGTCCATGTGCAGTCAGGTGTAACACATCAGGCAGATTTAATATTAAACAACAGAGTTTCAACCATATAATCTACTGGTACATTTCACATTAAAAAAGAAACAGCAGTTAGTTATCTTTTTTGCAGCAATGTCCTGTTAAGAGGAAAAATGCAATATATATTTAAATATGCAGATGATATAGTTTTACTTGCTGAACATGAAAAAAAAAACAGCAAGTCAGTACAAGAAATTGAGACTAGTGATAAATTAAGACACAAATAGTACACTTTAAAGGAAAATCATAAATAATGATGAACCTATAGTGTTCTAGTCCAGACAGCAGGTAGAGGGCTGAGATCTGGACTCATAAGATATAATTCATGATTATTTACTTAAATAAACATTAAAAATGCACTGGTCAGAATATGTATATTTGAAGATATATGAAATAAATTGGTCTGGGGTTAAAGAGGGAAGCACTGGCCATTAGAGAATGAACTGTGGAAGAATTGTGATCAATTTAACAGGTCATTCATTCACTGAATACAGGTAGTCAGAAATTGAAAGTGTCATCAATCATTATTGGGTGTGTCCCTCTCTGGCCTCCAAACAAGCATTGCAGCGACAACACATGAGTGTCATGATCCTGTGACTGTACTGCGATAACAGCATAGATGGCATTTTGAACTGGCAAAAACATTTCTACATTTTCTTTGCTGCCTTTATATAGGCTATTGACCGCACCTAAACTTACCAGTCAAGTGTGATTCTGTACAAAAAATACTCATGTTACTCATCTCGTGAGCAACATATACAAAATAGGCACCTGAGCAAATTGTTTTCTAGAAATTACAAAACATGTTTGGACCGTGTTTTTTTAATTGCACTAAGTATACACTTCATTATAGAGATTAAATGTACATGTTTCAACTTTGGACTTTGGACTTGTGAAGAAGTCAGATCAGAGACTTTAACTGTGGTACAATGAGTGGAAATCTTAATTTTATTGAAAGGATTTTTTTTTATATTTGATGTTACATAGTGACGTTCAAGGGATTAGAGGTCTAATGTTTATCATGTATAGGCAAAAATGGTCTGTTGGTAGGTGCTATAAATGAATACAAAACAACTACAGTGTGGACCTCCTATGTCCAAAAGAAGACGTAGATCCCGTTGTGCTCAGCTCTGTACAGGAACATTACCATTAGTCACATAGAGTCGCAGGTTTAATGCCATCTAAAGGAGGACAAACTGCTGTGTGGTTTAGGTGAAAATGAAAGTGAGATTCATTTTTGTTTTATTGTCCTGTTTATAAGGTCGAAAATAATTTATTGCATTTTTCTTTGTAAAATGGTGTTGGAATGAAATGAAATTTGAAGGGATCATATTTATCTAAACCCATTTTTATTCATCTTTGGTTCATTTATTTGTGTATTTGGACCCTAATAGTTCATAAAGCTTGAATTTGAACCCTCCAGCTGCTGCAAAGTTATCTTTATATTCATTTTGGCAAAAATCAAGTGTTCTACAACTCGTTTTAATTCCTGCTTAATTTGTTATGTCTGTAACTAGTTTTACATTAGCACATATAAGGTCTAGACTTCAGACAAACATTTCTCTGACTATGATGTAATTGTTTATCAGCAGCAGCAGTTGTAGTTCATACTGAAACTATGTCCAAACTTCGAGCCAATTATCTAAAATGTTCAGTTCTTGGTTGAACAGAACAGAGCAGCACGGTCAACAACCTGGAGGGGGTGGGGCATGAAGTGACTCATTTGCATTTAAAGGGCCAGCGCTCTAAATGACCTTTTTGGTGTCATTGCTCAGAAATAGGGTAGAAGATGGAGCTGTGGAGTTGAATTAATGAAGAATTCAGACCCAAGCAGAGCATTTACAGTTTATGTAGAACACAGGGAAATGTCTGAAAATGTATAATTCCATTAAAAAAAAAAAACTAAATATCACTCCTTTAATAAAATATTTGACTATTAAAACTGTACATTTAGTTTATTGCAACATGACAGGTGAAAGTTTGAGGCTGACAGAAAAATAAATGAATCAATCATTGACTAGAAAGCACAGAGGTAATAAAACATATGACAGACTCGCTTACCTGTCTCAGCTAGAGCAGCTGCCACCTCATTCTGAGTGGAGTAAATATTGCAGGCAGTCCAGCGACATTGGGCCCCAAGGGCGACCAGAGTCTCAATCAGGACCTAAAAGGTAATTATGGGATAGACATATGATACATGAGTAGTCAGCAGAGGTTCAGATGAGAAGGACATTTACGTGTTGCATGGACGTACTGCAGTCTGGGCAGTGATGTGGGTGCATCCTACTATCTTAGCCCCAGCCAGTGGCTTCTCTCCCTGGGCTCGCTTCCTCAAGGAGATCAGGGCGGACATGTCTGTGGAAGGAGAAGGCAAAGCAGGAGTTAGCACAGCAGTGTAAAGGTGAGGCTTTTTCTTGAGACAATATCAAAAGGGCCTCGCTCTTCATGGTCACTATGGTGTTAGCAGCTGTAAAATCGGCACCGATTGAAAAACAATGTCAGTGACAGCTGTTGCCTCCCCGGCTCCGGGTCTGAAGAACACTTGTCATGCACTCACGCCTACTGCCCACTCACATGAGCAATGTAAACAGCCAGGAGAACAGAAGAGAGGAGAGGTGTTTTGCAAAATAAAATACTTGACATGATAAAGAGGGCATTACACTGAGAAAATGAGCAACTAGTGATGAATAGAACTCAGAGAAAGAAAGTAGATCATGTTTCCAGAATAACACTGACACAGCCTAAACCTCAGGTCACAAACTGTCACAAGGTCCTCTATCAACTGCTGTCTCAAATAGTACCTAAGCAGCAGATTGAATATGATATGTACCTGGGAGGAAAGTCATAACAGGTGTCCAAAAGTCACCTTTATATAAACTAATGCTGTAAAGAGTCTCAACCCCCCCGAAAAATGTGTATATCTGACAGTATAAAGTCAGTACAGAGTCAGGCAGAGTGAGTTGTACCTTGTTCTGCAATTTCAATTTCACGGCGACCAAACTCAGCCTGCTTGATATTCTTCACACAGAAGTCACTGCTGCCATGGGTGTTGACCTGGGCTTTGTCCCGGGGAGAGGTTTCATCATCTGAGCTGTCGGTGTAGGATGCAGCTGGGAAACCGAGAATACAAAGGGTCAGTATTGTAGAAAAACGGACAAAAGGGCGAATTATGAAATATAGACTTCCTATCCATTGAAAGAGGGGAGGAGCTTGTGTGTGTGCTTCCTCTAGATTGTATACGTACTGTATCTACTGTATGTATGTATGAACAGGTCTGGAAACAGCGTTCTGCTTATTCTAGAAAGTGACAACATCTCCCCCAAATTCCAACTGAACTATCTTTTGAAGCATTTTCTTCTTGATCACATTTGAGAACTCTTAAATTTGGAGTGGTATCTAATGTTTTTACTAAATTGAGTGTTTTAATTGGATATTTTGTCTGGTGGTATAATGTGTGTGTGTCCAGTGTGTAGTAGTATTCAAATAGGCATGTTTCTATGTTCTACAGAGGTTGTATATTTAATTATTTAGTTTGTTTTTTTCCTGAGATGATGTCGGATGTCTCAGCAGCCACCCCTCACATAATGATCACAAAATGGAAGTGGTTCCTATTAGTGTCTTATAATTAACTGCCAGTTTGTAGGTACATTGGTGTTTTAATTAAGTGGGATATGGGAAAAAAGTCCAATTAATTAAATGCTTACTAATGACATCATCAAAACAAATCACCACTGCTGTGTTTCACAATATTTAATATATCAAACAACATGAACGTGCTGTATTGGACACGTAATTTGGAATAAAAATCCCTCCATACCTGAACTGTAGCTGTCTGTGGAAGACTGTGAGATGGACCGGGACAGGGATCGGCGGCCTGCCTTGGTCGGGTACTTGCTGAATTCCTGTTTGTCTTCTGTGTTTGCAAACTGGATCTGTGTAGAATTGCAAAAAGGCAAAAAAAAAAAAGTGCACCATGTAAACAAAACAACAAAAATCCAAATAATGCATTGTGTGTGCCATTATTACCAAAAAATGCATTTAATAAAGCAAAACACAAATAGATAATGTGTTAGTTCCTCTTTGTTCATTTATCCTGTTTCAAATATTTAAGCGGCCCTTTCAGAATTAAATCACCTACATCTGTTACAGTAAATCACAGGTGGATCAGCCAGAGGTAGCTGGTGTCTATATTTAGACGTCCCTCCTGCTCTGTCTGTGATTCGCGCTTTGTTCATTCTTTGATACGCAGGCCTCTGTTGTTGGAGTGGTTCAACGTGTCAACTCAGACCTTCAAAGGGTCCAAGATCAAACACCTGGAATCACATGAAGTCCATCAGCACCGAGCGATGCTGGATGTGTTCTGGGCCTGACTGGATCAGATACTGTCAACCTCAGCCCCCAGATACCATGGTTAGAGTAGCACAGTTTTTTAACCCTTAAAGACCCACAAGTATCTACTGATCTAAAATGTTACATAAGTGTTGATCCACTAATCTTATAAATATGTGTAAATAATTGAGATAAAATGTTTGTTTGTCATCAGATATGAGCCATTTGGACCTTCAGAGGCTCCGTAGTGAACATGGAAACACTGTCATCCTCTACAACATTGATTCATCAGTAAAACCCATGAAGTTTGATAAACGACAGTGGATGGACAGGTTTGTTTGTATGTTCAGTTATTGATATCTCTGCTGAAAAAGTCACTGTTTCATCCATTTTCTGTTTCTGATATAATCATTCTCAACTTTAATCTGAGCTTTTATGAACAGCTACATGATCAGTGAATTAAATATAGGAAAATACATGATTTCCACTGAAAAATGGAAATATAGGGATATGTCATTTGGTAATAGTTAATTGTAGAGAAAAATCCATTTGGACTATTCTCCAAAAAACAGTTCTGGGTCAAAATCATTGATTTGTGTTTAACCGTAGCTTTCTGTGATACAAAACAGGTCAAATAAACATGAGTTAATCACCATGGTGAAGAGTCACTAACTTCTGTAACATAAATCCAACAAGACCGATTCAGCTAATAATTACAAAAGGATGCGTATGAGTCCAGGTGGAAGGATGCACCTGCATGTGAATAAATGGGCCTGTTAAGGACTGTTTCTGGGCACATAGTACATAGTACATAGTTACTCAGCATTTTTACTAAAAAAGGAAAGTGCAGGTGGCTCTGACACTCAGAATGCCATTTAGCTGATATGATATTTATGTGATTTACATCTTTTGATTGGATCATTATGAAGAAAATGAAAGGGATGTTTTTGTTTGGCAGAGACACATGTTTTGTTAAAAGTAAAAAAGTAACATAATCTGTAATCTTGCAATGAAATGACAGGTGATACCACAGCATTTGTATTTGTGATGTCTTACAAACAAATGCCAGGCACGATATAAATGACAAAAAATAAAACACATTTCATTTCAGTCCCACTCTGACTGTGTTGCCACCTGATGAATAATTCCCTTTGGGTTTCACAAGTATCACCTTAACCCCGTGCAGCTTTACTGTACTCATGGACTAATGACTTGTTGCAGTTGACACAGTGAGCTGACATGAATCTGCCTCTCACTGTCTCCAACAAATCCGACCTCTGTCTTGGCTGGCTTAGAGGCAAGTGGAGTGGGATCAAATCCAAGCCCACTCTTTGATGTTGTGTCCCTTGACTTTCTCAGGAATATGTATAAAACAACACGAACAAGTCATGCTATCAGACTAAATTTGATTTATGTGGGGGGGCGCTCCACTTGTTGCTCAATTTTAATTATTCACTTTAATGCTCTTTCTTATACAGTCATTTTTCCTCTGTGAAAAAATCTATTTGGTGTTTAAACTTGGTGAGACGACTGCTGGGTTCCTGTGGTTATTTTCTATGTCCATAGGATGTGTTTGGAGTAAAAACTACCATGCAGGACAGCTGAGTTGACACAACACACACATGATAAATCCGGGAACAGATGAATGCATGAACTAATAACAGAAAACTGGGCACATCTAAGTGTGATGTCTACTGCACGTATAGACTTTATCTATCAGAACTGACAGACATCACTGTTTGGACAGGAATGTTTGTGTTTGAAACCACGCTAGCCATACAGTGAAAAAAACAGATAAATAAACTAAACGGGAAGAAAACTGTTCATTGCTTCATGTTCCTGAGAGGACGTCTTGGTGTGCAGTCTCACAGCTGGGTGTGTGAACTGGCAGGCATGACTCAGATTTCTGACAGGCATCATACAAATATTAGTAAAGTATATGAATGAAGGGGGTCTAACAACTATCACCACAACCATTTAATGATTCATAAAGATTTAATTTCCCACAAGATTCTGTATTATTGATGTGACCTCCATTCATTTAAAGTGCAAGTAGTTAAAGGGATAAAACAACCAGTTAACTTTTTTTTTTTTTACTAATTGTGTATATCGCACAATCTTTATCCATGGCCAGTGACACCTGGGCCTCAACAATCTCCTGTGTCAGTGTAAAGAAACAAGAGAAGCATGTGAGTCAGTATGAACCAAGGAGCGCTCTGCATGTCTCTGTTTTCACAGATGAGAGTGTGCTCTGTCTCATGTACTTGCAAAATAGTACTTTTATGTTTGCTTTGCATCGGTTTAGACTCTCGAGGATTGAGAGAAGGTTTTGCACCTTCTCTTCAGTTTCATCAGTGTCGGCTCCTTTTTTTTTTCTCCATTTCATAAACGGTAAAGTTAAAGAACCATTGTGCCTCATTGTGGTAGAACACATTAATGAAACAAGAGGTTAATCTGATTAATGATGAATTACTCAAGGGTTACTTAAGACGGCATTCTGTTTCTGCTACTCTTACACAGTAGCTTATCACACAGATTAGTTCCCTAAATTAGTCTTTTAAAGGGATGATTACACAGATTTATAATTGCATTTCAAACATTTTTGTTAGTAGTTTATGAAAAAGAGGTACGTGTAAGTCTGCATGTTGCTGCAAAAGTTAAAGAACATACATAAGTGCAAAAAAAAAAAGTGACAGACCTTTTGATATGGCAAAAACAACTGTGGCACATCTGTGTGTGGGATGAGCAGTATTTTTACGTGTGTTGGATGATTTCCTGGTGATGCATTAGCAGCGACTCACCCTCTCTCTCCCGTGCCCGTGTTTGTGTGCCATAGCTGCCTGTCACTGCCGGGTCTCTCCAGTTTTCCAGCCTACTTCCCTGTGCCTGTATGTCCTCTGTGTGATGGTACTAGGTGTCCCTGATGCTATTATCCCAGAACACTCCCAGGCAGAGCTAGGGGGAGGTTCCCACCTATTATCGTGATTTCTAATGGCCAACCTGGAGGGACAGCGAGAGAGGCCTAGAGAAAAGGAGGGTTTATTCTAACTGAGCCTCTCTCTCTCCCTCTCCCTCTCTCATTTTCACTCTCTCTTGGTTCTGCCCTTGACAACCAGCTGCTAAAGTCAGTACATTGCATGCTATGGCTGATTTTAAAGTGCTTGTACATGTGCACAAATAGGTATAAAAAATAAAATCATGCACACATACAAAAATGCATTTGACTTCCATTCCATATTTGGACTGCTACATAAAAGGGGATTGACAACAGGAGTTAAACCCTGTTTCCATTAGTAGCATCAATAAGCAGCCCATCCAGTCCCATCCTCCAGCTAAAAATACCCTTTTTCTCTTAGATAGCAGGCCAGGTCACAGACTTAAGCTGTGGTGTAACTGTCAGTTAGTGGCATAAGGGATCAAAGTGGGCTTGGCATAAGGCGACATTAAGTACTTATCCAGAAACTACCAGTGCTTTACAGCCCCATCTGATCTGAAAGACATACAGTCTAATCCAGACACATATTGACAGTATAAACATCAATGGGCGCCCGATTGCATTCACATTCAACAAGTCAGACAAGGAGGTCTTCACTATTTCACTAAAATGTCATTTCAAGTCATTTTTGTTGCAGCATTGACCCAATGAAATAAGGGCACTTCCTTTTTCTGCTGTTTACTTCAATGCGGGCATGACGGATTATGCAGTGTTGTGAAAAAAACACGCCTAACACCCAAATCCCTCCTCTACAACTCTGTGACCTTTAGCTCAAACTATAGCATCTGCTTATTTTAGCCACAGTACCTTGGTTCTCCCCAAAATGACATGCAATCATATTACATAAGCATCTCTACAAGGGAATGCAACCTGTCACTGTTACAAAAGCAAACAAAAAGAAAACTGAAGGCAAATATTATTAAAGGTTAACAAATTAAAAGGCTAACAAATATTGAGGTTAAGCCAGAAAAATCCTTTTAAATGCCAAAGGCTCAGCGGTGGTAGTAGTTGGAAAAAAAATTGAGACTGGTCTGTATGAATGTGTTATATTTCTCAGCTTATAGTGACTTTTCCCAAAATGTTAATATGGGTCATGCTGAGGTACATACAATACTCTACTTGTGCAGAATGTGTAGAATAGGAGTTTGTAAAGATTAGACATTTTGTAAATGTAACATATCTGCCTAATATCACTGCATGACTTTGTATTTTATATTTGTAAATATTATGAAATAACACACCTTACATTTTTACTGTAGTATCATTTACACAGTTTTGGTTTCATAATGTTTGAAAGCTGAAGTGATTCCTGATTTATATACAAAGCAGTGTTCTTGGTGTTGGTTGAATTGTTTCTGTCCCTGGTCCACTGGAGGTCACCAAAGTCAACCAGGAACAGAAGAGTCTAAGGTAAGGACAGATTTTCTTTTATGTTGTTTGACGCATGTCTCCAAATCAACACCAGGAGAACGATTCTGATCTTACACTTAAGTAAAACCAGTGTGAAAGAATTATCAACAAAATGTATTCAATGTATAAAACGTATTTCTAGTCACTGTGAAGGGAAATACTTCCTGTCATTGTGTTACTATTATAAATACAGTCACAGAAAAAATTATTAGACCATCAAACGTCATCAAAAACAATGATTACGCAATCCAGTACTAACTCCTGTGTGTGTCATGTGACTAAAACAGACAGAAAAGAAAGATACTGATGTAAGAACTGAAGTGATTTTGGTTATTATCAAGAAAACATGGAAAATAGTTATATATCAGCTCTGAAACTAAACTACTATGAGCTATTTTTGTTATTATTGTTATATTTGGCTAAACAAATGTACCTTGAGTTGTACCAGGCATTAAAATGAAAAAGAAATTGAAGAAAACAAGGGTAGTTTAATATGTTTTTCTCAACTGTATATGATACCTTTGGAGTCATTTTTCTGTTGTGTTAATGTACAGTATATGTTTGCTGCACATGTTGAACACATTACTCTTGGTTCATTTAATCTAGAGCAATGCATCATATTCTATAAGATAAGAAAAAAACAGCTTTGTGTTTGTACATTTTCTAGCTAATCTAAGAAGAAGGAGTTTCTATAAATCACAAGACAGCAAAAAGACTTAAAACTGTAACCTGAAAAGTAACTCAAACGCTCAAATAAAAAGTACCATAAATGCTGCTGACATGCAGTGGAATAGTTGCATATAGTTGCAGAAAAAGGGAATATTAGTAAATCTTAGGTGCATTTCAGTATAAAATTTCTGTAATAGCACTTAATAAGGTTTTACCACAATTCAGCTATGGGGGGGGGGGGGCACAAAATCTGCATTTGACCTTCATGAAACTCGCACACCAGAATGTGACAGACAATATGAGAGTGAAAATAAGGTATAAACACTCTGTAAAACAGCCCACAGGGATCAAATAAAACGATGATGCATGAATAAATTTGCAGTGAGTGAGTTCTTTTCCCAGGGGGGGTGTATTGTGTAACTGCTAGATGGTTTGGAGAAGGGAGGAGGCAGAGTAGGGGTTTACTTTGGATCACCCACACGTACCCTCACATTTCATTTCAATAATCCCTGCTGATTGTTTAGCTCACGCCACTTGTCATTTGATTATCACACTCCAGCTTCCTACATGCATTGTGTTTTCTGGGATTGTAAAACCTTTCGTTCTTTTACTTTACATCATTATTTACTTTGGCGCATTTTTTTTTTTTTTTTTTTATGCAAACAGGTGGCACAGTTTGACACCAGGCTCTCACATTTATTCATAACACAATGCTTTGTTTTCATAAGCACAGTGCACATTCTTGCCATCCAATATGTTTTCAATCAGGTTCCCCGAGGCGCCTCACAATCCAAATGTTATTGCCTTGTCAGACAGAGAGTCGAAGGTAAGAGTCAGAGTTCTACAAGCCCCGCTGCTGGAAAAATAGGCATTTTCGTCATATGTTTTTCGATGACTTTGATTATTTCATCCCACTCTCATGGACATTATCATCATCATATGACAAAGACTGGGAAAAAGTATTATATATAACAGGATAATATAAGGTGTGACCTGTAAGCAATAGGTTAAAATTCACTATTTTCACTACATTATGGTCATTTTGGAAGCTGTAGTTTGTGGTGTTGTTACTTATCTGATGGTAAGTGTGTTATATAACTCTGCAATGCTTGGGAGTTATTTATATGCACATTTAGACAACAAGTATTGAAAAGTACAAATAATTAAATCATTTTTGCAATGAATGAGTTATACTATGTACAGTGACTGAAAAATGAAGATAAGGCAGCTTACAGAGGTACAAACATGCCACAAACATCCGGATTTGAGAGAAAATAATAGGGAAATGAGCTAAAAAGGAGCAAAAGTGAGGATTCAAATGCAAATTTTCACAAGGTCGATCCAACAGTCCTGCATTTTTGTTGCTAGAGTAACTTGAAGCCTAGCATTCAGCACTAAAAAGGTGGCTGCGTCTGGCAAATTATTTAACAGTGTTTCCACAGGTTTCAATCTATTTTAGACAAATATGAATGTATATTTGTGAAATTAGCTGCTACAAATACAACTGAGCTCACTATGTATGACCTATGTTATTCCATGTTGAATCCTCAATGTAACGTTTTTGGTGGTGTTCAGGGTGCAGCTGTCTTCAAATGTGGTACACCACAAACTGGTCCATTTCAGACACCTGTCAGAATCATATTTAATGTTTTACTAATAATAAGTAGCATTCAGTAGTGAAATTACAGATTGCAATGACTAAATTCCCATGGTCACCTGCCCCCGTCCATACTGTGGCTGCTAAAAATGTGAAAGTTAATTGCTAGAGCCAGTGTCTGTTTAGTCTGTTCTGGGCTTTTTATTTAAGGGTTATTAACTCAGGTCCATATTCAAACAGTAGATGACAGTAATGCACATTATCACTGCATGCTGCCTACTATAAAACAAAAAAAAGAAGAAAAAGAAATCCATTTTGAGCTGATCCCTCTGGAGATATAAACAGCTCCTTCTAACAGGATAATTCTTATTTCCAGGTGACTGCACGCTATGAAATCATGATTATACTCTGCTTTAATTATTATAATTAAATGCCCTTAAATCCTCTAACATGTACATTCTAATCCTCACTGAACAACATAGCCATAAAAAAATTTAATATTATTATGAAATTTAGAAATATAATAATTTCTGTCAAACATTGAAATAAACCCTGGTACCATAAGTCAAAGATCATCAAAGGAGACCAGTACTTCATGGTGACCTCTCTGACCCAGTCTCATGTCAACATGTGTATTACTGGTGTGAAAACACTAAATGTGAACTTCTGGGCGGTGGAAGAGGTATCTGACTGCCAAGTCATGTTTTCAGTGTTTTACTAATTACCAACCCGGTCACTCTTGAACACCCCACAGACAGCCACCAGCCTGTTGTCTGTTCCATATTTGTTTATGCTTGCTGCCAGCTGTTACACACAGAGGTGGAAGTGCGATGATTTCAGCAATTCGGTCTGATGATTGTTTTGTGCTGTTGTATAACAGCAAAGAAATGCAAGGCTTTTTCTCTCAAATGCACCTTTTCCTGCAAATACATTTTTAGTTTTCTGTTCCTGATATTGGTGATGCCCAAATATGGCAATGAACTCCAAAACCAAATTCAAGACATCCCATAGGTAGACTTCCATTGTCACAGGATAGCCATTGTACTTTTTTTTTCTCATTATTTTAACCCCTTAAACCTTAAAAGAATGTAAAGCTCTACACTTATATTGTGATGGATTGAAATTCTTCTGAGACCAAAATACCAGAGAGTACAAAACAGACCCCCTGTCTGAGCTCAGGCATGTTAGACTGTCTTTTTCTTTGCAGGTTGTACACCAGAGGTTTAAGGGCTTTCTTGCTCACAGGATGTTGGCATGATATAGACACTGTGAATTAAAGCCAACATGAAGGCAGATCTGGAGGTTGATCCAATTTGGTTAAAGCTGGTACGCAATTATATGTTGATATCTCAGTAATAACACGGTCAAACCTATTATTATAGAAATAACACGTATGAGAAAGTCAATTGTTTTCCAACTTCTCACATTCTTTAGTTGGCTGTTGACAAAATGGTACAGATTAGCTCTCACGTTGCAGACTTGCATGGACTGAGTGATCCTAGAGTGGGATGGCTGTAACATACAGTAGTGTGGGATTAACTGGGCACTGCAGCATCACATCCAACAATGCACCATTAACCTCCGCTGACAACTTAACACTGAAAACGCAGGATGGTGCTTTATGTATACACGATAATCGGCACAGATGAACACACAGTGGGTTCCGTGGCTCTGCTGTAGTGGTCCGCTGCGGTACAATGCGTACCTGTGCGGATCTGTGCCCCTCACATGTGTCTGGCTACAGTACACTCCGTCTTTTGCCCGGTGACAGTGACTGATGGCGTGGATCACGTTTCTTACCTTCTTGACGGATTTCAGAGTCGGCACTGCGGTGAACGCTGCGGAGGGCATTTCCCCTACGTTCATGTTCACATCGCTGCTGTTTTTGCTCACAGTCATCACTGAATATTTTTCCGCCACATTTTCAGTCTCTTTGACATATTTGGTGCCTTGTTTAACCTCTGTCTTGCTGTCCACAACCGAGTCGGTCATTGCATCCAGGTGGTGCTGCTCTGGTCCTGGAGAGAAAAGCCGGTTCTGGACTCAGTTCAGACTAACGACGGCTTGTGTGTCGCCTTTTTTTCACCCCTTCTCTCTCTCTGCTTCGCGGCTTAAAATGACCGAATCTCCTCTGAAGTACTTCCACTAGACCTTGGCGCTTAGCATAAGTAGTTAGCTTACTTCAGGAGAGAATTAGCCTGTTTGCTAGGTGCAGTAGTTTGTATAAGAACGGTGCGAACACTTGTTTCGGTCCTTGAGGTCTGCTGTCATCCACAGACAGCAACATCTCCGACGGGAAAGGGGAGAGGGCGGTGTGTTGGGGCTGTCACCTGAACAAGTGGGCAGTGTGTAGGCGGTTATCAGCCAGTGAGAGCCGTTGGGGAGGAAGCGGCTCGGTAACGGAGACTCGTTATTCCGTTACATAAGTCGAGGTCGTTACACGCGATGCTTGTGTGTTGGCGCGAGCTCATGATCTGTTTCCATGGCTGCAGTAACTGTGACGGTCGTGCATCTGATGGGGAGTATAAAGCCCGCCTCTTCGAATATGATTGGCTGGCAGTGGCCGTAACTCTCTAAATCTGAACTGTGATTGGTGGATCCAGTTCGGGACAGTTTAACCTGGCAGGTCTAGTTCAGAGGACAAATCTTTATTACTTCGTCCCAAGGAGGGAAAAATAACTCAGCTGCGCTCTGTAAATGTATATGTAAAATCGTGACACTTAAGAAGATGCAAAGTCATTGTCCTGGTAAAAGAAAATATATTTTTAAGTCTTGGTTTTACTGTTTATATGCATATTTGATTGAGTAAAACTAACTTTTTTTTTTTTTTTTTTTTTTGCCTTTCGTGACTAAAAATAAAATTCCTAAGACAAGTAGTGTCATTTAGGTTCTACGTAACTAATATATTTTTTTACTGCTTAAAGATGTTCGTCTGGATGCCTTTTTGCCTTTCTGTACTAACCATGTTAGATAAATAAGCTTTATTTGCCATTTATGTGTAGAAACAGGTAACTTATATGGAATACAATATGCATGTTTTAACTTGTTAAGTTAATACTTGATGGAATAATCCTGCTTCTTCTGATGCAAAAAATGCAAGTACTGTAGTTCAGCATTGTGATCATTTCTTATTTACATCCTGAGATCTAGAAATTGATAGTGGTTTTGTAGTTTTCTAGAGCTATACTCTTCCAACCACACTACATTTGAACCAACTACACTTTCTGTCATTGGGACTAAATGTTGGAAGTTCACCACTCAGGAGACTCACAATCATTTGCCTTTCAAATCATAACATTGGATGAAGGAAAACTAAGCCTGTGACCACGAGCAGTGTCCTCACTGTATTGTTTTGTGCTTTTATGATGTTTTGTCTTTTGTCAGTTCTCTTTCTCGTCACTTGCCTAGGGACTACAGATAGAAATTAGCCCTGTTGCTACAATCTGGCATATTTACAGCTGCGGTTGTAGATGTTCATTAATATGCACTGTCTAAAATAATTAATCTAAAAAGCGATACACTGCCTGTCAAACCTAAACATGTGATTTGCAGTCAGACCATGTACTGCATTTAAGATAAAAAGTCTTAAATACCATACACTAAACTGTTTAAACAAGTAACCACAAATGAAATGCAATTACTTAATAAAATTTAATTGACAATGTTTCATGAATTCACCATCCAACTTTTTTTTTTTATTATAAAAAACATTGCAGGACTGCACTTCATGGATAAAAAACTACAATAAAAAAAGCAAGAACACTCATGTGGACTGACTACTAAATAAGTACATGATGTTATGTGATGCAACACTGACTTTTTTTAACCTATAAACACCAAGTCCATCCACTGAGCAACGTAGTACATCCAATATACAATGAGGGGAAAATAATTTCTGTACAATATTTTTCCAACTTTAGTATCGCACTGCTTAACAATGTAGGCTAGACCTAAGACGCAGAGTGCCCCCCAAAGTACATGGGATGGGTAAAAAAAAAAACAAAAAAAAAACCATCAAAATTCAAAACATCACATAAGACACATGACAAGTGTATCATTAACTCCTAATGAGTACATCAAAAGGCTGTACCATTCACCAAAAATACAATATAAGCAAAAAGTATCCCCTGGTGACAAATCTCAACTTTTAAATGGACCAGTTTTCAACAGAATATGGCTTCACAGCTGTCATTTCTGACCTGGTTCCACAAATCTTCATGTGTTAACATTGTCCGAACAAAATCATGTGAAAAAAAGATAAATTAAATTAAACGTTGGCCCTAACACCTTGACCACAAAAGCCGGAAGCATCTTCGATATGCAAGAAGAGGAACAGAGCGGTCCTCATGTTCAGCATCCATGTGGCCAGGTGCCTGGAAGACCAGTGAAGGAGCCGAGTGCCAACGGGGACTGGAGTTGTGGGTAGGTCGGTGGATGATGGTGGGGCAGATGTGAGCACAAATGACGGGGGGGGGGGGGGGGTTCAA
>JAPSES010000236.1:9402745-9415905 GCA_029822895.1 Maxillicosta whitleyi
CCCCCCCCCCCCCCCCCCCCCCCCCCCCCAACAGATGGTTTGGCTGGGATGAGGAGTCTTAGGCAAGATGTAGTTCAAAGACATAAACGGTGGTTTGGTCAACGGCGCTATGAGACCCGAATCATCTGAGCCACCGTCTCATCTGCAGCTGCCTGGCCGACATCCTGCTGCTGCTTTGGAGAGAAAAGAAAAACACGAGATCAACACAAAATACACCTTAAGCCACAAAACATAAATGGTTAAAATCCCTCCATACACAGCTCCGTACCTGTGCCAGTGCCAAAGCCATTTCTTCTTTGTCTTTAGGTGAAAAGAAACGTCCTCCATCCCCTCTCTTTCGTTGCATAGCATGACGGTGACGCGACTCGTGAAGATATTTCTGACAAAAAACAAAGAAAACTGTAATTTACCTTCTGAAAATAACTAGCCAGATCAACACGAGTATATCTTGAAATACTGACAATTGCATAAAAACTATTGAATGGGTAGAGGTAAAAAACAAAAAACAACAAAAAAAAAAAAAAACATAAATCTTGTGTTGTATTCATTTTACATTTAAGCAGTGTTACATAAAACTTCTCCATTACTCAAATACCATCTCCTTTGCATAGACACACAACAGTTTCTTCCCCCTGGCCATAAGACTGTTGAACAGCCAAGGAAAATAGGAATCAGGATGTGGACTGTAACCTGCTGCCGCCTCGTTGGTGCAATAACTCAAAAGCACTTTAATTGCACATGGCACTTAATGTTGGATCTTTTATATTTTACGCATTTTAATGTAGTTATTTTTATTCTGTGGTGTATTCTTTTATCCATTTATTTATTCTTACATGACACTGAGCCATGCAATGACATCTTGTTTAATAAATGCACTGACGGTGCATTTATTGAATGACAATAAAGTAAGTCTAAGTCAACAAAATACACAACATATTAACTTAAAATATGACTTATCAGAGGAAAGAAGCAATAAAGGCCTGTCTCTAATACATGACAAATGCCTTCAGCAGTTGAGATCAATAAAGGTCCCGTAATTTGAAGCAATTTGGTAAAAACAAATATGTGTGATAAAATGTTTGCATTAGGATCCACTTTGTTTTAATATAAACAGAAACAGTGAGGCAGAAATCACTTATTGTTTCAACTAAAACCCTTATAATGACCAAACTTATTTACCCTCCTCTCTTTGGGAATCTTGCCCTCTGCCTCCAGCTTAGCCCGGGCCTGTCTCCGTTTCAGGATACGATGGTACTGCTTAGCATTGACGTACAGCGGCTCCTCCTCCAGCATCTCAGCCCCTGGCAATGGGATGCGTTGCATTGTGGGAACTCCACCACCTCCAGGCACCATCTAACAGAGGAAGACACACAGAACAGGCACACAGAACTTAGAATCTGGTGAAAAAAAAACAAAAGAAAAGAAAAACAAGGAAGACATCATTATGGACAGACAGTAAATACTAAAGTGCATTAAATCTATACAGCATTGATAACAGTAATAATAAATGTTAGATGTTCACAAATGTTCCACTAATTACTCTGAGAATAATATTTCTAATTTGACAGGTAAACACCAGGTTAAGCTTGGTTTATTCCAAATGTAACTTTCTCATTAACAAATTGCACAGATGTTTTCAAGATGGTAGCTGAAAAAAAAAAAACGTGAAAGGTTCTGTTCACGTGGTCAAACAATCTGAATCAGATCCACAGAATCAAATGGGAACCAGGGACTCCAGTCATTTCATTGTATTAATCATCACTATGTATGGTTCTATGAAGACTGGCAATAAATAGCATTCTTCTTCATCAGCAATGTATATGATTTAGTAGGTATATTGTTTTTCTCAGAATATGAGCAAAAAACAACAATTTAAACATGTAAATGTATTCAGTAACTGAACAGAGAAAATATGCAGAATACAAACAGTATCATCTACGAATCAGTGAGCTGGTCAATAAAATGTTTGGTACACAATCATTTATTTGGAAGTGTCTCCATTTGCCATTATGCAAATTAACTCTTAATTCAAAAACATTTTGAGAAAATGAGAAGTATTTTTTCACATATTGTATATTGATCAATGTTTACTAAGACTAAACTTTAAAATGTAGATGATATAGATGTGCTTCTGAACGATCTTTTATTAAACAATAGAGAACAGTGTGCAGGGTACTTATACTATTGTGCACACAAACACGTTTGTGGTTATCACTGTTAAATCATATTTGTGTCTCAGTTTTTCAGGAACTGCGCAAGTCACCAAAACATATCCACTAATGACAAGCTTAAGGATAAATCCTCCCAAAAGTAAAAAATTAATCTCGCTGTGTGCTATAATTACACATCCTAAAATCAGACAAAAGGTGAAAACGCCTGGCAAATAACAGGCCTGTGGTCATTTTGAGTGCGAACACCAGTCCATTGGTATATTAACTGACAAAAAATTAGGATTAAAACATGGAAGTGCTTTACATGTGCTGTGACCTCCACCACATCACCCACTGGCACGTGAAAGTTTTTAAAAAGGTAAAAAAAAAAATAATGCTGGGTACCTCTGCACAGGGTCTTACCATGACCATTCCACCTGCATTGACCATGTTGCCGGAGACGGGCAGGGTGACGGTCACAGTGCCTTGGCCGCTGTTGGTAGTGTTGGTGTTGGCACCCCCTGCTTGTACAATCTGGGCGCCTGCCAAGCTGGCGGCTGGAATGGTGATCATTCCTACAAGAACAGATCATTTTCATCACTTATTCACAAGGCAAAACGCAGAAGAGACACATAAAAGGTGAAGGCTGAGTTGACCTTACCCTGCTGTAGTACGGTTCCGTCTGCATTTACAGGCTGGTAGACGATGGTCTGTCCGTCAGCCGTCTGGGCTACCTGCTGGCCCTGCACGCTGATCTGCTGTCCCTGTGGGAAAACATGAGGGTACTCAATAATCATGACTTAATTAAATGCATTTTCACATCAAAGCAGAAGAAACTTGACAGGATTCGGCACCTGGTTCTGTCCAGCAGTGATGGCTGTCTGAGGCTGCTGGATGATGATCTGCTGGGGCTGACCCTGCTGACCCTGGAGCTGGAGGGTCTGACCGCCCTGCAACTGGATCTGTCCTGGTTGTACCAGCTGGATCTGAACAGAAACACAAAACCACCCACGGTTTGGAATGCATTCAGCTTTTTTTACTAAAGAGACAGCTTCTCTCCAAGTTCTAGCAGAAACTTCTCAACCTTTGTTGAAATCCATTTATTTTAAAACAAAATCTATAACCACAGATGCAGTGAGGAAAATAAACTTCCTTGTTTATTTCCAAACAAATGATATACAAAAACTGTGCATTGCAAGAGTCTGATCTGAGGGCCACAACAGTGAGAAGTACTACCAGTTTTTAGAATCTCATATTAAGAACGTCATCACAGAATCAAACACATGTAAATATTGTAGTAAAACATAAAAAATAACTGGGGAATGTGCATTTGCATTCATCTCAGTCTCAGCACTACTTTTAGTGCAATCTGTTAAGTTTAAATGAGTTAATTCTCTTCTCGATACAAATGATTGTACCATGACTTTGTGTGCATAAAAAAATAACTTTAATTTATATTTTTAATCAATACAGTATCAAAAAACATTTCATGAATGTAAAAGGAAGAGACCTTTGAGAGAGACCATGTCATTCTAAAACACGTCACTAGCCGTTACTTCTACTAGCAAAGAATACGATCTGATCTGGTGTCTGAGCTTCATTCCTTACCTGCTGCAGTCCCTGGGCTCCAGATACCGGAACCTGCATTATGGTTTGACCCTGACCCCCTGACATGGCCTGGACCATGATGGGCTGCCCTGATGATGTGATGAGCTGTCCCCCGCTCACCTGGACCATCAGAGGCTGTCCCTGGACCTATAGACAGAAACAGAATGCTGTTATACTTACACTTCCAAGGGTTTTTTTTTGTTTGTTTGTTTTTTTAACAAGATCTTCAATTTGCATCTGTCTTGTCGTTTCAGCAGAATTAGGAATATCCAATCAATGAATGTATTTCTTTAAGTGTATTTCATGATATACATTAGGCCTACACAGAATGGGGAAACCTACAATGTGCAACAACTTTATTCACCATTGTAAATGACTTGTGATAAACAGCCAAACTAACCTCGCAGTTGTGTGACCCACATATTGAGGGCTTCATCAGATTGATAAATGTTCTCAAGCATGAGTGTCATGGGCATGAAGGATTGGTATGCATGAAATAAAAATGTTTCTCATTCATTAAGTTTCAATCTTGTACAGCACATTTATCGTACATATTCACAATGATTGTGAAAATGCAATTTCTCAGAACTAATATGTGCCATTATTTCTCTAATACAAAAAATTTCAATAATCCAGCTCCAGTGTCAATATGCTACAAACTACAATATATTCTAAACCTTTATTCAGTTAAATTTGACTGTGGCAACATTTATATATCCTCCATGCATTCATGGTTGTGTTGTAGTTAAACTAGGACATCTACAACTTAGGCAAGTCTGAAATTGAACATGGTTGTTGTGACACCTTAATGAGTGAGAGCCAATGGCTGCAAACATGTCAGGGGGAAAAAAATGCTTGAGCAAAAGAACTCTGCATTTAGGATGGGGACCATGAACCCAAAATCAATATTAACAAGTGTAAAACTGTAATGATTACAGTTACAAGTCAGCCTTGGAAGTTTTTTTCCCTGCAAGATTCACCAGAACAAATTGATGTGACTCATGCTTTAAATGACTTTCATCCACATCACAATGAATAATGTCTGGTTTATGTAACTCACTTATAAAAGCAAGATACAAAACACAAATATATTTGGCAGCCATGAGAGCACAAGCAGAAACTTGAGGCTGCCACACAACACACTATGCTGAGGTACATGCAGTTCAGGCAGCTGCAAAGCATGCTGGGAGGGAGGATGAACCAAATACCACTGAGCTGCGTTGAAAAAATAAATAAACAAATAAACAAACAATCTGGGGTGAAGCATGCAAACTCATGAACTTCAACACTGTCATGACACTGACACAGGGCGGCGTTGACACCACTACCTGGAGTGTCTGCACCTGCTGACCTGAGGCCGTCACTACTGGAGCCTCTGTTTGCAACTGCACAGCCGTCACTGTGCCCTGTGTCTGCAGACAAGGCAGGACAATTTATTATTTGGAAAATCTAGCCTTTGTACTGATGGGATCTTCTTTATTCTGGGCACCTCTTCCCTGGGAGATTAAATTAGATTAAGTCAATATATTAGACAGTAGAATACATGGGTGCCAGCTCACCTGCTGCTGGATCTGTCCATTGGCAGTCTGCACTACTATCTGCTCCCCAGTAGTGGTGGTGGCAGTGGTGTACTGCTCCATAGCTTGTTATTGTCCCAAGCCTCTCTTGAGGAAAAAAAGACAAAGGAGATAACGTAAAATGTAAAAAAAAAAATTTCATCCATTAAACGTTCGTTATTTTAGCAATGAACCGTAATCACCTTCATCACACAGGAAAGACCAGGCTTTTCATTTTATTGGCGCTAACAGTTAGCTAGGTCTTGCGTCACTCTAACTTTAAATATCACAAATGTTTTACATATTATCGGGTTTAAGGGCTGACTACATTACTCCAACATGTGAGACTAAAATACAGAATATAAGGGCCTGATATTTACAGTAGTTATATACGTATTAAGTCTCCAGATACACTAGCTGCTTGATTACTGAGTGTTTTCATGTTTTTTTGTGAGGAAGCTAACATTGCTAGCTCGGTTGGCTGGTGAATATTTTGTGCATGGTAAACACCAGAAACCGACCGAGAGAGGCTAGTTTACACGATAAAAGCAGTCAAAGCCAGCTTCAGACGCTTTGTTCTCATTTACACACAGGGGTGGTGTCCTTGACAGCATTTATTGATGACTGGGTGTCAGTATTACCAACCATTCCTTTGTTAGAGAAACGATTTTGCAGCTTACTGAGCTAACGTTAGCTAAGGCTTGTCGACCAACAGAGATCATGTTTCCCAACAAGAACCGACATTGGGGACAACATGTTATTTCGACTCTGGGACACAGCGGTCGAAATCAAACTGCCATTCGATTTTTTTGCATTTAGCAGGGTTAGTAATTTGGTTGGTCCCTGACAAACCAATCCGTGCTGACAACTACCAATGCCTTCAATCGGGTCTGCCTTACCGTGTCTTCGCTGTCCGGTTTCCCTCTGATTGGCTCTAGTACAGCTCGCTAAAGCCCAATCAACAAAGTGAGCGGACAAAATGGCGCAAATGAAACAACGGAGCCTGGGAGGAGGTGCGCAGCGTGGTGCGCAGCTGCGTGACACATGAAAGCACGATGAGAACAGGGCCACGGCACGGCAAAGGTCTGGAAAAGGCCGGCAGGGGTCGCTATTTAATCATATTTCACTTTGCCTATGTGGTACTATAACTAAATCTATACAATGTTACCCATAAAGTTGGTATAATTTTGTTTTCAGACACATTTCTCTTTTTTTAAATCATTATTTATATAAATCAGTAATAACCTTTAACCAGGTGCAAAACTGAGTCCCTGTTACATTGTCAAAAAATAACTCCTACTGCCACAATCATTTCATGAGAAGAGGTAAAAAATATATTTTATTCCAACTTTATGGGAAAATAAATAAAAGCAGTTCCTCATAACTAAATACCTAGGCATATTAAATAAAATAATTCTTTATTTGTCACATGGCAGGACAGTTCACAGTTACAGCAGCATAGGGATATTGATATTAACCCATAAAGACCCAGTGCTACTTTTCTGTCATTTCCCAAATCATTTTTTTCTATATCTTTAACCTTTCTCAAGTGATTTATCTCCATTTATTGTAATATTATCCTCTGTATTTTGCTTTTTTTTTCTGTGAAAATTCTGTATTTTCCTACATTTAATTTACGGGTTGTGTGGATCTTCATAAAAGGTTCAACTAAAGTTGAGGGTTATTATATAAGAAACAGAGAGAACTGGAGAAAAGGTAACATTTCCAGTGAAGCCTATCAATAACAGAACATGAAACAAGTGTTTCCATCCACTGTCGTTTATCAAACTCCATGGGTTTTACTTTCGATAATAACTACAGAGCCTCTGAACATCCAAATGGGTCATATCTGATGTGATAAAAAAAAAAAAATGACAAACTGCACTTTACACAAATTATTTACATGTACTGATAGAATTAGTGGATCAACAGATATTACATATTTTATATCAGTAGATGCTATTGGCCATCTGTGGATGTTTGGGTCTTTATCAGCTAAGAATGTTCTATATAACATACACACCACCAGAAAATAGTAGTCCATTAAAAAACGGAATCATATAAATCCACCCAGTTATCTGCCGGTGTTGACAGTCAGAACTGATGTGATCATACTAAGTGCATATTTTTGGCAAACTGAAATTAAAACCACAGATCATCTGTTTTTATGTTTTTCCACTGTTTGTGGCTGTTCTCTAACATCTTGGGAGGATTTGCAGAACTGGCTGTCAACCAACATCCTACTACAGAGCACGATTCTCACACAAAGAAAGTATTGTTTGGCATTAACATGAAGGACATGAAGACTGACTTGATTTTGAAGAACCTAAAGCTCCTGGCAACATTTAGCATCCTTAAATCTAAATGAAGAAAAATTGAAAATGTTTTCTTTGTTTCTGGAAAGGCCATATTGACAACAATTACACTGCTTTGAAACTAGTAAAAATTAAACATGTAAAGTCCCCTCTGGGAGATTATAATGAAGTGAAAATGTTTGATGACCACTAAAGCAGCTGCAGAAGAATACAGGCAATGTTATGCACTATTCTTAATTAAAGTGTCTTGCATCTTTACATTTATTACCCCAACCCCAAAGAGGAGGCAAGGGGTATTGTTTTTGGTTCAGTTGTTTCTTTGTTAACACCTCAGTTGTTTCTTTGTTAAACCTATTGATCAAAGTCATACCAAATTTGGTTTATCGATTGCTTGTGACTGAGAATAGATATGATTACATTTTGGGTGAAATACGTATAAAAAAAAAAAAAAAAAAAAAGTAAAAACTTTCACATTTCTATTGCAGAAAAACTATTAGTTGAATTCATATCAAACTGGGTTCACAGATTGCCAGTGACCCACAATAGATTTGATTACATTTTGAAAAAAGTAGGTCAAAATTCACCATGCTGTATACATTTTTTCTTTGAGCTATGATGGGTGAAATTTCAAATGTCTATAAAAACATAAAATTTGTTTCCATTTGCTTCAGACTTGGCACATATATAGAGGCAATTGATATGCTGACATCAGCACACACACATAGATATGATGACATCAGCTGGACTGATGTCAAAATAAGTTAAAATACATGTGAGGGTTTGACCATTGTCATCATTGTCATTGTTGACCATGAAAAGATGACAAACTGTATTTTACACCAATTATTTACATGTATTGATAGGATTAGTGAATCAGAAGTTATTAAATATTTTTAGATAAGTAGATGATTGTGGTTGACAGTGGTTGTTTGGACGTGATGAAATTCCTTAAAATTTTACTGACTTTTACTTAAAAAATACATGTGATTGACATGACATACATTAAGTTATATGTATAGAAACAACCTTACATCGAAAACATGCCAACAGTGAATATTTCTCTGTTGAATATAAAAAATTTTTATCTCTATCTATGCCAGTGTTTTTCAGCCTTGGGATCAGGACCCTATATGTGCAGTCACTTGAAATCTCTAATAATGATTTAAAAATAAATAAATAAATAAGATATACTAATAAAAAATATATGGTCAGTTGGGAGACATAAAGGCTGAAACTAAAGCACTGCACCACTGTTTATCTTTCAAATGTTCATTGTGGTCAGTTTCAGATGCTGCAGTTCTTTCATAATTCATAGTTTGAGTTACTGTTTGTTCAGTATCAATTGTCAGCCTTGTAAATACAAGCTGGACTGACTGTACGTATCCTGACCAAGGAAAATAAAATTTTCATTTTGTGTAGTCATCTGAACCCAGCTTTTCTGTCTCTGTCCACAATAATATATATTACATTGTACAGACTAAATGCCATCTAAAATTAATGTTTATTTGCAGCATAGCATAGCAAATTATAACACAATCAAAAACAAATTCATTTGAGCAACAACAAAAAAGTCTCCATTTTGAATATCTGGGGTCACCGGAAATGTGTGATGTTAAAATGGGGTCACGAGCAAAAAAAAAAAAAAAAAAAAAACGGTTAGGAACCATCTGCTCTATGCTGTCTCTGATAGAACTACTTCACTTCCAGACCACTAGTTGGCAGCACTGCGTCAGGAAAGTCGTTTTTGCGGAAGTACTTGACTACGTAAATTTGCGTCGTCACGTGGGTTTTGGCATGTTTCTAGTTTGGTGAGAGGTAGTTTCTTTTTTACATCATTGTAAAGGCACTTGGTATTAATAAATGAGTTCATCAGTGACAGTCTATAAATAATTTGATAGTCGTCTCTTGTGTTGCTACACAGATGCCAGTTAGCTAGGATATGTGCCTCTAGTTAACACGCTTTGGAGTGTATTATTGGATCCAAAGGGGTCAAAACAAACATGGCCCGGCCTCTCCAGCTCCTGTCCTTGCTATCCAGGGTTGGAGTTCTGTCACCGATGCCCTCGGCTACTTTTACCGGCTGTCGGTTTGTAAGTAAAGGAGTCAACCGGACCTGGAACGAAAGAGACAGAACTTCAACATACAGCGATGAGGTGTATGAAGGGGAGGATGAACTGGAGGATGTAGAAGACAAGCTGCAGGCCCTGGTCAAGTAAGAATCAACAGGGTCATCCCGAGTTTTCCCCAGCACTAAGAGTAATAAACTAATCTGTGGCGTCATATACGTAACTATTCTACCTCATGTGCAATAACTTGGCTCTTTTGTACAGTGCAATAACTACCTACCTGCTCTTATGTATATAGTGTATAGAATGTAGATTGTCACCATGCCTGTTCATAATGTGCAATAATAACTCAGTACTAAGGTCACTTTATTCTGTTGACTCAGTCATTAATCCCTCATTCACTTATATTTATCTGATTTTTATATTTTGCTATTTTATTTTATTTTTCTTATTTTATTTCTTTTGTGCTTTCCTATATTTGCTGCTGTAAACACTGTATCTTATCTTATCTGTGTCATGTTTTCCAGTGAGGGGCGGAAGAGGCAGAAGACTGTGAAGTATCACATACTGAGGAGGAAGATGAGCCCCCCAGGAGCACCACAGAGGAGTTTAACCTGGGATGCTATTGAGCAAATCAGGTAATAATTCATGGAAAATGTCTCAGTAAATCACTGAAACATTGGTGGATGAGTTGATATTTCAATTTATTGCCAGGAATTTTAGAATTAAGTATTAATAGGAAATCACCTGGTGGACCTAGCTTAACTAGTATAAATCTGCTTTATATAATTAATTGCAAAAGAAAATCATGTCCACTTATTTGCAACAGATGTTCATACTGTGTGTTGCTGTATTGTTTATCAAATGTAGAAGTTATTTCATCCAGCATAAATATATAATAGCACAGTCATTGTAGATGGTTCAAAAACTTCCAGAATAAAACTAGTTAAAGCTTACCATGTTTGAGTCACTAATTAATACAAAAAATAAATAAATAAGCCAAAATGTTGGTTGTAGGTTGGGTCAAAATGTGAAATTGCAAGAATTTACCTGTAAAGACCCAAACAGTAACTGGCAACCAAAACCATCTACTGATCTAAAATGTTTAACAATATGTCGACATCCACTCATCAATAAAGATTTTTAAGTGCTTATTTTTGTAATACTTTCCATGATCTGTATTAATGTGTCCAGTGGTTTCATTTTATAGCTTGGTATTATATTGACTTTGAGGTTTTCCCACTTAATATAGTACCTACTGTCAGCTGTGACTTAATCTCATTCCATGTGTCTCAACAAATTTTTCATGTCAGTTAACTCAACAGACATATTTACAATTCCAATCTTTTTCTGAACCAATTGTTTCACGTTGTAGTATTAAAATACAACTCCAGAGATTATGATATTACAATCATACATTCTGATCTACATTCTGCCCCACTGGATGCATTCTTGAATGCAACACGGTTTTCCAAATGTTAACATTGTTTATGCAAAATAAGAAAAATACTTCAACTTAATTTAGGGGAAAAGTGCCATGTTTATCTATTTTTTTTAATTGTCTCAAACCACAGTTTGGATTACACTCTCCCTGAGATAATCTTGACAACGCCCACAAAAAATAGGGCAAATTTGACTTCTTCACAAATGATCAAACATTGTACCTGAATAACTATGTGCAACATAGCAGTATCTAAAGTCAACTAAAATAACAGGCATAGTGTATGACAGACTACTCTTTTGTCTGTGTCTGTATTTGGGTGTGACACAAGCATTATTTTATTGGTTTTGAGGCAAAAAAAATCTGATAACGATATTCACCGATATTACATTTTTAGGCTAATGTCAGGCCGATAATGTCGGACATCCCTAGTTATATTTATATGTTTTAGCTTAATAGTTATTGAGTGGAATAAATGTCTTTGGATATTTAACATGATCTGATCAAATGTGTTTAATGTTTTTTTTGCTCAAAATGTGTAGTATGTAACACTAAATTAAAACGTTGTATTCTCATAGATATCTGAAAGCGGAGCAGCCAGAGGAGTGGACAGTAAAGCGTCTCGCAGAGGGCTTCTCTGTCAGCCCTGATGTCATCCATCGAGTTCTCCGGACCAAGTTCATCCCCAGTCCTGAAAGAAAAGCCAAACAGGACATTAAAGTGAGGGTAGAACTCAATCAGCTGACTTTGCCATCAGCTGTTGTGAAAGTACAGGAAAGACAGAGACTGACTGGTAACAGTGCAGCAGCCTTACTCCCACCTGGAAACACAGAAAGCACTCTGGTCCCCGTGGGAAACCAGGATCTGATGCTACGAGGCGAAGGTTCAGGATCCCTGACCACAAGTCCTGTTCCAGTTCCAGTTCTGGGTAGATCATCAGCAGCAGATTCTAGTAAACACACATTAGTGAGATCTACAAAGGAAGAAAACACAACCAGCAGAGTTACAGAAGAGGAAGAGGAGAGCTGGGATGGACAGGTTCTGACAGAAGAACAACTTGACCAGTGTATGGAGAACATGACATTTTCTCCTGTGGTGCAAGTTGGAAATGATTTCTTTGATGTGGAAGGAAAATTTTTGTATAGAATCTGAGGATTTTATATAATGTTAATATATGAATGAACAGTATTTTTCTATTAATAACTGCCTGGAAGAATAAATGGATTATTACAAGGCTATCAGTCTTATGTCTTGGATTAAGGTGAACAGTGAACAGCCTCAAAGACGTCACAAAATAAGGACATGATTCTTAAGTTTCATAAGAACCCACTTATTACAGCCCAAAGCTTTCTTAAAGGCACATCAGTGGAAATATTTAGAACCGTCCTGGACAACAAAATGTCCTGTGAGACCAACTCGGATGCCATCTGCAGGAAGGCAAATCAGAGGCTGTTTTATCTCGAACTTTCTTAAAATGTTTTATTTGTCTTTTATTGAGTCCTTTTTTTATCTTTTTCTGTGATTTGCTGATTTGTTAACTCTGTGTTATAAACAGAAAAAAAGCTGAGGAATGTTGTTAAAATCTGCCAAAAAAAACAACTGGCACTGGCTTGAATGTTCTTGATCATCTGTATCAAACCAGCGCCAAAGGTCATTTTGGCAAACCTTCTCCATCCTCTTCATGCAGTTGCAGCTTCTTCCATCTAAGACCAGTGGTTCTCACCTCCGGTCCTTGTGGCCCAGTGTCCTGCTTGTTTTAGATATTTCCTTCTTCTAGCACACCTGAATCAATTAATGATCAGCTCATCATCCAGTTCTGCAGAAGCCTGATAACGATGTAATGGCTTCCAGGTGTGATGGGAGAGGGAGTGATCTGAACCACTGATGGTACACTTTCCCCTGCAGGCAAACTTGCTGGGAACAATACATATATACAGGTACTACTCTGAAAATTAGAATATCCTGAAAAAGTGCATGCATTTCTGTAAATCAACTTTAATGGTGAAATGTACATATTATATAGA
>JAPSES010000236.1:9416005-9443054 GCA_029822895.1 Maxillicosta whitleyi
ATTGACCCCAATGTTAACAAAAATTTCAAAGTGATCCAGAATCCATGATTTCTTCTGGATCACCCCCAAAAGTTAATTATTTCTTCCTTGTGCCATTGCCAACAAATCCTGAAATTTTCATCAAAATCCGTCCATAATTTTTCGAGTTATGTGGCTAACTAATGAACGGACAAACAAACAAACAGACAAACAAACCCAGGCGAAAACATAACCTCCTTGGGGGACGTAAAAATCTTGATTAAGGTTCTCATAATCTATGCATGACAGGGTTAAATACATGTTTCTTTGCACATGAGTGAACATTTTTGTAATTCCAGGAAAAATAGGTTAATAAAAAATTTTTTTTCATGCCTAAAGAAGAATAAAAACATAATAATAATAATAATTCATGCATGAAAGGGTTAACGTGTGTGCCTTACCTCCAGATCCTTCTCTGACATCTCTACACTGTCGGATAAGAACAGAATTAGACAGTTATTGTTACAGTTACAATGACACCAGTGCATGTCAACCTCCCACTATCAGGATCTGCTGCTGGTCTGGGTCACCTGTTGAGTCCCACCCGCTCTATGATTGACAGGTCATTCCAGCTTGTGATTGGCTGCTCCTCTTGACTGGTATCTGTTGAATAAAAAAAAAAAAAGAAAGGAAGTGTAGTTGAAATAGATCCATAACACAGATCAATAGTCCTTTAGTTAAAGACACATTCTGGTGTAATAACTGTTACCTTCGTCGCTGTCTTCACTGTCCGCCATTGTGGACAGACTGAAGCTGTTGGACTCTGTTTCAGCCTGAGTTCACACGGATGCAGTGTGATATTCCAAGACAGAGTTGTTTACAAGTATTGACAGTAAGAACAGCTGATGCTCTATGTTATCACTCACCTGAGCGCTCATCACTGTCCTCTTCACAATAATCCAAATGTCATAATAATAATAATAAAAAAACAAATGTGATTAACTCGTGCAGATATTCTCATTTCTTTCCTGTTGTTGAAAACATGCAGGTGTCTGTCCACCTTTGGTCCATTTCCTGCCTCTGCCTTTCTCCTGTACTGAGAATAGATAATCCTATTAAGAGATCCAC
The DNA here is from genome assembly GCA_029822895.1 of Maxillicosta whitleyi. NCBI lineage: Eukaryota > Metazoa > Chordata > Actinopteri > Perciformes > Neosebastidae > Maxillicosta > Maxillicosta whitleyi. The sequence goes on from JAPSES010000236.1 coordinate 9,417,092, forward strand.
AGTCAGACCAGAGCAGGACGCACGTTCCAAGAGGCTCATGGGTAGTGACAGCTCTCCCTCCCCGTTGCTATGTTTTTATCTATAGCAAATAAATACAAGCAGGATCCCAGGTGGTCAGTCAAACCTACCACAGCAGCAGTTCTCACCATGAAGAAAAAGGAAAAAAACAAACATTTTAGACAACATTTAATTCACACCGGCCACAGAGAGGATGTTTGACTGAATAATATGACTGAGCCCTTTGAAAGGGATAGTAAATATTAATACTCCCACAAGATCCATGACAGAGGAGTTTAATAAACATTTTTATCTGAGATTAAAATTGAGCACAATGTTATCATAATACTCACAATAAAAATATCAAAAAATACAACTCTAAGGAATAAACAAGAAAATAAAATGTGTTTAATGCTTACCTAGAAAAAAAAAAATCTTTATTTTAGTCCTGAAAATGAACTAAGGGTGGGTTTAATAAACAATAAGTGGATTTATTCACTAAATTTTAAATAAGTTCAGGATGAAAAAATATGAATGAATGAGTAAATAAATAAATAATTTACTCAATGATTTATATAATGAAATTAACTGTAATGTCACTGTTTTATCATTTCTAATCTGCTTGTCTTTTTAGAAAATTTATCATAATAAAGTTTAATAATGTTATAGTTATTTTTGTTGTACAAAAACATCCAGAATTCTATTAATTTTTTATGACCTATTTATAATGTTTATTAATGAACAGAGTTAAAAGTCTAAAAAAAAACCTTGAAATGTAGTGTAACTCTACTCTAGCAAATCTATTAGATGACATCTGATGCTTTAGTGGATCAAAAAATATATTAGTTTTTGTAGAACATTTGAAAAATGTGTCACAATCTTTCAGAAATATTTAACAATCTTGAAAGTACTTTTGGTTGTATTGAATATTTCAGTGGTTTTAAGCACACTTTGCAATTATTTTTATGTACTATATCGGTCATTTTTTAAGGTTATATTTCTTTACATTGTCCACACACTTCAGTATGTTTACTTCAATACATTATAATGTTATTGACATTTTAATGCATCTGTTGGGACATGATTTCAATCATACTTTATGTTTGTTAATACATTTTACTGCATCTGGCAACTATGACTTCACTTCCTACTTTCATAAAGTTAACTTTTTAACTCAACATAACCTTCTGATTTGAGTGACTTTAGTAAAGGAAAGGTTCCATAGGTCAGAGGTCAACATTTAGCATCATCGGCAAGACAAAAGACTGTTAATCTCATAATATTTTCTTTACTTTGGAAGCAAAAAATAAAGTTAAATTAAAAAATATATATATATATATTTTTTATATAATAATTTAATAAAATACAGATGCAATTTTTGTACTTATCTTGCAACATCCATTTGACAAATAAATCTTGCAATGAATATACTTCTCATTTTACAGTCAAACTTTTTCTTACAACACATTAGATGCATTTTAACCTCATAATAAATAACATTAATGGATTTAATCTACTGTGAATACATTAACGTGGAGACGTTCTGCCTCTAGAGGTCACTAAAAGTTGACATGTTCTGACTAACCATGTGTCAAGCAGGAAAAAAACACCAATTTGCAAAGCGACACTTCCTTCAATATGTGACAAAGCTTTTCAACACTGACCGCACTGTGGTCAAAGACTGAAACCAGACACAGGGGCCGGTTGTAACTTATCTGCTACGCTACAATTCTGTGTGTGTTTTTGCTCAGGGATCAGATTTCCAGCTCATATTTTACATTGTTAATAAGTGAGACATAAGACGCAGGTGAGACAAATACAGGAACATATGAATTTATTTATAACCTCAAAGAAAACTGCCTCAAATATACAGAAGAGAGAAACAAAGCAGATACAAAGATGTAACCTTGTATATTTACAGAACCATCACAACTTATTAATTTATACAGCATCTCAAACTGTAAGAAAAATGTGGTACCCTCACGTAATGCAAGAACCGTCATTAAATAAGACTCTCCCAGTGGGTAGCAGCTACATAAAAACCCTGTAGTCACTTATTTTAAATCCAGCTGATTCTTCGTCAATGTATCACAGTTAAAGTATATTTACCGAGATGTAGTAAAAGAGCATTTCCAGGTTATTGGAGCTTATTTCCTTATCAAAGCTGTCACTGTAAATATTAAAAGTCAACATGCAGTTTGGTGGGAGTCTGTTTGAAACCGACATTTCCTTCATCACATACAACAAGTGCAAGAGACTGATCTATTAACAGAATGGGATGAAACTGGTTACACTTTTGATAAATAAATATCAGCAAATAGACCCAGGCCCATAAATGAAGAGGCCTTCACATCAAACCCTCACAGCAGGCACTTGTATAACCAAACTCTAGCACGTTTACTGCACTCTGAACTTCTTCATCACAAATAAATAAACCCTGTGGGAAAGCGACAACACGAGATGTGCAAATGAATGTGCAATAAATGGGGGGAAAAAAACCAAAAAAACCCTGTAAAGACTAACTTGTTGATAGGAAAGGTAAGCCAGTTTTCCTTCGAAATAACAGTATTGGTGCAAATCAAATAAAAACAACAGCAGACCCTGGTATTTTACAGAATTCTAGTCAAAAACAGATGAAAACAAGTCATTCGACGCCTGTTCACTCTCCTCATAGGTTACAATCCAACGTATTTACATATTTAAACTGTTTTTTTTCCACAATGTTTCTGTTTCCAATTACTCTGATCTGCTTATCCCACCTGGATCCGTTGTAAAAAATATCTATGAGTAACTATCAAACTATAGTTATCTGTCTTCGAAACTAGGCGGAAAGTCTTTTTTTTTTTTTTTTTTAAATAAAGCTGAAAAAATGTTAGTAGAAAAACTTGATTAATTAAAAACACAATTTTGTGAATGCCATTGAACGACATGACTACAGTGATTATTACAGCCTTATTACGTCACATGGAGGAAACTGTTGGACTACAAACTCATTTACATAAAAGGAGCTTGTGCTTTGGGCAGTTCCGTCTCCGGATATTGATTGATTAAGAGCCAAAAAAACCCTCTTAACTCAACCCTCTCAACTATATCAACTGGTGCACTCATCGATGAAAGTGTAAAACATGGACAATATACTGAATCTGAAGATGTTATTGCTATCAAAATGCTGCAAATGGAAAACTCCACTTGAGTCTTATTACTTCAACTGTGGATTTTAAACCTCTGCAACAAAAGCGTGCAGGTTTTCATTCCAAACAAAGACAACAACGTATTTCACAAAGTGTCCCCTCAAGCACAGAGGAGGCGGACATTTACATTGGCCTTAAGGGGATTCAAAAATACTTAATTTAATGTGGAAATAAGACTTTAAAGGGGAAGTTGGGGGGAAGGGGTGGGGGAGTCATTAACCAGCAACCTTCAGCCATCTTTGAACACAGAGATTACCACATGGAAAAATGGCAAAGAAAACCTGTTTTATGTACAAGTGCATGAGGAAACAGAAAAGAGTGTCGAGAGTCGAGAGGAGTGAGTATTTCCAGGACAGAAGCGGAACCCTGAACGTGAACGTGGTGGATTCGAACTGAAAATCCATTAACATTGGCTCTGACAGCAGTTCGGGTCGCTGCATTAGTCCTCGGTTCCCTAGAATAAATAACTCACAGATTCAACCTCAATCAAAAGAATCATTAATCGAAGCAAAACACTACAAAACCTCCTTCATATTCTAGATTAGACTCGTCCTCCACGGCGGCTTTAGAACCAGTGAGCCTCCGTATAGTCACTTCACCTCAGAGACGACGGCGGTGACTCTTTGTCTCGTAGCTGAGGCCACGGTTCGGACTAGAAGGTGAAAGGAAGAAGTAGCTGAAGACAAAAGAGTGACAGACAGCGGCTGCCCACGGTGTGGACTGGAAAACCTGTTGCTCGGCGGTGCGACAGGTTACGCCTGCTATTCGAGGAGGTCCTGTGGAAAGAAAGGAAAACAAAATACCAGTGAAGCCAAAACCGACACGAGGACAGCGAACACAAACACACCTATGTGTTCACACACACACCTGATAGAAAAACAGGTTTGGCAGTTTTCCATTATGAGTTTTAAGTTTTATTTACTCTGGATGTAATTTCGGAAGATGGTGAAAGAGGTAGAATGAAAGATAAAAACGGTCTTTATTAATTGTCCCATAATCATAAAAAAACATTTTTAACAGTACATCTTGTTAAACCTCACGTTTTTATTTTGGGTGTTTGCTTTTATAAGGTGTGGCAGCCTTCAGATTTGACATTTTCAACAGGCTTCAACCAAACACTACACCCCAACAATAGTATTTTTTTTATTTTATTCTTACTTAACCAGGCAACATACATAAATAAAGCATTTTGGAGGGTGTAGTGATACAATATACATCCTCTTGAGACGCAACAATGCAATTTAACAGGTAAAAAAAAACAAAAACTACTGTCCACTGCAAGGGTGGTTCCATAAAAAAATAAAATGTATCTGAAAAAACGGTTGCTTTTCAAATCAAGCTGATTATTTAATGTGAAAATGGCAAAATTTTTACTTTTCTGTCAAATGAAGATTTTACACACACACATACATACATACACACACACACACACACACACATATATATATATATATATATATAATAACTATTTAAGTTTCTATATTCTGAGCTAAATCAGCATAGTCTCTGTTTAGTGTTTTTTGTGTGGTTATTTTGTCTGAATTTCTACGTGATATTAAAAGCTTCAACATGTGGTGTCACTTTAGTAAAAACATGTAAAGCCTAGAATCGGCGTGTCACATTGTGTACAAGTGAAAAAAAAACACGTACCTCGTCTGAGTCATCGTGAAACTCTATCTTGCCGTTTTGAGTGTGGTTGGTCTCCAGTGGATCATCTATTCCATCCACACCATTGTCTTCAACGTGCTGCTGCAGCACAGAGTATCGGTGAACCAAAAACCTGAGGGGACATTAAACATACCAACGTTTACTAGGTGAAACATACTGACCAGACGCTAACATGGATAACGTCCTCAAACGTCCTGCTTGGTCGGGTTTCTCTACATTTTACAGTGGGTGCGTTTGTCTGTGGGGAAGCACCGCGCAGATACTGATACAGTCTGGTTGAAAGCTGATACCGATGTTGTTATCTGTTTAGTTATTGGACTCTTGTTGTTATTTGTCCCATGGAAACAAAAGAATTCATTTAAATAAGCAAACTTAACTGTTAAAGTCCTTTCATTTCATCCAGAGTCTTTGAGCATAAATTCAATCATGCAAACTTATGAAAAATATGTTAGAACACAACTGATAAGTATCTGCTGCCGTTCTTCAACTTCTACCGTTAGTGCACAGTCATTGAAGTTGAGAAACTATACCAGCCTTGTACTACTGTATGTGACAAATAAAATATCATTGGATTTGATTTGAAATAGAAGCAATTAAAAGAAAAACACAAACCGCACAAACCACAGTCCAAACCAGGGCTCATGTTTTGTTTTTGTTGTATTGAATGTATGTGGTCCTTTCTGGTTATTAAATCGAACATAATGATGCCATAAAACTCATTTTCACGTCCAATCAGTCTAACAGCGGAGGGTGAATACTTGTTTACCACCAGCACACAGCAGGGGAATACTGACGCCCAACTTTAATTTTTGCTCATTTGTTTAAGTCTCATAACTTTACTGATCAGTTTCATCCACTTCCTCTTCACTACATCATCACAGGTAAAGTGGTAGAATAATAACGTTGCGTTTTATGGACTTTTATGGACGTTTTATTGCAGCAGAGTGAATACAGAGGAATGAACAGGATTGGACTCATAATCATCATTAACACACAACACACCTACATCCTGCCGTCATCATCTACATGTGCTCTGTTTGTCTATACTTGACATTGTTTGCTTTATAGGCTGATATTTGACAAAGACATATTAGTACAGCTCATTTTCCACCTGTTTTCTTCTTTTGTTTATTGGTGACAACAGCGTCATTAGCCTCATTATTATCCAAACATCTAAGAAGTGCTTTATTATAAATAATTCAATTGGATACAGACTGAGACTAAGGTCCAATACTAATTCAGCCCTTTGCCCTAAACCTTACACCTCGCCCTTGAAACAGAGCTGCAAGGGCTAGGGGTGTAAACATTCCCCTATGCAATGGAACAACACTTCCAGACCTGTTACGTCATTGACGCCAATATAAACAGATGCAACAACTTTGTTTCTGAAAGTATTCACCATACTGTCAGCAGCTGTAGCTGTCTCTGTTGGATAGGCTTTTTTTTTTTTTTTTACAGCTATCGACTATAAACCGCAGAACTGCAATCTATAACAAACAGCATTAAACGGTCCATCAATCAATTAAGTTGTTTACAAGGAAAGTACTTACATTTGTGTGTTCCTTTCATCACTGCTGCACGTTTTAGCTGAGTTTAATTCCATCTTGATAATGATCGGAACAGAATTATGTGAAACTCCTCCCATAACTTCGTTCATAGTGCGGTCCTGGAAAATCTCAGTTTCGAGGGGTATACAGACCTTCGCCTTAGCCCTTCCCCTCCGTCTAACTGAGAATCAGGACAGCAGTACCCCTTTATGTGAACGTGCAAAACGGAGGGTAGGGGGGTGAATTGGTCTGAATATATGTCTTTTGCTCGGATCAGAGTGGATTCAACTATGATCTAAACCAAACTGATGATGATTTCGTTTGGCTATTTCCCTTCCCTTCGCCACAGTGAATCACTTTCGCATGTTTATTTGGCACAATGAGGCTTGTGCCCCCTTGTGTAAATAACCTTTCCCAAGGGGTCACCTGGGTCTTGAACTGGCTACCGTCTGCATCAAACTCAATGGCGTTAACCACTGAGCCACCCAGTCGCTGATCTAATCGAAACTGAAGATGCCAAACACCTGAATCAAGGTAGGTGTTTCAGTGTTTGTCAGGGTTACACGACAGGTTTATGTTGGAATTGGAGTAAAGTCCGAGCTCTAAACATGACTACAAAGGTCCACTAACCTGCCACCACAGACATATTTCTTGATGAAGAGGACTCCCGCTGCAGCGCTCAGCAGCATCACGATGATGATGACCATGATTACAACAGGCATGGAGTTGGAGCGTTCACCAACCTGAGACAGACAAGGGCAGCGTCTGTGTGAGCCTTCACCTAAAAATGCAAAATGAATCTAAAACTAAAGCTGTTTTCCAGGGGTACTGTTCTGTACTCACCACAGGGTCCACCAGGTCGCTCACACATCGCATACTGAGGTCGATCTCTTTGCGCTGAGGCGTCTCTCCACCCTCACATTTATCTCCAGGGATTTTCCTGTAGCTGTGAACCACCATCAGATGATTTCATGAACACCAGAAATACCACTACAACACTACTACAAGAAATGTACGTTTAGTTTTTGGCAGGGCTGCACAATATATGGAGAAAATATAGATAACGGAGTGTGCAATATTCATATCGCAAAGATGTGCAATCATTTATTTATTTCATTAACTTTTGGTTTTCCACACCATCGGGTACCAGAGTGGTTTTCTCTATCACTATAACATACTAGTTTTTCTGGCAAAAAAAACGAACTAATGCTACTGCTACTGGTAAATGTAAGTTTACATGTTATTAAAGTTGAAAAGACATGAATATTTTCAGAAGACAACTTTGGGCAAAGCCTCAACAGTTACATTTAAAGGGATAGTTGTGGATTGTGGAAAAATTGTGGAAAAATCCTGAACTACCCCTTTAAATATTTTATTTTTATATGCAGTATTTACCAAACAAGGCAAGTAATGGAATATTGTTTTGTTAAAGCTCTTACATGGCGGGACTCTGGCACATCATTTACACATTATTTTATATTTACATATTATATGTTCATAAAATGGCTTAACATTTGACTAAGTTTGTTTTTGAAGGCCTATGGTTGCAGCTTCAAAAGGTTCTTGGACAGAATTGTGTAACTGACTGTAGTGGTTCAGTATTTTGTCTTAAATGATAAACATGTGAGTCAGCGTACAAACAACTGACTCATTTTAACATTGTTAAGGAACATTCATCTTAATAGATGACATTGGTATTTCTTTACGTGAACAAGAAATATAGCAATATTATCATCGCAATGCTGTACAGCCATATCTCAGGTTTTGTCAATTAGTACAGCCCTAGTTTTTGGACACAAAAAGGGCTGAAACGTGTTTTTTTTTTTTTTTTTTTTTATATCAAATACTTGTTTAATCTGTAAAATTAGGTCAGAATATTAATCAGTGTGTCCCTGAAGCCCAAGGTGATGTCCCAAAGGTTTCTGACATAATCAGTTTACTGGCAAAGAGAAAGAAACAAAAATGGACAATATTGAAATTTAAGAAGCTAGAGTCAGAAAATGTAAGTTTATTTGCTCAAATCCCTTAAATGTGTAAATATGTTGGTAATATATTGAAAAATTTGCTGCATTTGCTTTAAGATGTTATGAATGAGTAGAATCTTAATCTTATTTTTTTGCTTTCTTGTCAGTGTAAAGTCTTTCTAACTGAAAAACAAACTTTACTTTCATTCATGCTTCATTCCTTGAACTGCACAACTACTTCCTCATTCTTCCCACTTCCTCATTCTTATCCTACCACAAGTTTAGTTTTCTACCAGAAGTAATAGTACAGGTAGAAGTATTTAATGCTTTACTTAACACAAAATGTAAATTATTCAACATAATTATGGTGAATCCTCACTTTTACTCCTATTTCTAATGAAATATATTGAATATTAGCACCAACTGTAAATCATAAACACATAAAAACTGTGTCTATTTATGCAAACAAAACAATGACTGAACAACTCTGACAGTAATGACAGTGTTTCAGATAACGAGACGCCTACATGTACTGATACAGTATCTCCTTCACGTCGACATCGATGATATGTTGGAAGTACAAAGTGAGTATTTTCCAGATTTAAAGGGTGCCGTTGGCGTCTTACCCACTGGTCTGCAGCTGCTCCTCTTTGCCGTGCAGACAGAACTCCAGTACTTTTCCTTTCAGGTCCGGCTGCTCCACACACACTGAACTGTTCTCTTCACGGTAGTATCCAAAGTCACTGGAAGGAGATAACAGAGGAGTGTTGAAAAGGCAGAAAACAACATTTGATGTTATCATCAGTTTTTTCTGGCTCAATTTACTTTTTTTGTCAGTGTGTGAAAGGGGTCATGTTTATCTAAACCTACTTTTTTTTCATTTATTTGTGTATTTGGACCCTAATGGTTCATACAGTTTGAATGTGAACCCTCCAGCTGCTACAAAACTATCTTTATATTCATTTCAGAAAAAATCGAGTGGATTTCTATAACCTGTTTTAATTCCTGTTTAATTTGTTTCGTCTATAAATAGTTATCAGATCTAAGCATACAGTCACAAAAAAAAATATTAAACCACCCCTTGTTTTCTTTAATTTCTTGTTCATGTCAATGCCTGGTACAACTAAAGGTACATTTGTTTGGACAAATATGATGAAAACAACAAAAATATCTCATAATAGTTTAATTTCAGAGCTGATATCTATCCATTTTACATGTTTTCTTGATAAACAACAAAATCATTTAAGTTCTTACATCAGTTTCTATGTCCTTGTACTGACAAAAACAGTGCTTTTAGACATTCCATGTTTTCTTTTCTGTCTGTTTTAGTCACATGATACACACAGGAGTTAGGACTTTATTGCATAACCATGGTTTTTGATGACTTTTAATGGTCCGATTATTTTTTCCGCAATTGTAGCATTTACAGTTTATGCATAATTCCATACTTCAATTTTAAAAAAGCTAAATTAAGACAAAAGTGCGTCCGTTAAGTCGTTATGTCTTAACTTTTATGCGTGACGTGGACAGTTAGTCACTTTTCTGTTTTCAGCTCCAGCCATTTGTTGTGCCCACTGGAGATTTCGAGGTTAATCACATCTTAATCAGCTACACGTTACCTTTACTTAAAGAGCAACTTAACACTCTTGGCACTGTTTCAATTCCCTTCTTGTGCAGAGAACGTCCACACATTACATTACACCATTCGAAGTGAAGCACCTCCAGATAAACAGCTGGGGTCATTAAACTATAAGAGAAGAAGGGGGTCATTAAATTAATGCTGGTCAAATACCAAATGATGTCATCCTGCTGTTTTTATAAGGTCAACACATCCACCGTTAACTAGTCTATGTCTTACACAATACACTCACTACAGAATAATTGAATAACTGATGCTAAATTGAGTCTCTTAAATACATTTGGGATACACATTTAAAGAGTCTTGAGTGGTCTCCTTTTTTGTCCTTCCTCTGAGCCAGGTTGTGACAGAACCATAATGGATCTTAAATATTTAATGTATTTTTCTGCAAACTGTACTCTATAAGAGGGATGCCAAACATGCATGGACCCAAATTTGGCCTGTGGGATGAAATTGGATAGGTTAGCGGTTTACACTACTGACTTGTGGTGTAGAAGGCTGCCGGTTCAAATCCCAGGTGGGCCCTCTACTTTGTAAGTCGCTTTGGATAAAAGCATCTGCCTAATGTAATGTGAAATGCAAAATGTGCGCTAAAGACATTAACAATCAATGTTATCAAAATATTCATAGTCTAGGTTCCACATTCCCCCAATATGAGCTGAAGTTGATCAGACAAGCAAAATAATAGCATAAAAACCTATGAATAATATCAGCTCTGAAATACTGTTTTATTTTAGTGTGAGAATGTTTACATTTACAAACTATCCTTTCACAAAAATGTGAATAATCTAAACAACCATGAAGAATCTGAAATTTCTAAGAAAAATAAGGGCAATTTTAACAATATTCTTTTTTTCACTTTTTTGCACTAAAACTAGGAGAAATTTTTGTAGTATTTATTGATGGCTTATTATGTTGTTATTTTACAGGTTCAGTCCGCCCAAGATCAAATTGGGCTGAATGTGTCCCTTGAACGACACCCCTGCTCTATAACCACTAGACTATTTTTCCATTAATAATGTCCAGTGACATGGTTCTGGGTCACAACTGTCCATCACTGTAACAAGGTGAAGTTCAACACATAGATTATCTGACGACAATGATGTTTTGATTCTTACCACAGGAAGTCGTCCAGGGTACAGAGACAGGGCGTCGGCTGGGTGTTGACCTTGTAATCCCGTCCGTTCCAGCAGACGGCGTCCTTTCTAAGACGCAGGAACTTCTCTTTGTAGCCAAGTATGCAGCCGTCCTTGGGGTCGCTGATGTCATCGGAGTGAGCCAACCACTGCACGTAGTCTGCATCCTGGCCTACAAAGATCAAAAATAGAGAAATTTGTTTACATGATGCAATCGCAATGAAATCAACCAAAATGAACCATTCATTAAAATCTGTCTGGACTTGAGGCTCACAGTCTCTGGTCAGGAGTTCCCTGAAGTCGATGGTGATGGAGATCCAGTTCTGGCTGATCATCGAGTCTTTGTAGCCCCAGATACTGACATTCATGGAGCGAGCTCCGGGTTCCGAGGCCAGTCCAGTGAAGTAGATGGCCTGTGTGGCAAATTTGTACACATGCCAACACTGTCCTTCATCAGTAGAAAATCTGTTAGAATAGAATAGAATAGAATGTTTATTTTGTCAGTAGTAGTTTGTTTCACACATAAACATGCACCACACACCAGAATTTGTCTTTTGCCTTTAACCCATCACTAGATCATTCTGCATCACACACACTGAATGGTGCTGGCCTTGCTCAAGGTCACGTCAGCCAACAACTTCCTGCCAGTACAGGGAATTGAACCAAAATGGCTAAAAGTCCAGACGGTTGTACCAGTGAAGCAGGTTATTCTTCCTCAATTAGGCCCACTTTGAAATGTTCTGAAAGTGTCTCTGAATATAAAGTAAATGTGATGTTTAGTGATTCTTAAGGTCTGTTTGTTGACAATGAAATTATGCTAAATTCCATCCAAAAGACACAGAAAACTTAAGTCAAATTTAAGTCCTTTTAAGACCTTTTTAAGACTGCTTACAACAGAATTTAATGCCTATTTCACAGCCATACAGGCAAAAATTCATGACTCCTAGAATTTAGGAAAATTTATTTATTTACTCAAACACCTTGATTCCCATCGTTCCAAGTCATTTCTTACTGGGGACTGTAAAGTTAGCAATAATTGGTTCCTATTTCAATATAAATTGTTGGGTTGGAACAGGTGGAACTGAGTAGACTAACATTACTTTCTTTGCAGCTTAGACATTTAAACATAATACAGTAAACAGGTTAAAGACAACATAAAATAAGACCTAGCATATCAAATTTAATACCTTTAAAATACTTTTTAAGGTATTAAATGCACATTTGTAAATTCAAGACTTATTAAGAGCCCGTGGGAACCTTGTACATAATAAATGTTCTTACTTGATCTCGTTGATGGGCTGAGTAGGACTGTGCTCCACAGCCACCAGCAGGCCTCCAGAGTCCAGAATAGCATAGTGATGGGGTCCTTTCAGGGCTTTTATCCAGGTGTACCCTCCATCATCAGACACATAGACATCAGGCTTCATCACTGAAACAGAGTCACCTACACTCCCTGATGGAACACAGGAGGAGACACACACAAACTATCGTAAGGAGGAAGATCCCATTCACATAAGACCCTGTTTGAATAGTTGTTAAAAGGTTTGGTAGAAAAGCTCTGAAGTGAAGATTACCATGAGCTAAGATCAGACCCACAGCGTTTGGTTCAGACAGCGGCAGCATGGGTACGTTGAGCCTTGTGGTGATACTGTAGGCTCCGTGGATGTGCAGATTACACTGTAGACACAAACACAACCATCATCTGACAATCTGTTTATAGTCACTACAAAAAGGGAACACACACCTTTTTGACAGGAAGTAATTCGATCTGACATAAATGATTAACTGTATAACTACCTACTAAAGGGTGCTTGCTTTTTATCCCAATAAGAATTCCAGAGTTTTTCCAAAACTGCTACCTAAATGCAGATTTGACTTTTTAAGACCCTGGGAGAACCCTGATTAAAAGTATGAATGAATTAATGCATAATTCAGAGTAAACTATGTTTTACTGACAGAAACATTTTCAAAAACATACGATGCAGCATTAGGGCCATTCATGAAGGGGAAGATATTTTTTTGATATGACGAGTTTAAACTCAGCATGCCGACATTAAACTTGAAATTCCAAGAATAAAATTAAAATTTGATGTCGACTTTAATCTTTATGGGACATCAACTTTATTCTTGACATTTCCTACTTTAATGTCGACATGTCGAGTTTAAAGTCGACCCATCAAGATTAAAGTCGACATCTAATTTCAACTTTATTCTCGGAATTTTGACTTTAATCTCGTCATATCAAAAAAATATCTTCTCCTTCATGAATGACCCTAATGCTCCGTCGTAAAAACATGACACGAAAGTGCATGATCACACAAACAAGTTTCACTAGAATCATTCTAGTAACGACCCGTAGCCAAATCATATCAGGTTTTTCATGTTTTCCTAAAGTGTTTCTTATCTTACATGATTATGAACCTTTGAGCATACTTTAAAATTTTACTATGAGTAGAACTTTTTGGAGACTTTATTGAGACTTTCACACAAATTTCCAACCTTTTCAAGTTATGGAAAACAGCGTATTAAAATTCCATAGTTTTTAAGACGTTTATGAGCTACACAAGCACCCTGTAATGCTGTAAGTCTAAGTGCAACTTTATCTGCTTTTCAATTCAGACAGCATACAAATATTTAATGTTTTGTCTGGACTGGATGCTGCATTTGCTCTAAATCAAGACTATAATGAGTTGTTGGCATCATCTATTTCAAATCACATCATTCTTGCATGTTTTTTTTTTAACCTTACTGCTAGTAGATTAGTCCCGTCTTAACTCTTCTAATGGTATGATTAGATATCTATTCACAAATTAAGTGCTTCTCTTAAAGGTTGATCAAGTTTCTCTGCTGGATCCTTTTCCAGACACACCAGTTTCCTCTCTTTACCTTGTCAGGGTCTTTGGCAGTGGTGTCACACTTGCTGTTGGCAGGTTTCTGCAGTGGAACCCATTCCCCTCCCTGGTCGAAGGACACCACAGACTGTACAGAATTATCTGAAAATACAAGAAAAGAGACGCCTTATGCACAACAGCAAAAATAACACAGAATAGTAATAGGTGTTTGAGGCTTACATTTTGTTGGATTTGACTTGGAAACAATAATGTGCAACTGTTTTTTCCATTTGGTCTGAATTGAACAAATCATGCCTGCAGTTAGCTGCGACCTCTGACTGTTCAAAATGGTTACCAATTTGCCTGTAAGTTCAGTTACTTCAGTTGTCGCTCCTGAGCTCAGAGTGTGTGACTGTGTTTACTCGTGTGTGTTTACCATGCAAGTGTTGTGCAGGCATGAAAGGGTTAAGACTTTGCGGGTGATGTGAACTATTTCTTCTGGAGTGTCAGCCATCTGATCCAGACAGACAGCACATCTAACACTGACTACCTAATTAAATATTAACCTAACACCCTCCCTTCAGTACTATGAGTAATGGGGAAGTCAAACGTGTCTGTTTTGGAGAGAACTTGATAAAGTTGTTTTTGGTCTTTCAAGTGCAATAGAAAAATCAAAACTATTTTAATTTGTGAGAGGAATTTCTTTAGAGTTGTAAACGTTTCTGATAAATGATAAAGTGCAGCACATGTCCTTAAATAGAACTACCTTCAGCCAGGACACTGGTAATGAAAACTCCTCGCAGGGAGGTGACGTTGGTGAAGTCTGTGTCACCTCCTGTGGTGGTGTAGAGGTGCCGCTCCAGAGACTTGGAATACACTGTTCCACGGTCGTCTGACACATAAACAGTACCAAACCCTGTATCTGTAGACACACAAAATGGACTCATTAAGATTCCGATGATTATAATATTCGCTCATAATGGTCATTAAAAGTGTGATGATGCTGTTTGTACCTCCTGGCTCATCGACATGCATGAAGACCATGTCGTTGTTTGCTGCCAGGATGGAGTAAAACTGTTCGTGACCAACAGCCGGTAGCTGTGCCATATTCCATGAGTCCCCGGAGTCGACTGAGACATGGATCATCCTCAGTGTTCCCTGGGTTGATCAGAAGAACAGGTTAAGAATAACAACTTTTAATCATAGGTTAATCAACCTCGCTGTGGTGAAATCCATTCTCTTCATTTTATCCATCCTAAAATAACATACACTAGTTAGCATTAGCATTAGCACACATTAAGAGCAGTGAGCTGCTATTGAAGCACTGTGGTCAGGGGCACTGACAGGAGAATTAACCTGTTTATTAGTAAGGGGAAAACATAACATCTGGAGCAAACCCGTATGGCTCAGGGAGACCAAGTTAACTCAACCCAGAAAGACCCCCGACCAAAATCCAGATCCTATTAAACAAGTGAATAAACTAGATATCTGATTATGTTGCTTCCAAATTTTGCAGTAAATTACAACTTGCTCTTTTTCTTTATGGACAGAGTAGAAAATGTTAACATATTACAATTCTGAAGCATCTTTTCCAACGCCATCCTTAAAACAAAACAAATATAACGATCAAATATTGACTTTGCTTTTTTTTTTTTTTAAACACACACATTGGTAAGAGTCAATATTTTGCCACTGCCTGATCATATTTCTGTATCTTTACACCAGCACTGACCTTGCCTGTCATTACTGAGGCAAAGAGGAAGCGTCCCCCCAGGCCGAAGGAGTAGATCTTATTGGCAACCGTCTTAATAGTTTTCCCGTAGTCTGTTGTCCTCCTCAGCTCAAGCATTCCACGGTCACCTGGGATAGATGACAACTGAACATTAAACTGTTGTAAAAAGACACAAATATAGAAATAACCACATCAAACTAATCTACTGAGTGCTTAAAGAATGACAAAAAAAGTCTAACTGATTAATGAGGGTTACTTATGCTCATAGTTTCAATGTATTTGTGCTTAAATTAACACATTTCTTTATTTTCATTTAAGGAGGCATTACTCACTGCAGGAACCATTGAGATTGGCTGTAAAGAAGATGGTATTTTTCCTTCCCCTAAAAAGAAACCATCAAGAATTTCAGGTAAGCAGAAACATGCATCAAGGATATGTAAAGATATATGAGACACTCCTTTGTTGTGATTAGACGGATAGTTTCGTTCCCTCCATTTTTTCTAGATGCTGTTTTGTTTAAACTCACTGTGGCATGACAGGACTTATCAAAAAACATCAGCAACCATCGCAGTCATGCCCTTCCTAAATATGCACTTCACTGTGAGAGGTGTATTTTCACTTCAGAAATCTCCTGCTTGAGATTTAAAAAAAAAAAAAAAATAATAATAATAATAAAAAAAAGACCCATTTCACTGCAGCCTGTTTAAATCAATGTCTTGTGGGATGAAATGAAAGGTTACATTGCAGGAATAAACTGCTTTGTACATTCAGTTCTGTGAGGTACAATGACCTTCGAAAACACTGTGTTCAACGTGAAACGAAAGCTGCCAAACATATTCAGGAGTGTGTTCCTGGAAGTGCCTCCATAACAACAGGACTGCTGTGAGGGCTTGGCTTCAGCTCAGTTAAAGTCACCTGCTGCAATGTGCTTTTATTTGCCTATTTGCAAACAGACAGCTTCTGGGTTGGGAGGAGCACTGCAAACATGTTTCTCCCTAACTAATGCTAACAAAAGGTCAAATAAGGACTGCAATAGGAGCTTGTTGGAGCAACTTAAACTAAAGAAAAAGGAGACGTCACTTTAGGATAGTGTGTCTCGGCTTCAAATCCTTGGCCGTCCAATAAGACAATACTTCTTCTTCCACTCCTTAATTCATCTGGAAAATAATATTTCCTTGACAAATAGAAACTTTAGGACACTGCTGTTTATACACTGAACATCTGATACTAATATTTTAACACATTTGTCTTGTCTCTTACCATTTCACCAGACACACCGTGTCATGGATCTTTTTCCAGTTGCTGCCAAAATCTTGAGACAGCCATAGTTCATTCTGAAGATAAAAAAAACAAACAAAAAAAAACCAATGAAAGATTGTGTAGGTCAGTGATAAATATGTGTTCTGAGTATGTTACACTGTTCATGTGTTAATAACCAGCAAATTAGACCAGAATTAGTTTTAAAAAGTGAAAAAATAAGCAGTATTTTTGGCTCTGAAACTGTCTGCTCAACATACTGAAATAGAAACCAACCTGAGAAATGTGCAACCTCTGTCTAAACACATGTCTAATAAATAAACTGGCATGTAGCCGTCAGACATGTTTGAGTCACTGAAGCCAGAAACCAGTTCAGAACTATAGAACTCAGACCCTACCCACACCAAACCAGTCCTATCACTCTGTATCAGAGAGGTCATGTTTTACACACGTCATTGAAACACTGCTGATAATGTGCTGTAGTTTTAATAACATCAGTGTTATAGGGGAGGGGTCATGTCAAGTGTGGCTCCAGTGGATCATTAGACATGATTTCTGAATGGTTCATAAAATTTTAATCCAATCCACTGTATTTCTATAGCACATCTAAACTAATGTTGGGACACTAGTGCTGGTTTTTATACTTTTGTGTTTTTATTTATCTGTTTTTATATGATGCTCTTTTAGAACATTACGTAGCTGTTATATTGTCCTATTTATTTTTTAAGTATTAGGTTTTATTGTTAGTATTTCTTTGTGTGATCACTGTTTTTAGAGTTTTTATTAGGGCCGTATACTGCTGGTCCTGAGTACAAATTTCGTTTCATGTATGTGGAATGACAATAAACTGAATCTCAATCTGAACAACAAGAGTGTTTCCAAAGTGCTGCACATTATAAAAACAATAAATAAGACAATAAGACAAAAACTAAAAACAACAAATAAATATGTAAACCTGCAACAATGCTCTAAATAAAACAATAAACTCAATTAGTTAAAAGTAGTAAAAAAAGTTTAAAACATAAAAATGATGGTAAAGAGTATAACTTTCAGGTACGTAGCTCACTGTGTTTTCTACCATGTATAGATAGATTCAGAACAAATTCCATAATCGAAATGACCTCGTTTACTCAGGTTTCAGCAGATAAGAGCCGCCTTCACACAACAGCCAGGTTAATAAATGTGTGCTGTGTAAACAAATGAATGACTGGCCAGCAGTGTGTTTTCTGAAACGAAGTAATAGGATGTGGCCTTTGCTCAAGTGCTTTACAACAAGCTGTGAAAAGGGCATCTCACACTGAAAAACACCACAGTGGTAAATATCCATGCTGAGTGATGGGCACTCACATTGTTACTGATGGCTATGAGCGCATTGGAGTCTTCGGGGTTGTAGGAGATCTGCATCAGTGGGGTGAAGGACAGGTCTTGGTGGGTGAAACTCTTTCCAAAGTCATCTGAGACGAAGATGCGAGACCCAAGACTTCCAGAGATGTCGCATGTCAGGATCACCTACAAACCAGAGGCCAAATGTTGAACCGATAAACCCTTCCAAAATGTATTGAGTTACAGTTACAGTAGACACTTCATTTCCCTGCAGTCTTTATCTGGACAGTACTCACTTTCCCAGAGTTCTCGGGGCCGATAGCAATGCCGAATTCTGATCTGATGAAGGTGCTGTTGATGAGGTCGGTCACATCCTGGAACGTCTTCCCGTAGTTCTCGCTGACAGACACACAGCAGAGCCAAATTAAAGGCAAATACAAACATAAAACATGCTCTATTGTTTTGTTTTGGGCAAATTATGATGTTAGACTTACCTTCGGTAGAGTCTGGACTGTCCCAGCCGGATCATGAAGAAGGGCACCTGAAAGGTCGTCAAAGCCAGGATGACCTGCCAAGAAAGAGAGTTCAGCCTGAGGTAACAGAGCATTTATTAATGTGCAGATTGAAGGTCTATTATATAATCCATCAGCCTCACTACTGTTATCCTACACAGCCACATTTGTCCAGTTCATGTCACATTCATGAGACTTATAATGAGTTCACATATATAACAGTTGAACACTCACCCCCGTTCCATCTCCAACCCAGGCCAACGACACTGAACCACTCAAGTCATTGAAGATATACTGAAAAACATCAGAAAACCATGACTTCATTTATTAAGAAGCAGGATTCATGTATATTACATCCTGAGACAAACTGGTTCAATAAATCTATCTGAACTGTGATTTATCAGTCGTACTTTTCTTTCATTTCATCACATATACATGATTCATAAAATGCGTTACAACTAATTAATATTGTTTTAAACAAAGCTGGGGAGTTTGTGTAAGCAGTTCTTTCAGCCCAGCTGATAGACACAGATGAACTGACCACGCAATTATAAACTGCATTCAAAGCCCATTTGGGGAGTTTGTCTGCACACTGTGTATTTTCCTTTGGCAGAATGTTTCCACTCACCATGTCTTCGAGTAGAGCTGACAAAGTGAAAAAGTGAAGCACCACTTATCAGAACAGACATACGTTTCAGCAAGCACAAGCCAACTGCTCTGAGCGCTGACTGAGTGAAGAACATTCCTTTAATACTGAGGCCAAGAACATAATTTCCACTGTGACAGTAGTAACATTAGATCAATTTGTGTTTCTATAGAACTGTTTGACGTCTAAATAGTATATATATATTTTTTTAATATCACATAAAGTTCTGCTGCTTGATGCCTTTGCTCTTTTCTTTTTTCTTGTCATTTTGCTGTTTGTTTTCTCTACCTTCTGCTTCTTTTGTTTTTTACTTTTTTTTAAAGTAGTCCTTTAACTCCACATTGGCTTTGTTTAGCCTTGCATTGTTGCAATGATGGGTTTGCTAGTTACCTGTGGAATTTCCTGTTTTAGCTTTGTCTGTCAAAGTTGTTTTTAAAAAGGTACCACAAATTAAATTGATGTCATATCAGGATGTTTTTAGGTGCTTGTACTGTAAGCACCTCCTCTATTGTGAGAGAAGCCACAAAATTCTCAAGAGGAATGACAGTTTCAGCCTCTAGGAATTCTCTTGACTCTAGGTTATTGAGGTTAAGCATACAGAGACCTGAATGCAAATTTAATCACATGGCATGGAAAGCCAAGCAAAAGAGCAACATAGGACTGTGCTGACGTCTGTTTCCTGTTTCTTTTACCTTTTGTTTTAAGGACAACATTACAGAGACTCCTAGATGTTTTAATCCCTGCATTAATGTCAGAGCTCCAAAAGTGTGATATCTATAGTCAAAATGTAACCTCGTTTTTGTAGGTGAAAAACAAAATACTTCACATACAGCGTACTGCTGTGGTTCTATGTACTGCTTTGTTCCACCTCCACACAAAAACAACATTTAATCACAAAATAACTACCACACAGTCAGTCACATGGATTTGTCTGGGCTGATTTACTGTAACTACTCAAGCCGATTCCCTCCCAGGAAAGTAGAGCCTGCATCCATCAGAAGAAAAAGATAAGATGTAGGTCAGAGTAGAACATGTCAGGGATAAAAAAAAAAAAAAAACTGGTTTGGTGGGACTTGAGTGGATCACTTGCAAGCGTTTAAAAAAAAAAAAAAAAAAAAAAACATTATGTGGACACTTGTGTGCTTGAGCTGTGTGGAAGCACAGACGTTTACTGCAGCAAGAATGGAAGAAAAAGTGTGAAGTGTGTGGTAACAGAAAGGCATGATGACACTTCTGCTGATCATCTGAGTTTGTGGGAAAAGCTCAATTATAATTCTGCACATGGTTAATACGTGTGATTTGTATGCTTTGGTCTCTAATCAGCTGAATAGTGGAATACCCTCCATCTTACTGTTACTGTGTGCAGCAGGCCAAGGTTGAGTGGAAAACAGTCCATCAGTAGCTAGGTGTCTGAGGACAGGGACTAGCTGATTAGGCCTGCTCGTGCACCTGTTTAGCACCTGCGCAGCATCTTCCTCAGCCTCATTTCATTCTCAGACGTGCGAAGTGTAACAGGACCTCAGCTGGTAACTTACACTGTGGGTGTTGGCGTTTAACTTGGTCTCAAATCCTTGAAGAGACGCGCAGGAGTCGGCCTTCTCGACGTTTCTTCGTTTTATCTTGTGCTTTGGTGATGCCGCCAGCCATGCAGGCAGGGCTCTCTTAACGATATTCACAGCGTTTCCCAATGTGTTTGAATTCCTCACAAAAACCGACTGTCCGAAAGGCTGGGGATCCTGCTGAAAATCTAACCCGGCTGTCAAAGTGGAAAGAGATAACAGCACGACACAGGGCAACAAAAGTCCCATTCTCGTTGCGGGAAAAGCAGGGGTAGTGCAAACAATCCAAAGAATGAAAAACACAACCAAAGCCGAGTCTTTGTTTATCCCAGTCTTGCCTAGAAATTGAAGGTCGCTAGTGCTCTGCTGCCGCGGATGACATCAACAAAACAGTAGTCCTCCTGACAGCATCTATTTCGGGCTTTGAAAACACGGAGCACCCGCAAAGCTCCGGCTGCTTTCCCGCGCAGCAGCAAAGAGAAATCTATGCAATTAAAATAGGATTAAATCGCAATTTTCTAATTTGACCTGATGTTTAACACCAATCATTCGCGCTGTAACTCCCCGGCCAATATGATGCACTGTAACGATCGCTCAAATTGTGTCTGCGGTTTGTTATGCCCCTGTGTGGAGAGGAGGCGCTGTGATTGGCTGGGAAGCACCTCTGTCCACCCATACACCATTATGGTTGGCTAAATTTCAAAAGGGCGGAACCAAAAAATAAATAAAAATAGGGGCTCATAATTAGCTGTCAAAGCCGTTTCAAGGTAGGTTGAGCAGTACTATACAGTGAGTCCAGCCAGCCGGAACTTGATGTATAGCAGAAAGCGTACTTTTCTGGTCAACATAAGAGTGTAGTTTGGGGAAAATCATTTCATAAATTAAATTTGAGGAATATAAAATAAGACAATGTGATTTAAAAGAAGTAGCCCACTGACATTATGCCTTTGAGAGAAGGGGGTCAGCTATGTAAATAAAAGTAAAAATATACATTTTGAGAGATTTGCGCTGCAGACTATAATAGGGAATAAATAAAGGGAATAAGGGAATAAAAGGGAATAAAACATAATTGAAGGGGGGCGTAATGCTTAACCAGAACACTAAGAATTTAAACATGGGCTATAAAACATTAATAAATAACTAAATGTGTCTGTGTTAAGGAACAGGAACATAAGCACATTTAACATTTGATAATGTAGATAAGAAAGGACTGCTTTTAATACAGTAAACACAAAAATAATTTATTTTAAAAAATACAAAAAGTAAATGCATACAATACTCACCACATGAGCTACATATGCCATGTATTAAAATGAATGGTCATTTCTTTTGCCTCATACCCACAGTTTTCTCTGGCAGGGATTAAACATCTGGATCTGTTGTGCTGTTGAAAGGCTAAAAAAAAAAAAAAAAAAAAGATTAAAACCGAGTAATCTCTACTGCAGTGTAGACTTTGCTGTCAATGAACTGAAATCCTTTACACACAATATATTCAGCAGAATTTAGGTTACATTGACATTGAATAAGAAATTAGGTGTAAATGAAAAGATTGTCTTTCAACACATGACGTGATCCTTTATTAGAGAATGTTACCAGTGATTAGAATACACTATAATTATACAGTTTCTGTTTTCAGCCCTTGACATTTGTTAGATAGTTGAGGTGTGACCTGATCACGTTTTAAATCATGTGATTGCTCAAATGCTTTAGGGCAGATGTTCCTTCTATAACCTATCACATTCTCAAAATTATATTTATTCATTTTGGTAGTTCACTGAGTCATAGATTGTGTCGTTAATTAAATCTGTGCATGTGATGGGACAGTGGGCCACAACAAACCCATGACTGCCGGTCATGTGTTTTGGGAGGGTTAAAAAGTCCCAATGCTGACATGGCCTGTGTGGAGTCAAACTTCAGACCATAAACTGTTATTTATACTAATATTGCTTTGGAATACCTGCCAACACCTTCGGTAGGTGGACACTGGGATGGGGGCATTATTACTGAGCTACAGTTTTAGGATATATATGAACATGTGTTGTTCAAACACTTGACAGGCATTAAGAGGTTGCCCCAAAGATATGGAAATTCTTTAGTGTGGCACATCTCCTTCAACAGGTTTGTGGCCCAGCAGCAGAATCAAGTATGATCACACCCAAAAATAAAAAGCTGTTAAACAAGTCTGTCCGGTGTTTCAGCGTCATGTGAAACTTTTAACTTGAGTCCACATCTCTTGCAGTTATATGCTCAAACATACCCCATGGCATCACGAATCATCTCCATTTATGTTATTTGATCCCTTTGTATTCTTTGATTTAAATTCACTAAGAAAACCAAACAATTTGATCTGTGGAGCAGCATTCCTCCACAGAGAGACTGTACAATGCAGACACAGCCCCTCCCCCATGGCAGCCCGGGCAACTATTAAAAGGTGGAGAACAAAGCCACTCTTATTCCTTCGAGATGTGCCCTGTTGAGAGAACTGTGCCTTTCACCAGAATCCTCCTGTCCTCTTGTACACTGTGCATATTCCAGAATGCAATGCACGTTAACCAAACTAAAGCCAAGAAAATTAATTTGCATTACATAAACTATGTGAATGAGTTCAGCCGGAGTCATTTGAAGCACATGCCTCCAGTTGAAACAGGCTCAGTTTGATAATGCTCATACAGTGTTAGAGGAAATGGTGACCTCTAGTGAAAACTAAGTTCCTTTACCATCCAGAGTGTCTTTGGTCTTTACAGATGCACACTGCCATCTTGTACTTTATTTATGTCTCACATTTGCTCAGAAATAGGAGTGACCCAGTTGGGCACATAGAGACATAGTCCTCCACCGAGGCCAAGGTCCACTCTGCTTCTCCTCTGACAGCATTATTAAACTACAAACACAAAATTTGTACAAAGGCACTGCAACATTAATGAGAAAAACAATTCCAGTCTCAACCCTTTGCACTGGCAGACAGAGTAATAAATTGAAAAGGAGCAAATATACTGTATGAAAAAGAAAATATTTTGGCATATTTTGTTTACACTCAGAAAATAAGTTCTCCTCCCCTCATATTGAGGACATGTTTGTACCTCTTTAGTTGAGCTCAGATAGCGTTCTGAACCTAAAACATACATCTTGACTACATCTATTTAAAAAAAAAAAAAGAATTCCATTCAATAACTTGTTAATAGTGGTGCAGTGGATAGCACTTGTGCCTCACTGCAAGAAGGTCCTGGGGTCAATTCCAACACCTTTCTCTGTTTGCATGTTCTACCTGTGTAGGTTCTCTCTGGGTACTCTGTGGCTTCCTCCCATTAAGTAATTATTTATTATAATAAATGGAATTTTATATTTTTTAAATTTTCAGAGAAAATATAATATTTTGTTATATTTAATTCACTGATTATTTATATGTTCATAAATGCTCAGATTAAAATTTAGGGTTATTATATTATTATTATTATATGCAGAGAATACTGGAGAAAAAACTGAACATAAACTCAGTGTGTCCATCCACTGCCATTGATCTAAGTCTGTGGGTTTTACTGATCAATCAATGTTGTAGAGGATTTTTCCATGTTTATTACAGAATCTCTGAACGTCCAAATGTCTCATATGATGACCATGAAAAGATGATAAACTGTATTTACACCAATTATTTACATGTATTGATATAATCAGTGTATAGTGGATAAGAGTGATATGTAGTATTTCTACTTTCAAACAATATAAAATGACCAACATTCATTATTACAGTATTTAGAAGAAAACTCTCTGAAGTTAAGCCAAGATGAAAGTATACTGTATTACAGAGATATGTACAGAATATATTCATACCCACAGTCTGGGGAAATCTATGTGACCACAAGAGGGAGAAGTGAATCAAATGATGATTAGAGATAATATCATGGAGCCTTTAACCAAAGTGTCAGAACACGATGAGATGGATAAACTCTGCTGAGAAACAACTATCTGAGACAAACAAGTGACAAAGTGATAAAAGTCTGAAACACTGTTGTTGTTTTCGTCATTGGACACAGCTCTAAATGAAAAGAATGGAGTTTGATGCTGAAATAGAAATGTTTTGTTTCCACAGATGAGTTTGATTCTGATGCTGAGCTTGTCGGACAAAACAGATCTTCAGTGCCAAATTGCCTTTTGTTACCAAATTCATGTTAAACACACAAAAAGAAAACTGTGGTGATTTGTGGTTTACTGTGGCTGTTTTCTGACGAAAATAGAATTAAGCTGGCACAGTACATGAAGATTACAAAACACAGTATTATTTTTGACAAGGCCTCAAAAATTTCAATGTGAAAAAAAAATCCTTGTTGATACCGTATTATAGATGTGTGTAAACAATGAGCTTCATACTTGATGGAGTGAGTGATATGGATACATAGCATTGATTAGTTGGTGGTTCTGGTGGTAGGTACTAAGTGTGTTTTGGTACTTTTCTTCCCCCTGCTGTTGAGAGTCTGCAGTCGATAGTTCATATAACCCCTTTAAACATCAGGAACTATCTCCTGTTCTCTGATGTCCTGTCTGCTCCTCTTTTAAAGCCACACAAATACATGTTACTGATCAGACTCCTTCCCTTGAGTCTCTATGCCTTATGTCCTCACAGGTTTTCCCTGGATCGTCTCTGGATCATCTGCTGTGGACCTGCCTTCAATGTCATCACTCATTTATCCATATAGTTGTGATAGTGTTTAATATATAGTTACATAGATAGTAGAGGTTTCTGTTATTGGTACTAACAGTTGCAGTAGTAATATATCCATTGTATTTACAGCAGTAGTATTAACAGTTATGGATGTGTTCTAGTTATTGGTAATTAAAAAAAACACCAGCTGTTTTAGTTTTTTTCAGTTCTAGTTCAGTTTGCTTTACATCCAATCTATCTATCTATCTATCTATCTATCTATCTATCTATCTATCTATCTATCTATCTATCTATCTATCTATCT
>JAPSES010000236.1:9457640-9472614 GCA_029822895.1 Maxillicosta whitleyi
CGCACCCCCTGGGAGAGTGTCCACACCCCCCATTGAGAATCTCTTTACTAGTGTATTCATTGAGAATATGTTTCTTGACTGAACGCCAACTCATTTTTACTTAATAGAACACAATGACATCCCTTCAAGTGCTGCTTTTTGTTATTGTTCTTTGACGATACTGCACATGTATAGTATATAGATTTAATACAGAAAACTATTTTTGAATCATGTTTTATCCTGAATTCATGTATACAGGAAAAAAAAAGTTTATTAAATTCTTAAGTTGTTAACATTAAGAAAAATAGCAATCTTTTTGGACATAATGCCTCACTCTCTTGAATCAAACTTTCTATAAAGCCCTAGTGCTCTGTGAACAGTCCAGGCCTTTCTCTCCTAATTAAATTACAGACTATTTTAATGGCCTCACATTCATTGTCTGGCTGAAGGATTGCTTTTGAACGTAAATAAGAGCGGCCTGGTAATAACCGAGGTACACAAACAAAGCAAACACATCTGGCTGAAGCGCTGCAGTCAAAGGACGGAGCCACAGAGAATGGCTTTGTGTTGCTGTGACTGGTGATAACACACCTCAGCCCTTCTGCTCAGAGACAAAGACAGGGAACGCAGGAGGAGGCTTCATCCCATCAAAAGATGCTATTAGCATTTAATCCTGATGTGCCTTATTATATCATGACACCAATGCTGCACTGCTCAACAAAATCACCTTCTTGTTTATGCCTAAACACTGCCTGTTTTAAATCCTTTTAATTAAATATGCACAGCATATTAGGTAGCTCACACTTTCAATAGATTTAGTAATAATAGAGCAGTGGGTCTTCTCTTGGATACAATTATTGAGTCCCCTGTGGTATAAAAGGTTTCCTGTCAGCAGCTACAAACTCTAAAATCAGCTCTCTCCAGTCTAATGATGAACAGTCTCATCAATATTATTCATAGGCTTCATCCTCTGGAGGAACCCTGAAGGTTTTATTACTCTACACTCACCTGCTCACATATCATTTTCTACCCACCACAGGGCAAAACAGCTACATTTTTAATCAGTATCACACCACTCTTCCATCGGAGCAAAATGTAAGATTAAATACGGAAATCTACAACATAATTTATGACTTAATGAATACACCAAGTCCAAACAATATACATTAAAATATATGTCTGAGGAGAGTTCACATTTTACATATAAGACATATTACAACAAACCCAAGCTGACAGCTTTTAGCATCAACTTTAACTTCTGGTAGTGAAAAACAAATGTTCTACCCTGACCTAGAGAAAGAATCACACTGCTGTAATGGCACCTTAACGACAGAGGCTTTAGTCCATGTAAGGAACAGAGAACAGAGATGAGACAATATGTTGATAATCAGTCAAACAACATACCTAAATGCCTGTACCTACTGTGCATCTACTGAAGGCCTTCCATGTTTTTTTTTTTTTTGTTTTGTTTTTTTAAATTGTGTAAGGCTTTAAAAATTCAATTTGGGTTACAGTGTGTAATAATTATGTGCAATAATAAATATTGATAGAGAATTCACGTTGAACCAGTAATCTGATTCCTAAATTTCATCTATTTTATACCATACACATCTATGTAAATTGATCCCTTAACTCAGCAAAGGAAAAAATAGATTTCTCCTAAGTCACTGTACAAACAAATTTGACTATGAATAATGACTGGTCTGACGAAATACAGTATAACTCATCTATGAAATAGGATGTAAATAGCCTGTAATGTTCTCTTATAGTTTGGTGCTACTGACTTCTCAGTATAATGCGATACGAACACACTTTCCCTATCAGTGTGAGTCCATGGTGTGCTGCTTTTCTAAAGATGACTGTAGGATAATGACAGGTGTATTCATTACCCAGCAATGGTCTAGCGAAGTCTCTGCCCCTGTGTTGACTGAAGAGAGGTAAATGGACCTATGATCTAACGTCTACATAAGATGCAAGCTATTCTAGTCCTTGTAATACATATACTGTAATTATGAGCCAGCCATGACCCAGTACACACACTGAGTTAACTATTTTGTATCCTCAAACCTATTTATATCTGTGCATTGTATCATACAGCTCTGGAAAAAAATGAAGAGACCACTTCACAGTTTCAGACATGAACCACACTGAAATTGCCAGGAGTGGCACAAAGCAGCCAACAGCAATGTGAAAGACGAGTGGAGAGCATGCCAAGATGCACGAAAACTGTGATCGAGGGTTATTCCACCAAAGACTGATTTCTGAACTCTTTCTAAGTTCAAGTATCAGTACTGTGAATGTGAGTTTGTTTTCTTGTATTCCTCTCTCAAACCACCACATTAGCTATTGTTTTGAAAACGTGTGATTAAAAGCCTGAATAATATTTTCATTTGGAATTTGGGAGAAGTATGAGTAGGTTACACGTAAACACAAATGTTAGTTCTAGTCGAAAACATGCGTAGAACTAATAAAGCCAGTGGTCTCTCATTTCTGTGCAGAGCTATATATGTTTCCCACACCTAAACAGTTCAATTTGTCACTTCCTGAGTGCTCAAATCAACAACATATCCCCTTTGTTTACTCTCGTAAGACATAGTTTCCACTTCCCATGCACACTGCCATTCCTTCACAGTATGAATATTAAGTGCTACAGATTAAAATGCTGGAAAAAGTCTTGCTCATTGTCCTTGTCGATAACAAGACAGTTTGTTTTGTAATCCCTTTGAGATCCTTATTGTTTCCACTTGCTATGAACTATAGGTAAATATCCTTCCTCCATTCGCTACCTCTAGGTCCCAGTCACAGTTTACATTTAACTACAACATGGCTCACATTGTACCATATACATCCAGTGACATGGCGTCCGTCTTCTTTGCTCGGGCTAGCTTGGATCAGACCACCATGGGAGTGTCCGAGAAGACAGAGCTAATGGACTCTGCTACAGACTTCTTTCTCTTTCCTTTCATTAGTGAGCCGGTCTCTGCATCCATGTCATCATCATCTTCCTCCCCATTGGGGTTGAGCTTTCCATTTTGGCCCTGTGAGTCCTTAGAGTCTATGAATGCCACATGCCTGTTGAGCTCAGCCTTGAGTGCTGGGTCCTCATGAGTGGGGGTCACACTGAGCATAGATGAGTGGATACTGTCATCGCCCCGAGTCTTACCTTTGTTGGGGCAGCAAAAGCAGCGACACGGCGTCAGGTAAAGATACATGAGCACCAACACCACGCTAGCAAGGCAGCCCACTAATGTGGTGTATGCTGTGTTGAGAGTCTCCCCACCCCCGTTCATGGTGAAGTTATGAACCTTCAACACTATATAGAGAGTCTCGTTGAAAGACTCGCTCATTGCAAAGCAAGTGTAGGTCCCAGAGTCCTCAGACTTCACTGGGCTTATCTGCAAACTCCCATCTGCCAAGACTTTGGCTGTCTGGTTGATGCCAGGTGTCACCACCACGTTACCAGGCATTGTCCAAGTTTTTGACATGTTCCTATGTTTTGTGTCACAGCCAAGGGTCAGTGTTTGCTCCAGGTAGGCCTCTTCAGCTTCCTCCTTGAATGTGCTGCAGTTCATATAGTCACCATTAAGCTCAAAAACATCGACAGGTCTTTTTTGTGTGCCAGGCAGAATACACATGTAGTCATCTTTGAAGTCCACTGCGGAATTGAGTTTTCGGATGGTCCACTGAGCCAGGAGTGTGTAGAGATCACAGTGACACACCAGGGGGTTGTTGTGGAAGTAGAGGCCATTTTTAATCCAACCAGGGAGTTCTCGGAGTTCATCAATGGGCAACACTTTGATCTTGTTGGAGGATACATCTAAGAGGCTAAGTTTGTCCAAGCGTGTTTTGTCCTTGATCATCTCCACAGGGAATCTGGAGATTTGGTTTTGGCTAAGGTAGAGCTTCTGCAGGTTGACCATGTTAGTGAAGGCTGTGCGGTCAATCTGGGAAATTTGGTTGTTGTACAGCAAAAGGACCTCCAGGTTTACCAAAGGATCAAAAATGAACTCATCCAGCTGCCTCAAGCTGTTAGAGGACAGATCCAAATAGCGCAGCTGCTTCACAGGTGTAAAAGCTTCTGAAGATAGGAAGTGGAGACCGTTGTGGCTGAGCAGGAGGTTGTGGAGCTTTTTGAGCTTATATGGGGTCCACTCCGATCGCAGCCGTGTTATCCCATTATAGCTGAGGTCCAGCACGGCACTGTAGTTGGGTAAACCTGTGGGGACAGTGGTCAGGTTCATCTTGGAGCAGCTCACTATGTTTGAAGCACAGATACAGGTTTTGTGGCAGGTGGAACCCCCTGCCCCTGAAAGGACAGCCATGCAGAAGATGAGGAGGAGGATGGACCATCTCTGACACTTCCTCCACTGAGGTATTAGGCCGTCACCTGTTCTTGTGGAAGGCTGCAACATGCTAGCAGTTGATCTGTATCCCAGAGAAGTTCACTCAGATCCCATTCTCAGCATGAAAGAACAGCTGGAGGTGTCCCGGTCTAAGAGAAAGAGAAAAAACAATGTTGAAAACATGATAGATAGATAGATAGATAGATAGATAGATAGATAGATAGATAGATAGATAGATAGATAGATAGATAGAAAAACATAAACATCTGCAGGTTAATCTAAAGATACATAGATTCACCATTATACAAGTGTCAGTAGTATCCAAATGACCTCTTTGTAACTCAGATTGTGCCCCTTATGAAGGTTATTTTCATTGTGTGCACTTTGACATAAAAATAAACTATATTTCTTAAGCGTTATAATAACAGAAGAATACTTACTGCTCTGTGTAAACTGTTAACAGTTAATGTCCTAGTAGTTGTAATATACTGTAGTCATGTTGGATAAGGCTGAAAAGTGCTTTAAAATAACTACTAAAAAAACACTAATATGTGTACTGTATGGGCTATGTCTTCTTTAGTACTTGGAAAACAAACTCTAAATATTTTCCATCTATATAAAGTAAAAGCTAACAACCTCAAATCTATATACACCATGACTGAGCTACATCTTCTGTTGGTATGATCTGGTCCAAACAGCATTTATGATTTGTCAAAATCCAAAAAATAGCTACTGCAGTAAATGACCTCTTCTCTTCTGTTCTTTTTACATTTGTGTATCCACGTGAACATGCAGTGGGCTTATTTCATGGATTCTCTCTCTCTCTCTCTCTCTCTCTGAATGATTGAGTCATTAGATCCTCACTCCTGTAAAACTTTGCCTTCACTGCTCTGCATTGCGCGTCTTCCTTTAAAACAAACACACCCGCTGTGCTCACGCTATAACCCGTGTGTATTTACACTCCTGGAAGACATGCATTGATTTTTCTTCCTCCTTCCATTTCCCTTCCCGACACCCCCCTCCCCTCTCTCTCTCGCGCCCTCTTTATCTCCCTAAGATAAACATTGCGCTCTTCTAATGTAATATAAAGCAGCGCTGCACCCAGACTCTAACCCTACCGTGCACACATATACACTGTACGTCATGTCACACTCCAAACTGTCCTTGGCCATTTGTGGTGGAAACTGTGCAAACGTTGCACTGCACCATTCTCCTCGAAAACAAACGGACACAACATGGAAACGTGAGGCGAGATGTGGAGAAGGCAGCAGAGAAAACCTACCGACCTACCTTCCACCGGGATCATGAAAACAGCTCGTGGTGTGTTCATGCAGATAGTCTCCGTCTGAATGAGTCTGTGTCTGCTGTTAAGGACAACAACGGATGCAGGGAGGAGGGAGAGCTCTGGAGAGATCCTCGCCAAAATAATCCGGGTCCACGCGGCGCTCGCTTAAATTACGCAAAAATAAAGATTACGTAAATTCCAGACAACATGCGTCCTCTCAACCACTAACAACCTCCGATGAGCGACTTTGTATAAATCAGCTGTTCACTGGGACCTAGTGCTCTGCTGCGGACACAAGCGCGCGCGTCCGTGTTCTGCAGATAATTGGCGTATTTCGAGCAGGTCCGAGTCCTGTCGAATGTCATCAGCAGCCATGGAGATAATTAACAGAGAGTCTTCGTGCTGCCCTGGAGCTGCTCAGGCCTCTGCTGTCTCCGTGCAGAGCTGCTGCTGATGTCGCTGCTGCAGTGGTTGACGTGTTTTTCATCGGAGAGGTGCGCTCCAACCCAGAAGGCGCTGTTTACCAAAGATGCGCCTGTAGGAGACGCGGCTCAACCTGTGAGAAAAACGAATAAAAGTCAGACATCAACCATGAGACTCAATCAATACGCATAAAATCTGCGTGGTTACAGGCAAATATAGGTGTAATTTCTTTAGAATCACCTGTTATCAAAAGCATCATCATCATTAGTATTATCATATTATTATTAATTATTACTTATTAGTTCAATCAAAGAGCAGTGGTTATGGAACTGATCCAATCAAATAACCTCATCGCCACAGTGCATACATTTATATTCCCAACTGAACATAATATTGATTTAACTGACCCTTGACCTTTCCTCTGGCACCATCATTAGAAGCCATACATCTTCATACATCCTCACCCTCACTCATTCAGACAGTTAAACACATAATCTGCTCTAAACACTATATTGATTTCGGGTCAGTGTAACACAAATACTACTTATCTGCTCTATAAATACTTCAATCTGATGGCCGTCATCAACGTTCTTCTCAGTATCTCAGTTTTGACAAATATTTAAATGCATTTATAAATGTGTTTTCTACCCAGGTTAAATAAAAACTGGGTGATGTGGCTGTCGGAAATCTGTCACACATTTTTCTCTCCCCTTTACAGTCCATCATCACTCTGCCATCTGACACCTGTATATTTTAACAGTCACTCCATGTTCCGACTGCTGCCAATACTCCAATATCGTCACCATAAATATGGAGTTTTCTGCTCGTAAAACAGTGACTAATTGGCTAAAAATTGGAGTGACTTAATTGAATGAGGGACATTAGTCATATGATGTTTAATTTATTACAAATATATTAAGCCTTGAAACTGAGAACACAAGAATCAACCCAACATGATTGTAAAATGTGATGCATGTTTAAAAGGCAACAGCATTATTTCTGATGTAAAAACGATGTCTTTGCTCTGTTGTCAGTTGTAGTTCAGCTGATGCCATGTTAAACCTGTAACAAACTAACTGGTCTGATACAGGTGATGAACCATACAATATGCTCATCTCTCTAACAATACTTTTCCAGCCCATGGCATTCTGGCCTACAGTGCAGGCTTTGTTTATGTGTTTGATTACGTCTGTTTATGAGTACCGACTGAGCGGGGGAAACCTTGTCATTTTTTACTCAACTGAATCCACCCACATGCTGCTTTTTGAGATGGATTTTTTCGGGTTTTCCTCAATTCACAGATCTGCAGCAGTGAGCCTGGCTTTGGCAACGCTCTGAGAGCCATGAGCATTGCCAATGAGGAGCTACACCAGTGTGGCCTCCTACTCAGAAGAATTCAGTTCATTAATGAAGATTAGCAGTGAGGGGACAGGGGATCATTTTAGTTTCAGATGTATTATCCCCTCGTTATAATTCCAATCAAAGCAAAGCAAGGCACATTTATTTGTATAGTACGTTTCATTGTACAGGATGATTCTAAGAGCTTTATGAAACATAAAAGAATCACAATAGAGGCCTAAAAAGTGAAACATAAAAATGTAAAATGAAAAACTTAACCCATAAGGACCAAGAGTGACTTTTACATCAGTTCCCCAATTTTTTTTTTTTTTGTATTTAACCTTTAAGTTATTTATCAGCATTTATTATCACATTACTCTCTGAATTTAGTATGTTTTTTCCAGTAAAATCCATTTATTTTCCTATATTTAATTCAGTGATCGTAGAATTTCATAAAACCTCAAGAGTAAAAATCTAAAATCTATCATTATCTGAACATAAAACAAGCATTTCCATCCACTGTCATTAATCCAACTCCACTGGTTTTACTGGTGAATCAATGTTGTAGAAGATGACAGTGTTGCCATGGTAACTACAGAGTCTCGGAACATTTCAATAGGTCATATCTGATGACCATGAAAAGATGATAAACTGTATTTTACATCAATTATTTACATGGATTGATAAAATTAGTGGATCAACAGTTTAGATCAGCAGGTGCGTTCAGTGGACAGTGGATGTTTGGGTCTTTATGAGTTAAAATAGAAATTAAAATCATCAGCAATATAATTTGGTTTTAAAGTTCATTTAAAAGACATTATTTAAGTGTTTAAGAGAAAGTTGCAGTAAACAATAAAGAAATTTTAAATAATTTGACTCCATTTACAGGGAGTCAAACTGATATCAGATGTTTTGGTGTCATTTGACATAGTTCTGTTACTGTAGAAGAACCATATCTGGTTCATTTATATTGTTTGAATGTTGAGCAGTGTCATCCAGATTTTTTTTTATTTGTTATCATAATAGAATATCATCATGGATCAAATAATTAAATGTTGATCTGGGATGTGGTAAATCTTGAAGCTGACATCAACATTATTTTTCCATTAATAGATTTAACAACCACTTTGTAAACGGTCATCAATATTCTTCTGTAATTAGCGACTGAAGCATTAAAAGGCTGTCTTACACTGGCTAATAATTGGCTAATATTAGGTATCTGAAGTAAAAGGGAAAAATCCAAACAAAATCTTCTAGATTTTTTACAGGTCGATTGATTTTCAATTGTAGATTTATATATTAAACAATTACTTTTAAGTTTAATGGACAATAATCCCAATTTATTAATTGTATTTAGAAATGTATAGCTCTGATTTAGATATTTAGTTCAACATTTATCAATGTTTTAACAAATTAAGAAATTTTCCAGATTTTCTTTTCAGCTAAATAATCAGTTGTCGACTTTTTCTTTACTATCGCAGTGATGTAGTTCTTATATAGCTATATATCAGTCTTGTCATTGGGTTTCAGGTTTTTTTTTTTTTTCAGTTACAGTCCAAGACAGATAAACACGATGGTGTGGATATAAACTCTGTAACGGTTAAAACAGCCTTGAAAATGTGTTTGGCCACTGAGACAAATAGAAAACTAGAGGCAGACATCCCTCAATGCCAAATAATAAATAAATAAATACATACACTGTTCCTGGCACAAAATCATAATTTAAAACAGGTTTAACTTCTTCCTGCGGCAGTTTAGAATGGAAACACTGACATGTCGGACATTACTCATTGATAAGGAGCAAGACTATAATTATCTCAGAATATTCTTTTGGGTTATTAGGTTTAGAAATTATGATCTAATTCTTAAGACACTTCCTCTTTACTGCTCACAAGCATAAATGTATAGATCAGTGATAGTGGTTTATAAAAGAGATATTTGAAATGTGCCCGATCACAAATAAATGACTTATAAATGATCTATAAATGATTAGTGAATGACTTATTAAGTTTTAATACCACTATTAATTACGTTACCTCTGTAAAAGATGAATAAATTACTTATTAATCTGCAGTAAAGCCATTAGTTACACCTTTATAAATGCTTTATAAAAGGTGTCATTAGAAAGTGTTACCATATGTTATACTGAAAAATCACATGGAACAAAAAAAGGAGTAATACGGTAGAAACGTGTTGCATTTATTATGTAAGTATAAGCTGTCTGTGTTGAGCAGAATGTGGACAGATGTAGACGTTGGTGAGTTAAGACTGACAATAATATCAAACCTCTGTCTGACCAGAGGATTGTAGCACTGTGACTCTTGTGAGATGTAGCTGAAAGTGATTAATGTTCTGTTCGACTCCACTTCCTGCTGTGATAGAGATAGTGTTGCCTGGCAACTGCCTGCGGCCTTTCGTTGACTGTTTTGGCTCGGTGGCAAATCTGAGGTGGCCTCGCTGTCTCTTGTTCTTCCCCCGTGTACCTGCTCAGATGGAGTTTCTAGCACAGATCGATGTCTCAACCCTGTGACTCGACAATAAAAAGAAAATTCGAAAACTACAAAATCACTGGTCCTGTGTGAAAATGACGGACAAACACTTGAATATCAAACATATTTATTTGTCCTTATAGCACAAAAAAATGGCTTAAATGTTTAAGAGTAAAACCTCTCCCTTTCAGATTCAGACAGATCTTATTAATCATTAAGGGGTGGTAGCATTCTTAAGTGACTTTGGTTCTTGTATCCAACAGCGTACAGTCAGGAAACCACTTCTCGGCCTGAGATGACCGAATCGTATTTCACAAATGATGCCTTAGATTTATGAAACACTCAGAAGGCTATTAACCTCCATCTTCCTCTGTGTGGATTACCAACACGATCCTTTCATTTTCTTGTCAGATCATTGCGTACATGCTTCCGTACAGTTGACTTCCCTCAGTGCTCTACCTGTCCTCTGTACTGACATGGTAAATACACACTTTTGCTTCGCAGCTGCCAAGTTTACACAACACACACAAGAGGTTGCAACTAGACTCCATGCTGGTTGTACACATTATTAGGCTTGCAGCTGCGTTCACAAAACGTAAAGCTTTATTTTTGACCATGCTCTTTAGCCTCATAGTCTCACCGCATATGTAAGTATGATTGTTTTTAATCTGAATTGTAAAATATTGACAGGTGCACATAAAAAAAAAAAAAAAAAAAAAGCAGAATTTATCATTCATTCTCACTTGGAGGTGTTAATGGGCTGAAGTGTAATTTTTTACATCTGGTGTTGATCATCCAGGTAAACATTAGGACAGTTTACACCAAAAGCTTTATAAATAATGTATTTGGTCTAAATAAATCAGTCAAATCGTGCTGTGTCTGAGGCGCGTCGCTAAATGAGCTGTTTAGTTCCTCAAGGGTCAAGTTGCCCTTTCTTACAGTATCATTTTCCCCTGCCAAGAAAAAAAAAAAAAATCACACTTGAATGTGGTTCATTGAACTATAATCTTTGTTTAACTGACATCTGGCCGCTTTTTTGTTTCCATGGCAACAGCTGTGTGATGGAGCATACAACATCTGGTAGGTTAAAATACAGGAATTCAACAGTCACATCTCACAAATAAAGTCATGTGAATGGCACATGGTTAAATTAAAGCAAAGCTGTTTGTAATCTTGGCACATCTCTGTTTCTCATCGCCTAGCAACAGGCGTTGCTTCAGCCATGTGGCGGCGCAGACCACTTCTCTAAATCATGGGGAATGGGATGAGGCTCTGTGATTATTAACAATGGATATAATTAGGAGGCAGGGCACACATTGTTTTCACTCAGTAATTACAGCTGTCACTAATGTAGTTACAAGCTTTGCCGTAATAATCGGCCATAACTATCGGTGACAGGTGAAACTGTCCCAGCCTAGGACTGATTACAGAACTAAACCAAGATTGATCTAGGCATTACTGCAAATAGTAATGCACCACCCATGAAAAGTTGAGTTATGATGATGCCACAAGAAAAAATAATAATGCGTACTTTGACTTTTACTTCACTACATTTTGTGGCAGTTATCTGTACTTTCTACTCCTTACATTTTTGGAAATGGATGCCATTACTCGTTACATTATATTAATATCTTTTCGCCTCAAACTTTTTTTGTTTTTTTTTTTACTTTTCATCTAAATCTTCATGAAAAATCACATACACAATATTGACACTAATCTTTTCAATACATATAATATCGCTTGTGACACTGAGCAGTGAAGTATGTGAAGTAAAGTATTTAGTACTTTTACTTAAGTAAGATTCTTGACATAGTACTTGTACTTTTATTTGAGTAAATATTTTGCAAGGTATTGGTATTTTTACTTAAGTACTAAATTTCAGTACTTCCTCCACCCCTGAGCAACACAGTGAAATTCTAATGATTATGTAACATATTACCCATAACTGCAATCAAGTTATCTCAGGATGAATTGTAAATTTTGTTAATTTTGTTCAATAAACAGAACCTCTTAAAGTTCAGATTGAAAAGTGAGCTGTCAGTTAAAGCCTTGGTGGTTCTAAACTCAACAAAGGATTAAAGCAAAGACGGACCATCTCTACAGTTATTACAAGGTCCAAATAGAACAAATGTAACCTTTCTATATATTGAGTATAATCTAAGTTGACAGAAGCCATTTTATTAAAGACCCAGGACGTGGTGGCTGTCAATGATATTACAATGGTAATGGTATTAATTAATGGTATTAATCAAAGTACTTACATACTGGCTTCATTTTGCTGCCACAGTCAGAACAGAAGAAGAATATTGGACAGATCACAGATACTTCCATGGAATATTACATACTTCCAAGCCTTTTCTCATATTTGCATGTGTATATATATTTGTATTTTTTTGCTATGTTAGATATGGGTATGTATATGTGACATTGGCAGAGGTATAAATAAGTATGTCTACATAATGAAACAGTCCACAGACTGATATTGTGTGAGTACTTGTACTTTTATACTTTACAGTACATTTTAAAGTAAATACTTAGTACTTTTACTTAAGTAAGATTCTTGATGTAGTACTTCTACTTTTACTTGAGTAAAAATTTTGCAGGGTATTGGTACTTTTACTGAAGTACTAAACTTCAGTACTTCCTCCACCCCTGATTGTCTCATACATGATGAATTGTTCATATTAGGCCAAACAGTAGCAGAGATAAAATAACAGCTGTAACATTTCAGTACGCTGAGTATTATATGATTATACACCACAAGAAGTAGATTGCATTAACTGTGTAAACCAATACCAATAGAAGCTGACAGTGTCCATAGATACAGATTATTCTCTAAGTAAGTTTCATTTTGTAAATTTACTAAAAAAAAAAACAAACAGCTGCACCTGTGACTCCTATATGCTCCTATGATCCACCGCTTCCATAACTGTCAATTCTCAGTTACAAAAAGAACCAATGATAAAGTTGCTGTATCAAACTTTGGACCTCGCATGAACATGATGAGATTAAATATAAATATAGTCTAAGCCACAAATGGACCATATATAAAGGCTCAGTTTAGAAAAATGGCACTAAAAGATACTAATCAGAAGACAGTTATCAACAGATTATCATTGTATTGGTGCAAAGAAAAAATAAAATTACCCATTATTATCTATTTGTGGCATTGTGATGTTACTTTAACAAAATTTAACAAAGTCAAACAAATATACAACACATTGCATTAGTCTTTGTTTACTCGCCAACCCACTCACTCACTGCAACTTCTACAGTATGTCCATGTGTGCTTTGGAAAAATACAGATATTTGATAACAAAAAGTACATGAGGGGATTGCAAGGGGAAGTAATACAATATATTCAAGTCACAGTATTGTTTGATGCAAATGGAGGTTTGATATGGGGTGATATGATAATCAAATGAGAGTCTGAAAGATGAGACATTTCCCAGCCTGCATCTCTAATACTATTTAATCCACTCCTCAAAGGAGTTGATGCATGTTAGCTGTTCCCAAAGGATTCAGATGTTGCTCTACTAATTAACTATGTGGGAAAACAATGTTAATCCTCTACCTTTGCAATAAGAGCCTAGCCTCTGCATTCGGCCAATTAGATGACGGCAGGAGGTGGACTTTAAATAGACTATGACTCACTGCTTTGAGAATGTTTGGCTTCCGGTGTCCGACACAGGATTTTAAATTAGATGGTTCATTATGATCAGTAATAAATATCGTAGTGAGAAGCATTTTTTCTCTATATTATACACGGTCTCGGGCGTTCCTATATTTTCTATTTGTCTTTTTTGAGCTGTTTTTCGTGAGGTGAAGCTGCCACTTCAACATACCCATAACCCAGGGTCCCTCTCGTTATCTTTTCTAAGAGCCCATCAGCCAGAGTGGACTGATTAAAATACTGACCTACAGGGCTTGTTTATCCAACACTTGGCTTTAATGGCTTTTTTTTTTTCTCTCCACCAAAAAAAAAACAACAACCCTCACTTCCCAGTTCTCAGTGGCTGCGTCTGTGGCCACTAGTAGCACATCGAAGCTGGATGAAGAGGTCGTCTCTCTACAGCTCTCCAGTCAAACGGCAATGATTGTGCTCCAGGGGAGACAGAAAATTGCTTCTGCGTTTTGGAGTGCTATAATGAGGCTGAGTAAAGCAGGCACGGACGTCACTGGAAGCCTTTCTGGATTTCTTTTCCTTCCACAGGATATTGGCACTGTTATGATGATTTGTTCATTTCAAAGCCAAAAAAAAAGTCAAAAGCAAAAACAGAATACTATAGATAAATGAATGAAATCTTAATGTCAGATAATTTCCTCTGAAGGCACATAAGAGTTATATATGGCACCACTGCATTATAATTGGCTGTCTGCTATGTGATACAGGAAGGGAGTGTAACTGAGAGGCTGAGTGGCTTTAACGCTGAAGTCATGACCCTAAAGAGATTAGGGAGCCTGAAAACATAAATCTGTTAAAGCATTGCATGAAATACTGATGAAACGTCCTCCAAAGAAAGGAGCTAAGGCAGGAGGAGAGGAGATACAGGGCTGAAATAGGAGATGGTGATTGGAGGAGACGGGAGGGAGGCGAAGCGACAAGTATATGGACAGAATGTCTTTTGGCTTTTCTGACACAAGTGTCTCATTGCATCACAGGATCAGGGTGTTTACCACATGCCTTTATTTATTCAGCTCTGAGCCTGAATAATGAAGCACCCTGAGGAGGTTTCCTATTAATAAAGGTGAAAACATAACCAGCTGAGGAGAATCAATTGGCTATTTTTATGTGTGTGTGTATCCATGTCTTGTGGTGGAAAGTACAGTTAGCCCAGTGCTTACACTTCATGTTGAATCATTTTACTAGTTGTTGGCCAGTTTGGTTCATTTAGTCAAAAATAAAAAAAACGGCATATGGCACAGGTAATTTCATGCTTTGTGGATATGATAGGATATGACACAGAATCTCTAAATGTGTATCCAGTTATGCATAAGGTACACACACACTTAACCAAAGTATTAAAATTAAATATCCTGTTGTACAAACTTCATGGCCCCCTTTTTTCTGTTTTCTGTTTTAAAACGTGCCTTCCCAAATGTCTCAGTAGTAAAGT
>JAPSES010000236.1:9527857-9548934 GCA_029822895.1 Maxillicosta whitleyi
TCCTCCCACAGTGTCAGTCTGTGGACTGTGTCATTATGATACAGAATGTAGACATACTTATTTATGCCTCTGACAATATCACTGCTCAGTGTCACAACTATATTATGTGTTTTGAACAGATTGGTGTCAATATTGTGTGTGTGATTTTTCATTTAAGATTTAGATGAAAAGTTAAAAAAAAAAAAAAAGATTTAGACAAAAACATGTTAATATAATGTAACAAGTAATGGCATCAATTTCCAAAATGTAAAGAGTAGAAAGTACAGATAACTGCCACAAAATGTAGTGAAGCAAAAGTAAAAGTATGCATTATTATTTTTACTTAAGTACAAATACAAAAAAAAAAAAACTACTGAAGTATAGTAACAAAGTAAAAATACTTCGTTACATTCCACCACCTTTCCACTCCCACTCCATTTTCACTTTGTACATTCATGTT
Organism: Maxillicosta whitleyi; assembly: GCA_029822895.1. Classification (NCBI taxonomy): domain Eukaryota; kingdom Metazoa; phylum Chordata; class Actinopteri; order Perciformes; family Neosebastidae; genus Maxillicosta; species Maxillicosta whitleyi. Next base: position 9,528,297 of record JAPSES010000236.1, read on the forward strand.
ACATTCAGTGTCAGTCTGTCACCACTAGAGGGCGTGGCCTCACTGTTCACACACCTGCTCATCATCATCACTAATCAGTACAGTTTGGCCACAAGGTGAAATCACTTTAATGTAATAAAAAGAACAGGAATGAAGATACTTCTACTTAAGATGGTGTGGAACAAAAAACTGCTGTGAATTGCAGGTAAATTAAAATACATTTTTTGTTGCTTTTGTCTATTTTCCAAAAACATGTTTAGATGTGTGCAACCACTTCAAACAAAATATGACCTTTATGGAAGAATTTAACAATTACAAGGAAAGCTCAGGTTAAAGTGACAAATATATACAAGTCTGAAGAGAAATTAAGAAAAATGAAACGAGCTTTTAAGCATATTTCCTTTTATCACATATTAACAGGTTGCAGATATGATGTTTTTTTTAAAAACATTTATAACATTGGAAGTCTATCTATAATCAAAGAAGGTTAATGTTTTTGTGTTTTTCTATAATTCAGCAGTGACTTGTAGCAGCTACTGTTCAAGTTTTGTAAGTTAAAATTAATCACTTTTTCATCATTATTCCCACATCAAATCTACTTTTGTTTTGTAGTTTTCACAACTTACTGTCTCTTACTCTGTACTCACACATTTATTTTTTTTATATGTCATTGTTGCTTTAACCACAACTTTTCTCCCCATTGGATCTTGCGCAGACACAGATTTGTGGTTGTCATGGCAACAGTGCAGGCAGGAGCTATGTGCGTGCTGCAGTGTGCTTTGTATGCTCTGTGTGTATCCATATATATTTGGCATTCTGTGTGTGTTTTTGTATAGTGGGCAGGGAAGCCTAGCCTCTCCGTCAGCGCTGCAGCTCAGGCAGTTGGGGGGTGTTTCATGGAGGCGGGGCCTGTTTCGCTGCAGAGGGATGCTCTGCAGCCCCATGCTGGACCCACCACTCTGGAAATCCCTGCTCACAGGCACGTAGCACTCACACACAATCACAAGCACCGACTGCGGTCAAACCTCCTCAGCATCTGTGCCACGTTTCTCCTCTGATTCCCCTCCTCTCTCTTGTCTTTTTTCTCTCCTCCACCTCCTTTTCCTCCTCCTCCTTTCACATTCTCTAGCCGTCTAACGCTCCTACACTGCAGCTCTGACTCACTCATCTATTCCTTTCCCATCAACACCGAGCTGAACTGCACGACCTGGAAACATGTCCTCCAACCTGCCACCTGGGACCACTACAGGGACTGCCAAAAGCAAGCCCCTCTCCCCCTTCAGGAAGCGAGGCAGCCTGCAGTATGCAACCAGCACAGGTGGGTTTGACAACCTGGGGGCAGAGGGGGAGGTCAGTTTGAACATGTCGGTCTAGTAACAGATGGTGAAAATTCACCTGAACTGAGCTGGTGTTACTGTGAAACAGAACTGTGCATTCTGTTTGTTGAATTGTGATAAATGTCACTGCTTACAGTGCAAATGTAAAGGCATGTGTGAAAAGAGGTTACTGTGTGAAACACTTTTTGTCTGAAATAGTTTGGAGGAATTCAAACCTGTTGATCTGGAGGCGGACTACGCTCTTTTTTTGGCTGGTATTCATGTGCTTTTTCTTTTGTTTTTTCTTTCTTTTTTTTTTTTTTTTTGGTCCGAATAATTTCTTGTAGGTCTGAACAAATTAAACATTGGATTATTCTGATATTGTAATATTATATGAGTCTCAGGTAGTGAGAACCCAAATTTGTGCATTACATTTTCACAGACCAATATATGTACACATTTTAATTATGTAGTGTTCACTGTGTTCTGTAGCAAGCAAGCATATTCCTTCCCCTTGGAAAATATAATTTTAATCTCTGCAGCAGTGCTTCACTAATACTGATTTGTTGTGAAACATTTTACCTTAAATTTTATTTATTTTTATTTATATTTTACCTTGGCCATAGTCTAAGTTTGGTAATATTTCAGTTGATTCAGTTGACTGCCCTACTTCCTCCTCCACCAATTTTGTTGTGAGGCAAATGAGGCTGCATAAATGCATATAATCTGCAGAATCAATCGCATTCTCAAAATGAATATGCAATACTGTTAGGATTTTCAAATTAATATATATTGCATAACTCCTGGCATGATTTATAAAAAATAGCCATTGCATTTAACTCAAGGAAGGATGAGCAATGTGTAAAAACTGATAACAGACTTTTAGAATGCATACAATCAGTTTGCAAGCTCAAACTAAAGAATATATTTTTGTTTTTGATGTTCATAGGAAGTGATGCGTTGCTCAGATGAATGTGTCAGTGGTGTTTTTCATGGGCTCGGATGGCAGTACAGTACATGTGGTCGGCAGAGAATATGTAGGATAGAACCTCAGGAGTTGATCCCCCTGCTGAATGAGAGGATTAGTTTGCACTCTGATGTATGCAAACACCGATCAGTCTTTCATCCAAAATACAAAAGGTAGAATGAAGAATGACCCCATGATGCAATACCAGCCAATCTCTGTACCCCTTTATTCAGAGTCCACTCTTGATCTAAAAAAATTTTTTCTGAGCAGTTGCTTTCAAAACAAAACAAAAAACAAAACAGCATATCATAATTTAGGATAGTTAATTAGATTTAGCAGTTCTAGAAAATGAATGAATAAGTGACAGCAGCAGTGCGTCATTAGTCTTGAGCAGTCATATCTGCATACTGAGCTCCCGAGGGGCACGGACCTCAGCTCTAAAATGACGCCAATGCAGAACATCATCATGAAGTGTGGAAGAGCACCACTGTCGGCCCCTAGACACCAGCTCTACAGTCCTGGTGACCATTCCCTTCCTCTGGACCTCTCTCTAAATGTTCTCAAGTCCATTTTTCCAGGAGTCTGGTCCCACACTTACACTGACAAGATGCAGATGTTTGATGAAGATTTACTGCCTAATCTCTGGGAGTCAGTATATGGCTTCATTCTACATGTTTTACTGTGCTTGTAAGATAGTGTTTTGGCATTAATTTACCCATCAACCCCTGCTCTCCTGCAGCTCCATCCCTTTGTAGACATATGGTCGCTGGTGGTGCATGGTGAGAGCCAAAATGCAACCATTGGGACATGAAACAGTAGCTTCATCTACTCTTTATGTTCAGTCTGTGAGTGGATCTTTAGTATGAAAACTTATTTTCAAGCAAAAAAAAAAAACATTTGCAGGTTGCAGCTTTTTAGTAGTATAGTATTAATAAATGTCTAGTTACATATTGTTTTATTAAAGATATATTTTACATGTGTTAGTAGATCTACATATTTTGTACATAGTCAAGTCATCGCAAAGGGAGTATGTGAAATATGCACCGTTTTTGTTCATATTTAGCTTCGAGGGAAAAAAAACAATCATGTTCGTTTTATGTTCTTTGTCTCTGTGTGATCCACCTATTTCAGCCCAGTAAAATAAGACAGATGATTTGAGGTGTTTTTTTTTTTTTTTTATTGTAAACAAGTGATATAATCCCCTGCATTGGCAGATTATGAGAACAGGATCCTTACATAATGTCCAGTGTTTCTTTAAAACGCTGTAGATTCTGTTCCTGCTGAGGACATGCTGGGCTGACAGTTGCCATGTTATGACGTTGTGATGACTGTCAGTGTAGTCAGACAGTGATTTTTTTACCCCAACAATAAGTCCTACAGTCAGGAGTCTGAGTGACTCACCATTCACCCTCTATTATCAGGACCTTCTCTGTGATTACCCTCATTTACAGTTCGTATCTGAAAGTGGCTATTACAAAAATTGCTCCGGAGTCAGAACCATCCTTGGCTTTTATATTCGAGGGTAATAGATTCCTTTTTTGTGATGTAGAGGAGAAGCAGACTGTGCACAGATCTGGAGCCTCCAGGGTTTGATTTAGTAGGAGTCTGCAGCACATTAAGATAACATCACATTTTATGTTTTAAAAAACATCCAGGGAAATGTTTGAGTAAACAAAGATGACATTTAGGTGACTCATCTTTTGTGTTTTCAAAAGGCCATTAACGTAGTTTAGTGCAGATTGTCGGTGTAAACAACAAAAAACAGGCTGCGGAGTCATGATGAATTGAAGACCAGTTATTTGATATTCTGAATCTATTCTTCAGCCTGTTGCAGCTTCTCATAACAGGGTCATAAATTATGGACTGTCTGACGCTTCCATATCAAGTCTTGTCTTAATGATTGTTGAAATTGTCACTAATCTGGCTGGAGATGCTTCAGCCTGATAGATTACGTCAATAAGAGTCTGAACCTTTAATCTAATGAGCAAATCAAGCAGAATGGAAAAGACAAGAGCAGTTTGGCTTTCCTCAAAGGTTACTTCCCACTGTGCACACCGTACTTACACTCTGTTGTGCCTTTGGAGCAGCCTCTTGCTCTTCTTACGGTTATTTTGTGTTGTGATGAGGTGCAGCTCTGTCCATATTTAGCACATTATTGCAGGGTTTATGGATTGAACTCATCGGTGGGTGAATCACTTCTCGAGCTGTGTAAAGGGTAGTTCTGAGATTAGTGTGCCTCCCACCCACTCACCAGTTATCCCACTCTGTGCCTCATGCTGGTTTTGAACTTGTTGAACCACTTAAAATCTGTACAAATGAGGACAGTAATTTCATCTAGCAGCACTAGTTGCATTTAGAACAAACTGAACTGAAACCCTAGACTCAATAGATTACATAAAAAGCTTTTGTAATGATGAAAAATACTAAAAAGCCAATTATAGTGAGAGTATAACAATGCACTTTTCAACAACATCATTAATGAAGATTAGATAACTACTTAGAAAGCACTGCTTGACCTTTTTTTTTTTTTTTCTTTTTCTTTTTCGAATTCAGCCATGCTTAATTAACAATCTTGTTGCACTTAAGGCTTCTAACAGCCTCCACTGGGTATGACAGACATATGTGTGTTCCACTGGACGTATGAACATGCATCTGTACTGTATTATGTGCTCAAAGAACACCCTGTTCCTTTCAGTTTTTAGAGAAATTAAGGCATTTATCTAATGAATCTAATGAATATTTATGAATGTTAAAGCAGCCTGGTTCCTCTTAGTGTTGTCTTTATGTTTCAGTGCATCGCTGGTTGTTGTTCCTTCAGGTTTTAATTATTTCTGGTATTCTGTTTTTAACCCAAAAGACCCAAACATCTACTGTTGACCAAAATCATCTACTGATCTAAACTGTTGATCCATTAATCCTATCAATCCATGTAAATAATTGGTGTAAAATACAGTTTGTCATCTTTTCATTGTCATCAGATATGACCCATTAGGACGTTTAGAGGCTCCGTAGTTACCACGGAAACACCGTCATCTTCTGCAACATTGATTCACCAGTAAAACCCATGGAGTTGGATCAATAACAGTGGATGGAAATGCTTGGTTTATGTTCAGTTAATGGTATGTTTTACTGAAGAAGTCACTTTTTCCACACTTGTCTCTGTTTTTGATATAATAACCATCAACTTTCATCTGAGCTTTTATGAACATCTACATGATCAGTAAACCAAATTTATGAAAATACATGATTTTCATTGAAAAAACAGAGAGGGTATTATTATAAATAAATGTTGATAAATCACTCAAGAAAAATTAAATATATAGAGAAAATATTTTTGGAACGGCAACAAAAATCACACTGGGTCTTTATGGGTTAATATATATTCTTTGTTTTTGTTCATCTAGCCCACATTCTTTTAACGTTGTGCAATTTTTTTTTTGCTCAATAGAGAAACTTTTATTTATTAAATCACATTCTCAGGGGGTCAAACATTCACACATATTTACCTTTGTTAGGCTTAATCTTTCTCTATTGGATTAAGGTCTGAGTTTTGTGATGATAATGAGAAAAGTTCAGTTGGTCCTTGAACAGCCTGTACGTTTATAGAAACTGATGTCGGCAGTTTAGTTATTTCAGTTTGACCAGTGGTCCTCAGCTGGTGCCATGGAAACATCTAATGAATGTCTGAAAAGCAAAGAGTGTAAATAGTAAACAATAGATTTCTACAAGCCTGTTTTCTCTTTGGTAGAGGTACCAAGTTCATCGGCATAAATGATAAAACGGCAGCGTATTAAAAAGACTTGAAGTGACTCCAACAAAGTGATGTATTTTAGTGTAGAATGTTCACAATCACCCCAGGACAAGAGGAGGGGAAGGTGGCGATGATGTTTACTGTGAAAGGAAAACCGTACATGAAAGACTCCTTCACAAATCTCTATTTAAGGTGCAAAAGCAGAAAAAAGGAAGAGTCGATGTTCTGGAAGAATGAGACAGATACTGTTGATAAGTGGTGATAATGATCCATGCTAATGTTTAGAAGAAGAAAGCTAGGTTTACCATCCCAAACATGAAGCATGGGGGTGGGTTAGTACTAGTGCATGTAATAAAAAAAAGATAAAGCAGAATGGTAAGAATATGACTTAAAGCTGCAGGAGACAAAATACTAGAATTACAAACATACTGTCTGTAGTTTAGTCCACACTGTCCAAATCAAAAGTGTAAGGAACAAAACAGATCATCTAATTCAGGGGTGTCAAACCTGTTTTAGTTCAGGGGCCACATTCAGCTATATTTGATGTGCGGAGGGCCGAAACAGTAAAATAATGACATAATAATATATAAATAATGTCAACTTTTCTTCATATTTTACAGTGAAAAAAGTAAAATGACATGATGGAAATGTTTAAATCTACAAGTGATCCTTTCAAACAATGTGAATAATATAAAAACTATAATCACTATTATGCTTTAGTTTATCATTTCCACACGTACATTATAACTTACAGATCACATTGGATCGACAGATGCACAAAATATTTAGTCAGGTGGAATATTATTAAAATTGCACATACTTTAAGACATTTCAGGTAATTCAGATTTTTTTTTTTGCAAAATTATACTTTGTTTTAGTCAAAATACATGAAAACATTTACATTTACAAAAAAAAAAAAAAAAAGGATTTGTGAGCATTTATAGGTTATTATGGTATTGAATTGGTCTCAATGTGGAACCTGAGCTAAAATTATTTTGCATTTCATAAATTCATCGCAGGCGGGCCGGATTTGGCCCCGAGCCGCATGTTTGACATCTGTGATCTAATTCATTTTATTTTGTTATGGAACAATAAATCCACTTTCCAAATATCCATGTTGAGACAGAGTAGAGTCCCAGGTCCCATCTAATAGAATTTGGTCAGTGATTTATCATCACTACCAGGAAGAACAATGACCTGGAGAAATGAGAACGTACAGACCCCCGTGATTTGACAAAACCCTGTGTCACAGAGCAAACTACAGCCTAGAAACACAGGGACGTTAATAACTACACAAGTCTCATAACCTCTCAGACCACTTTAATTACTATATAATGCACTGAAAAGTTTTTTTTTTGCCCAGTAATCAAGTACTGCAGCGTTAAGGCCAAGAAAGTACAATCCATGTTCTGATGTCGGCATCACAAAGCCCTGGTCTTTAATCATCATAAAATGTAGAGCTTCAACCTAAACATTTGTTTGATTTAAGCCCTTGTAGACTATTGTCCCAAATTCACCTCAAACCATTCCCATGTTACTAATATCATGACATTCTACTGATTTATGTATGATTTCTGTTTGTTTTTTTTCCTTTGGATTGGTGACTGGATGAACTGAACAGTAAAAAGACAAATGCTTTATTTTGTTTATATAATTGTAATTACATTTGGGCTTTAGAGGGTTAAGTAATACTACCAAAAGTTAAGAGAGTTTGTAAACATTTAACCCCCTCAGAAGCTGAGCAGAATACATTTAGCCAAGGGGAATGGAAATTCTAAACCCCAACGGTATGATTTACAGTAATTTAGTTGTGATATCATACTGCATAAATGATGACGTTCGGTAGAGAAATATAAGATGGTACTATTGTAGATAGTGGTTCTAATAACTACAGTACTTAACAAATGTATTAGACCACCTGTCATGTAAACAAGAAAACATAAATAACTTCATCGCATATTAAAAAATTGTTTCAAATTAACAATTTCATTGTTATTCATTAATAAAATGACTAGTTGGAATAAACAAAATAGTCCTTGTTGACAGATAATAACCACAAATATCAATATTTTGTGTGACCACCTTTGGTTTTTATTAATTTTTACACATGAATGAAAGATAAGAACTGGAATTGTGTAACTTCATAAAAAATAGTAATTTGCTGCTGCATTTCCCTTTTATGGAAAACATTAAACGTTAAAATGTATGGATAGCAACAATAGTTATATTTTAGCATTAAATATATGGTTTTGATTTAAAAAAAAAAAAAAGGTCTTGCATATACTGGTGGATTAACCATTATAGAAACATAAAAATATATTTTGGTAAACAGAAATATTGTTAAATTAAGCAGCAGCGGAAAACACCTTATACTGTGTGGTAGAATAATACATTTGTTAAAAACTGTAAAAAAAAAAAAAAAAAAAATTCTCTTTGTCAGAAACACGAAACACTGTGTGAGTGAAATCAGGCAATATAAGTGTTTCTGTGATCACAGAACCCCCATGATGATTGTTTCAACAGGATCATTTATCAGAAGAAAAGAAATGCAACATGAGCACACTGTTGCTGCTTTGCTTTGAAAAAATCTTATTAATTAATGCTCCCCATTAGCGTTTAGTCATGAGTTAACAATAGCACAGTATTTGTTAGAACTAATAATCACTGCTTGAAGTTCTATGATGAAAACCTCACACCCTATGAAACATGTACAGTTATCAGGGGTGTCAACTTTAGTTTAGGGGCCATATTCCCCCTAACACGACCTGAGGTGGGCCGGACCAGTAAAATAATAACAGTGAAAAAAGTGAAATTATATTATGATAATGTTTACATTACAAAGTTTCCTTAAAAATCTGAATAACATGATCTTGAAATGTATTAAGAGCAAATGCAATTTTAACAAAATTCTGTCTCAATTTATCACTTTATCATTTACACATGTGCATAACAACTATTACAAATACACACAATATTCAATAACAGGCAGAATATTGGTAAAATTATATTTACTCTTAAGATATTTCAGGTTCATATTTGTTCAGGTTATTCACATTTTTTGTAAAAGGATAGTTTGTTAATGTAAACATTTTCATTTCAACTTTTTTACAATAAAACAAAGAGAAATTTTAAAATTATCCATATTTCTAGGTTATTATAATAGTATTCTACTGGTCCGACCCACTCCAGATCATACTGGTCTGTATGTGGAACCTGAATTAAATGTTTTCGACACCACTGATTGTTCAGATCTTCAATGTAATTTTTACATTTCACAAATTCATCCCATTCATCATCAGACCGGACCCTTCAGTGGACCAGATTTGACCCCCAGGCCACATGTTTGACATCTGTGCTTTACGTTATGCAAGAGGCTGATGATGAACCTTTGACACATTGTTTGTCGCCCACATGCGGCTCACGCCTCCTCAGGCTGTGTCACACCCTGTCATCATGTCAGGATCTGTGTCACGTCCAAATACAGTAACGACAGGGGAAGGAGACCCTTCAGGTTAAATGTTAAGCCCTGTCACTCCCACAGTAATGCAATCTGCACAGGTAATTACTCAAATTCTAATTAATGATTGACTAGACATTGGGAATCCCACATATCTGCAGCTTGACACACCTTTATCTGATAAGCTTCAGTCACTCCCCACTGCATTACATCCACTCTTTGCGCTGGCATTTAGGGGTGTGTATCTCAGGTATCTGTGTCACTCATGTGAGCCATCTTCTGATCTGGTAGTGGTCTCATGGACTTGGACCCTGTGGGTGGGGCAAAAGCTTTGTTGTATTATACCTCAAACCTACTGGTGTGGTGATGGAGAAGATAAAGCAGTCGATACCTGATGCTATTTTCTGTCTGCAACCCAAACCTGTGGACAACCAGAGACTCTGTGAAGGTATAGAGCTGCTTTTCAACCATTTTTATGCACATTAATTACACAAAAGAAGATACAGGACTTTGTTTAATGTTATTATATCTTAGATTAAGTTAAGTGGTGCTTTTTCAGCTGCTTCATACAGGTTTAGCTCTTGTTTTAGAAGGACACTCAGGGGTTCATGAGATCAAAAAACCCACTCTGTGACCAACACAGGCAAGTGGGAGTTTCACATTTCAGCCATGGTTGAATTATTATAGATTAGGTTATAATTTTACATCACAGATACCCTTTAACAGATACACAAAACTGCTTTACATCATGATGAGCTTCCTTCTTCCTTATGTGATATAATACTTGACCATCAGAGGGAGACTGGTGGTCTGGACTTCTGTGTTCCTTTTGGGAATATTTGATTAATCCATCTCATAGAAAGCTTCAGTGCACGCTAACGCTATGTATCACTGAGTGGCAGGATAAGAATAAGTGGTAATTCATCATCTTTTATGACAGTAGTGATTTCTGTTCTTCTTTTCAGGTTAAATATAGCTTACTTCAGTTGAAATAGTGTTTTCCCTGTATGTCCGCAGAGCTGCAGCAGCTGAAATCAGAGGAGTAAATATCAGAATTTAAAAATACACACTGTCCTAATGCAGCGTTCTTGGAAAATTCATGTTTTGGTTTTGCCCCCACGGAGTAGAGCAGGAGAGTCACTGAATCTGAACAATTATAAATAATTACAGTTTTCAGTCACATACACTGTTGCCTGTAAAGAGGGGGAAAAAATTGTGTCTTTAAATGAAATAATTGTGATGAAATGGGATTTATTCTTAATAGATAAAGTGTATGTGGGACTCACTATTAGGGGTGTAAGAACAATATCGGTTCTGCAATATATCACAATATTTAATTTTACAATACTGTATCGATATTAAAAAGTAGTGTATCGATATTTTAGGTATTTATTCAAATGAAGATATGGTGGATGTTCATTTTAGTTTTTTGTTTTTCTTTATTGTTTATATTTTATGTATTATTAATTAACTATGTTTTATTAAATAATGGTTATTTGATGCATCCTAAATGCAGATGTTTGTTCCTTTGTTGGGATTAGAATATGAACATTTGAGCAGGATCTTAAACTCTAATGACTGTAAAACATTATATAAGATAGATAGATAGATAGATAGATAGATAGATGTTGTTATATAGCATCAGATCCTGTCGTGATCAAATAAATATTGAAATAATCACTTAAAAAAATTGCCTTTTTAACAGTATCATTATATATCGTATCATGATCCTAGTATTGTGATTTGTATCATATTGCCAGATTCCTGCCAATACACACCCCTACTCAGTACACAATTATTACACATGGTCAAAGGTTATTACTGATGTATATAAATAGGAAAAAAGAGGAACATGAATAAATTATTTCAACTCTATGGGCGACAGTGTATTTAACCCCATATCCATCACAAAACATTTATGAAACATACAACAGTTTGTGACTGGGTAGATTTTCAACAGAAGGGGTAGAATTCTTGTTGCTACTTACTCTACTTAATGATAGAACTGATACCCCATGACACCAAAAACCACCATAAATTGGTTTTAATGAAAATGATAAGGTCAGTGTGGTTCAGGATGTTAGGGCCGTATATTTTGTGTGATCACAAAAATAAACTTCAGAACTAGTTTTCAAAAATTTCAGATTAAAACAACTACACAAATGCATCCATTTATCATAACTGTGAAAAAAATGTTCAGTTTTTACAAGTTAAGAAACTTGACTTGAACTCTAGACAGTGTTGAGTAAGAAAAGATAAGATAGGAAGCACAAACCTGGTATGGCAACAGATGTTAACTGAGCTAAAAAGCTTCTATTGTATGAAGTTAATAGAATTACCATAACTGTTAGGTAACAGCAGATTTAATCAACATGGTTTTCCCCTGCGACGGTTATAATACTTTAAACAACTCACTAATGCACTGACATTTTACTTCAGCAAAAGTATTAAAACCACATTGTTAAAATATCACACTACAAGTTTGTCATTCAAAGAAAACAGTGAAAACAATTATTATTCAATGCATGTATGTATATTTTAAAGAGTTAATTAGTTTGAGAAAGAGGAAAGTTTTTCATCCTTCAGTTTATTACAAACATTAGAAATAAACACATTTGAAGATACTTGATTTTCACTGGTCATTAAAAGGATGAACAGTCATAGTGTATAAAGTATAGAAAACAATCAAGTATAAAAGTCACAGCATTTTCTGAGATGTAGTGAAGTTGAAACACAAAGGAAAATGGAAATCCACTAAGTACTAAAGTAATGGTTGCTCAAAAGTATGCAGTTGCTGTCCACCACTGGTTAAAGGTAGTATTTAGATTTATTACTTAGTATGTAAAAGCCACACTGAAAATGACATTATAAAAATGTGTTACGATTACAGCCCAGGAGATAAAGTAGTTAAGAATAAAAAATAAAGGTTTTAGTTACAAAAACATTGGTTCTGTGACTGAAGCCCCTGGTCCAGTCCAAACCCTAATCTATCTGTTTTAAAGTCTAACAGCATTATTTGAAACTGATGTTTTTTCCCAATAGAAGCTTAGGCTTTTAACCACATTATATTCACACCTATGTCTTTCTTTGTATCTTTGTAGAATTTTGAAGGTCCTAACCTCTTGTTTGATTGAAGCAACTCAGTGTCACATCATCTTCTGTCTTTTGTTTCTCCTGGGCTTCAATTGAAATTCATGCAGAGTAGTTTGACCCAAATAAGAAGTGAAAAGCTGTCAACTATAACTGTAATACTTTCTGCTAATTCCTGCATGCAGGCGTTGCTGTTATCCAGAGCAAATTTACATTTACTGCAACAATGCATTATGCAGAGAAATGACTGCAGAACAGCTGCTTTACACACAGCAGACACAATGTAAGGCTTTGACACACTGAACATTCTTTAGTTTTACATCATATAATCACATCAGTTCACTGTAAGTAAAGTAAAAACAAAAACCTCTGTCCACAATGCAAGGACTCTTGTGTTTATAGCATGGGAAAGCATTTTCCAGAAAATGACTGCAGCAGTCATAATGGGGACAACGTGCTGGCCCTTTAATTTCATTCATGTGAGAGGAGATGGAGGCTCGGTCTCATTTAGTAGACAGTCCTTCAGACTGTTACTATTCAGCTGGTGAAAAAAGACTGTGACATCTCAAACCTTAGTGCTGAGACAGCAGCATTTAATTCACACACATACACACAGACAAACACAAACATCCTGAACACATGGTCCCCTCAGCAAAACACAGTCAGGAGGGGAGAGTGGACAGGAGGGGTGCTGTTGGAGAAACTGTCAGCAGGCTCCGCTGTGCAGGAGACGCATTGACTGGCCGTCTCCCCCCCTCCTCTCCCTCCTGTGGTACTTTCCAGATAGATGTCAGAGGCATTTAAATGAGGAGGATCAGCTCCAGAGGCAGCTAGTGCAGCGACAGCTGGCCTGAACCAGGAGGCAGACATAGCAGAGGGGGGTCACACACTGGGATGTGAGGGGGGAGTTCATGGATCTGCTGGACCAGCTTTTTGTATGTATGACAGGGACAGATTTATAGACAAGTGCAGATGGATGTTGTGTGTGTATGTGTGTGTTTATGTCATGTGAGTGTATGTGTGCAGTTTTTCCCGTTGGACTGAGTCTTTGAAGTGTTTTCTTTCTTGTTTCCTTCTCTCTGCATCCTTCCTTCCCTCTCTGTCATCATGTTAACCCGTCTTGAAAAGGACAGCAGACGCCATCCCGGGCCTTTTGCTGTTTGGTCATGCTCCACCTCCCTGCTGGGACAGCCTCTCTCTCCCTCCTCTGTATGTCTGTCCTCTGTCTGTCCTGCTAGCTGCTGGTTAACGCAGGCTCTGAGGAGGCAGGTATGCTCACTACCCTCATCCAGGGCAAAAGCACAAACAACGCTCTCCCCTCTTCCCTCCAACCCTCCCCCTCCTCTCTTTCCCTCTTTCCCACTCACTGCCACTCTCCTCTGCCTGTCCCTTGATGGCTTTGTGTAACAGCCCTGAGCTCTGCTTTCTATAGTGAGAATGTGTGTCGATTTATTGCTCCACAAACCAGCTTTCTCATGTCTTTTAAGGATGGTGTGAAGGTGCAACTGTGCACAAAGAAGGAGAGCAGATCAATATATTTTGCTGCCTACACCTGCAACTATAATATCTGACTGAACTGCTGTTTCTAAGATCTGTGTGTATTTAGCTTTTATATTTTGGGAACACTTTATATGGATAGTTCACCTGCAGATAGTTTGTAGAGTATTTGTAATATTTCAACAACTTAGGAGAAAATTCAAACAATTCAAGTGATTTTTGTCTGTAGATTTACTGTCACATATAGAACTATGAATAATATATTGAACTACACTATTTCATCACTTTCGTGCATGAGTTATGACAAAAAAGCTAATTTTTTTTCAACAGAGTTCTGTTTTGAATTATTATTATTATTATTATTAAGAGCTGCATTAATTTGTTAATTAATCACTTAGTTGTCAGCTGTGAAATGAATCACCAACTATTTTAATGAATCGGAGGAATTTTAACAAGAGTAGACAAACTTATATTTCTTCTATGGCAGCTTCTTAAATGTGAATAATTTTTTTGGTTCATTTCCACCTCTGACAGTGAAATAAAAGTAACTTGGACGTTTGGGATTTGGGGAACTTGGTTAAATATTTACAATTATATTATTTACACCAAAAGCATAATGAGCATAAGAATCAACAATGAGATGAATCTGTATCTGTAGCTGTATTACAGTTTAGCATTTGAAATGTCGCAGGTACTTAGGGTAACTAAAGCTAAAATGCTAACAATATTTCTAGTAATTATTTTCTTTATGTAAAAAGTAAAAAGCTGACAGCTGTAGAGATGCACAGGAAAGAGTTTTCCTGTAGAATAGAAACGGCAGGCGACATGCATTTTGTTCATGCAGCTGCAGACACTAAAGCATCTGTGGGTAAAGAAACACACTGATTATAGATCATCAGAGGAGTCGGCTGTGATGCAGCACAAGTGATGACAAATGACAGAGAGGTGAAGCATCCTTTAGAAGCTCTTTACATCCTGCTGCATTGTCTGTGCAAAGTATGTGTGTTTGTTATTTTGGACAAGAGACTGAGTAGAAAGGTTTCACCGCAGCTTTGAACATCTGCCACAAAAAGCACAAGAGACTGAGATGTGTATTCAGTTCAATCATGTGGATGTTTTAGGTCTGATCTTGCTTTGATTCTGTTTGTGAAGATGACGTAAGATGAAGATGAAAACGGGCTTCAAACTACCTCAGGCACACATGATGTAATATTGTATGTGTTTTCTCTAAACATATATAATATACTGGCCAAACACTAGTATCAGTCTTGTTTAGGGCTGTTGGCAAATAAGCTGACGTTCACCATCTGTTGTGTTGTTAAAGGTAGATTCATATACAGGTGTGTTATTGACTACTTTAGTGTTTTTTGTATTGGATATGTGTTTGTCAGACTACAGACAAAAGTGGCCTGAATCTGTTCATATTGTTTCACTCATGTGACTTTTACTTTTTACTCTAGATCAGGACTGTCAAACTCATTTTAGTTCAGTTCCACAGTCAGCCACATTTGATCTGAAGTAATATAATAACATAATAATCTATAAATAATGTCAACTCCAAACTTTCTTCTATATTTTAGTGTCAAAAAAGTAAAATTACGTTATGAAAATGTTTACATCTACAAACTGTTTTAAAACAATGTGATTAATATGGACGAACTGAAAAAATAAGTGTAATTTTAACAATATTATGCTTCAGTTTATCATTTTTACATGTACTTTATTACTTATATATAAACTTTATTTACAGGCTCAAGACCCACAGGGGAATCACAATACAAACATCAATTATACAAAACAATTCACATTCATATACGTACAACATTTAAACAAAAAAAAAAAAGAAGAGAAGCTAATGAAGGGACTCATACCAGTACTTACAGATTATAGACAAGTGCCAACAGAGCTATGACTTGGATCTATATCTTGGATTATAGATCACAGTGGCTCTACAAATACACAACATTTACCCAACATTTAATAACAGATAATAATATTGTTAAAACTGCACTGAAGACATGTGAGGTTCATATTTCGTCAGATTATTCACATGTTTTGCAAAATTATAACTTGTTTTGGTGTAAATACATGTAAATGTTTATGAGTTGTGAGTATTTATCACATATTATATTGATATTTTACCAATTTGACCCATTTGAAATTGAATTGGTCTGTCTATGGCCCCTGAACTAAAATGATGTTAATATCTTAGTTTAATTTTAACATTTCACAAAGTCATCACAAGGGCCGGTCTGGACCCTTTGGCGAGCCAGATTAGGCCCCCGGGCCACATGTTTGACACCCCTGCTCTAGTTTGAGATTTGTTGCAACTCTGCACTAGATTGAGTAACTCAGCTACTGTGCATTTATATTTCTCTAAACCACAGATCGACATATAAATATAAATGAATAAAGCAGTAAAATGAATCCCAAAATGGCACATAATAGTATAACACTAGTATTTGATAATTCACACACATTTATACTTAAAAGTAAGGTTTTGAAGGCAGAACTTGTATTTATAGCGGTCTATATTCTGTGTTCATCACTACTTTTTATCATGGCACAAAATCAGTAAAATTAATTGTATCATATTACTAAAAATAAGTTGAACGTATTTAGAGCACCTACTTATCTAAACTGGTCATTTATTACCTGATTTAAAGCGACAGGACCCGAAATTGATGGAAAAAACACACAATATGAATATAGAAAAATGTACTAATCTTGAAAACAAAGCATCAATTCATTTTGTTTTGTTCAGACGGAAGCTTAGATTATTGCACCCAGGTCATGTCTGATGGAATCTGGTCAGTAATGGGTCATGGCAGTGGTCAGGCCCTACCTGTCTGACATTCTGCATCATCATGGCACAGTTTTTATTTTCCACAGCCTGAAAACATGAACCATGAGTTTCTGCATTAGTCTCATATGTCTCAGAACACTAATTACAATATGGTGAAAAGCTATTATGCGCAATGATACTAAAAAAATATATATATTAATCACTCTAATTTAAAAAAAAAAATCAAATACTAAATATTGACCTTTAATATTCAATGAAAACTTGTATCATTGCAGTATTTTCTAAAGTGATAAAACATTATTTTGGTGAAAGTACTAAAACAAAAAACATTTGTTGATCCTCATTTACAGCTTGAGAAAAAAATAAGAAAATCTCAAACTAATATAGCTAATAGTTTTTTTTATTCTCCCTTTTGTGCCATATCATTCTAAATATTTTAATAAGAATGAATTGAACTTTTCTTCAAAGTCTCTCAACCCTTTAAACCCAATTATCTGTGAAAACACTAATGCAGGCATCAAAGGTATGATATGATAGGTATAATAATATACACCAAAATATGTTGACTGAAAAACGCCCTGTGACAAAAGACAAAAAAATAGTTAAATTCAGAGCACAACTATACTAATAAGGATGGTAATTATGTCTAAAATGATTTCAAATGATGTCTCCCTGACCCGGATCTTCATCAAATTGCTGCTACAGTAGTGCTTTGTTTCTGTCTTTATTCTCTCAGAGCTGTGAATACATATGGCTTTCACAGTGAGATGTTTGCCACAGCGGCTGTGAGTCACTGGTTTTTTTATTTGGCTGAAAAGCAAATGTGCCCCGTCCATGTAAGCAGGTGCAGTGGATGATGCACGACACAAACAGAGACGGAATCTCTGTGTGTTTATGTAATTATTTGATATTTACACATAGTAAATACACAGTTTTTCAGAAGGTGGTTCTTGTCTGTCTCTTCTGACAAAGTTGAGAAGAAAAGTCTGACAGTAAATAAAGGTCACAGGATGTTGTTTTGACCTCTGACCTCCTGCTTCCCTTTGGCCTTTGGTTGTGGATGACTTTCCAGTTGTCATCTCATCCCTTTTAGATCACAGCATCCTGTTCGACGGAAGACTCTGCAAACTCTGTTTTGCTGCTGAAATATGCATGAAGTGGAAATCAGTTGGCAAGCTGATACTATTTGACCTGTTTTTGAGGCTTAGTGGAAAATATGGAAAGATGAGCTGTATCAGATAATGTGTGGCTACATGTATTTGTTTACTGCGCAGAAGGCTGTAGATCTATGAAGCATCAGCCACCTAAATTATTCCATATACATTCAAAGGAAATATATCTGAGTTTAATTTCTGAGTGGTTCGCTCTCCAACAGTGGGGGGATGAGCTGTTATGTAACCATAGATGCAACTGATCCAAATATAGCAGCCATTAGGGGATTAGCTCAGGGTCCGGTAGGCTTGGCTCTTCGGTGGCCGGCCTGGATGTCTTTGCCGCCGGTCGCATCCTGCCCTCCACACCAGTGTCTGCTGCTATCAACGCAAATTGATATAGCCCAAACCGACAGCTGAGATGGCATCGTAGCTGGCCATTACATTACACAGATGCACCCCTTCCTGTCAGCGGACCAGCATCTTTCTCCTGTTCAACTGTCGCGGACCTCATGGTTCAGACTGAATTACATATTTTCACTTTTCATTTAATACTTGTTTCTCTCAGTCTTGCTTTGATAAGAGAGAAGCTCTTTGTAATGTGTGGCTGTGCACTAATACTGATGTGACACACGCTGCAAAATGAAAAGAGTGGAATTTTCACCATATGACGTCAGCAGTGATTTTAAACTGAACACTAATGACTGTTTTCTGTGCATGCAGCTCCTGAACACACCCCGCAGCAACACATTCTTAAATCTTAGTATTTTGTATTTTAGCTTATCTCGTGGATTAGTTGGAGAACCAAATGAGTTTTCCTCTTTTTCTGATGTATTAATGTTAATTTCTTTTATTTTACACCTATAATGTGACTTTTGCACATATGCATACCACAATGATAATGCTGAAAACTATTTATTATGCATCCTTATTGTAAGGCCAGACATTTACAGGTATTATGCATATATTTAAAGGTTTAATAAACATAGTTTCCAACATGCTGTTTGTAGATTTAGCTTTTCTGAACAAGCTAAGTCTTATTCATCTGCTCATATTGACTTTTGACACATTATCCTCAAGTATTAGGAAGTAAACAAGTGAAATGAATATGCGCATGGAAGCAGTGAGCAGAACACTTCACATGTGGGATAAAATGTACTAATGGAACTCATAGTATGCATAGTGCATATAGTACGCATACTATGAGTTACAGTATGTGAGTGAATAAATGATTAAACATAAACATAAACAGCAGCAAAATGTGGGAAATCTCAGAATTGTATTTTCTTTTTGTTTGACTCAGATGCTGTGAAAAACTCTCTCTCTTTATGAAGTGCTGATATAATGTGTTTTTGGTTTTGTTTGTTGTTGTTTTTTTTGTGTTTTTAACCCACTCGTGTTCTTAACCCTGGGTGAGGTTGAGACTTTATCCTGTGAATGAGCACTGAGCTTAAAGTTAGGTTCAGTACTGACATCATCTCAGTATTTTTGGATGTTGTAATATGTGTGTTTTGATGAAGCAGCCATTTGGTGGAGACACATTTGTTCACGTTTTTGAGTAGGATGTGTTGATTGGGCCGTGTTGAGCAGAAGGCGTTATAAACACGTGCTGAGTTACACCATTTCATCTCTTTATAGCCATCTTATTATTATTTTATTTTCTTTAGCACAATGTTTTTACCTTTGTAGAAATTTAAAGTTTTAGGTTGGCCTTGTCAGTCTTTTTTTTCTGGTCTTAACAATAATATTGAAGATAACAATTATCATGATAAACACCTTTTAGAAAGAGCAACAGTGTACAAAGAAAATGTCATGTTTTAATGTGCCCTCTGTGACCTATGTGTGTCGACTGGTGAAGTCATGGTCTATTAATACTGTCAGACAACAGGCCGGCTGTCATTCTAGCACACACACTGGATAAAATATTTATCAAGATGATAAATATTTCAGTGGCAGGTGCATAGTTTCAAGGGAAAGATTAATATCATTGCAGACACCGTGCTAAATATTCCCTGCGGGGGTGAAACCACTGGATGTTTTCCCTGAAAGTCCACTCACAGTTGTCCTTGCCTTAAGTCCATCTCAAAGACTTCCCTCTTGTTTTTCCCCTTCTCGCCTTTCCATGACAACTGGGTTTCTATAAACTTGTGGTGCATTGTGACAATAGAGGGTATTAGCCGGTGTATGTGCTGATGGGCTCTGCACCTGAATGGTCCATTGTTGTCTTGAGGCACAAACAGCAGCTGAGCTCAGACCTCTGACAGGCTTCTGCACACTGTTGTGGTCACTGGGAATTCATTAGATGTTCCAGGAATAAAGAAAAGATGCACTCTAAGCTGATGGAGGAGGTTTATATTTATGTCTATGTCTCACTTTTTCCATGAGTTAAGCGAGGGGACATTCTTTTTAGTGGCTGATGGCAGCAGTTGGAACTCAACTGTTCTGATCACAACTGAACTATCATTATCATATTTACCTCCACCAAGGAGGTTATGTTTTTGCCAGTGTTTGTTTGTCTGTCTGACTGTGTGAAACATAACTCAAAAGGTTATGGACAGATTTTGATGAAATTTTCAGGATTTGTTTCCAATGGCACAAGGAAGAAATGATTAACTTTTGGGGGT
>JAPSES010000236.1:9549034-9567134 GCA_029822895.1 Maxillicosta whitleyi
AGGTCAAATACAGTAATATTACAGTTTTTGCCTAATTGGATCGCGCTTATGTTCACATAAAACTTGTTCTGTACTAATTACATTTCATACTAAACAAACTTTTAGAATGAACTATTAATACCCACATGGGAGCTACCCGTGAGTTTGTTAACAAACACTGTCTATATTTTTTATAAGTACTGAATATGTTACTAATAAGTCTTGTTGTGGCTCATGGTGTGTTTGTGTGAAGGAGTTATTCTCTCGCAGCCTGGCTGAGAGTGAGATGCGTAGCGCCCCCTATGAGTTCCCAGAGGACAGCCCCATCGAACAGCTGGAGGAGAGACGTCAGCGCCTGGAGCGACAGATCAGCCAGGATGTCAAGTGAGTGTCCGAGCAGTGGATTTAGACACGTAATGAGAAGCACATATGGCTGGTTCTGCTCTGACACTGAGGACTTTACAATGCACTCTGCGTTTGTGTTTCCAGGTTTGAACCTGACATCCTCCTGCGAGCAAAGCAGGAGTTCATGAAGACCGACAGTGCCACAGATCTGGAGTAAGTCCACTTATCTTATTACGTGTCATTTCACTGAACTAGCACGGCAGAAAATACAAAGACCGTTTGTTTATTGGTTTATCATTAGATACATGAAAGAGCAGAGTGAAGTTCCTGACCTACAGGAAAGAGAACCCATTCCAGAGAGAGAGTACCAGAGAGTCACTATTTCTGGAGAGGAGAAATGTGGGGTAAGTCCCAGCAGCAGTAATAGGAGCAGAATTAGTAGAAGGCGAGCACAAACAGAACAGATTTTCCTCTCCTCACGCCTACACCCTCATGAACAGTGGTGGAATCAAACCAAGTATCTCATGTACTGTGACTTTACTTGAATATGTCCTTTTTGTGCAGCTCAGTACATGTACTCCATAACATCTTAGAGGCTTTTTTTTTTATTATTTACTTTTCACTCCACTATATCCTTTCCTTTCCAAAGAAAACAATGTGCAAAGGTTATGATAAAACATCTTGGATTCACTGGAAAATAAACTCTTACTGTGAGCTCATGAAAAGAGATAATGGTATTCTCCCAGGACAGCAACGCTGCGAAAAAATATGATGATCTAATAGAATGTGATGCATCGCTGTAGGTTTAAATACACAACAGCACATGAGCAGCGCAGTTTTTGCTCTTTACTCAGAGCCCATTGTTCTTCTATCCAGGTTCCCTTCACAGATCTGCTGGATGCTGCCAAATGCGTGGTGAAGGCTTTGTTCATCAGACAGAAGTACATGGGTCTGTCACTGCAGAGCTTCTACAGGACCACCGCCCGCTACCTCCAGGAGCTCAGTGAGAGACCCCTGGACCTGGATGTGTACGAGGAGGAGATCCCTGAGACCACAGTCACTGCAGGTGCACACACAGTACATAGTACACAGTGTACACAGTACACACAGTACACAGTACACACAATGTACACACAATACACAGTACGCACAATATACACAGTACACACAGTATACACAGTGTACACAGTACACAGTATACACAGTGTACACAGTACACAGTACACACAGCTTTACAACCACACTGTCCGTCTCGATGACGACCTTGACTTCAGTTTTTGTGGGTTCTGCAGTGGCTCATCAGTCCTATTTTTACTCTGAAATATCTTCCACAAAGACACTAAACACTGAGTAACAGGCAGAAAATTGTTAAAATTGCGCTTAATTTTCTTTAGACATTTGGGATTATTCATATTCAGGATAGTTTGTAAATGTAAATATTTCCATAATTTAATGTCAGTTTTTGCACTAAAAGAAAGAAACTAAATTGAAGTTGTCATTATTTATAGTGTAATATTATTTTCACATCAAACTGAAAGGTAGGTAGGTTTCTATGCTGTAATTATTTTGTAGATCATATTGGTCTGTATGTGGAACCTGAACTAAAATTACTTCAACAGCCTTGACTGTGGAATTTATGCACTTTGCAAATTCATCCCACGGGCTGGATTAGAACCTTTAGGGGGATGCATTTGGCCCCTGGACCACATGTTTGAGACCCCTGTATTAGAGCCTTGTTTTGCTTTTGTCATTTAATTTGACATTGTCCCATGTTTGCATTTTGTGAATCATATACAAATTCATTTATTTTCATCTCATTCAATTTTTGTTTAGGTATTATTCAGTCAGTTTTTAGTATTAATGATGTCAAGATGTCAAAATGAAGAAGTCTTATTACTACTTCTTAAATGTTACATGTTACATTTTATTACATGTTCATATTTAGACCAACCTTTTATTTGCAACTACAGATGATTGATGTTTTATTGTTACTGTTTAATATTTTATGCATCCATATCTTTATAATTTTCATGCTTAATTGTAACTTTTCATAGTTCTAAATAAAGGCCTTTTCTTTTTTTTTCTTTTTTTTTTAAAAAAAAACTACTTAAAGTGTATTGTTACCTTGAAATGGAACTCAGGATATGAGTTTTTTTTTGTTTTTTCCACATCCTCCATTACATTTAAGAGGGCAGATGTCATGTCCTGGGTCACATTAAGACACAACAGGGTGCACCCACCACTTTCACAATCCATCTGCTGCACACCCCTGAACAGACTCACAACGCACAGGCTGCATGGGCCTCTGTGTCGTTCAAAGGTGTCACACATTGCAACATTCTGTCTCCTCTCAGATGCCACAGTGCACCCACCTGTTTCTGAAACGCACCCCTACGAGAACCAGGACCCTGCCAGCATGCCCCCTGACATGGGGTATGGGTGCAAAATGGTGAACGGTGTCATGCATGTTTACACTACGAGGAGCACAATGGACAAGTGAGACATATACGAATCACTGTGCGAACGCACGTTTTGTCCTTGATGTCATTAACAGGTCACATATTTTACAGACTGAAGTTTTTCATTCATTTGCTAACAGGAACACAGAGTTGGACCTGCCATATCCAGACCTGCAGGAGTACATCGCTGATATGAACGTCATGATGGCGCTCATTATTAACGGACCAGTGTAGGTTTTAGGTCATTTGTTTTAATACATAAGTCTTTATATAGTGCATTTTAGATTTAACATTAAATTAAGATATAATAACATATGATTCTGAGGCTCAGATTGTAATTGTTTAATAATTTTCCTCTCTGTCTGAAACACTTCTTAAAAACTGCTGGTACATAGAATAGAATAGAATAGAATAGAATAGAATAGAATAGAATAGAATAGAATGCTTTATTGTCACTGTGCAATACAACGAAATTGTGGTGCAGCTCCGGTTCCACAGTGCAACAAATTATAAATATACTTATAAAAACCTATCTACAGTATAAAAACCTATATCAAACAGTCAGTGCAAAATGGCAGAATAGTGCAGATAACTGATAGTCTATTGCATAAAGTATAGCCTCTGTTTGTTTTTGCAACAGAAAGTCCTTCTGCTACCGTCGTCTGCAGTACCTCAGCTCCAAGTTCCAGATGCACATCCTGCTAAATGAGATGAAAGAGCTCGCAGCACAGAAAAAAGTCCCACATCGAGACTTCTACAATATCCGTAAGGTGAACTCAGGAGCTGTTTCTACTTCCTAAGAATTTTCAAAATGACCGTCATTACCGACACAAAGTCAGACACGAATATGTGACGCTTTCTCTCGTCTATGTCGTTAAACAGGTCGACACACACATCCATGCGTCTTCCTGCATGAATCAAAAACACCTGCTCCGGTTTATCAAAAGGGCCATGAAGAAGTATCCAGCAGAGATCGTCCATGTGGAAAGAGGAAAAGGTCAGACGCTCATGGAGGTGTTTGAGAGCATGAACCTGACGGCCTTTGACCTGAGCGTGGACACCCTGGACATGCACGCAGTGAGTGACCTACACTGACACAGACGACCAGATTGTACAACATACAGGATTCTATTTGTGTTTGTGCTATTTGTACTAGTATTGTTATTGTTATTATTAGTAGTTGTATTTACCAATACCATTTAACATTTTTTACTTTTATTTTTATACATTTTTAATTTATTGATTTAATTGTGTTATTGACTGACTTTTTAATATTACAGGGCAATAAATTATGTAATAGGTGTTTTATCCTATTATTTTACCTTACTTTTACTGTGCATATTATATATTTCATATATCTTCTATTCTTTTATCACTTTTAACACTTTTTTTTTTTACACTTTTTGTGTCTCCAATGTTGGTTGTCTGTTTCTATCTATCCATCTGTCTGTCTGTCTATCTACACTTTTTTGTTGATTATAAACATTGCTTCTAACTGGTTCTCATCTCAGCTCTTATTTTCTGACACTTGGACCAAAAAACCGTTAGCATTAATTTTCAACACCATAGCAGCCTGAATCACTGTTCTCTCTAGTGGTCATCTCAGTTTTTTTCCTCTTCAGTACTGTTATTTTGATAACTTTTTTTCTCATAAAACTCTAATTAAAAAAAAAAAAAAAAAGGCATAAATAATGTTTTTCAAATAACTGAAAGTACAAATTCTACACATACTCTCTTTAACCTTGTATAACCCATGTGAAGGATGAATAACATGTTGTTTGGCCAAACCCTTTACCAACATGCTAAACAGATGCGGTCAGTTCACATTCACATTAACAGGGTGTGATTTTCCTCCTCAGGACCGAAACACATTCCATCGCTTTGACAAGTTCAACGCCAAATACAACCCCATCGGTGAGTCCATTCTGAGGGAGATCTTCATCAAAACAGACAACCACATCGAGGGGAAATACTTTGGCCATATTATTAAGGTGCTCTTTGAATCCATGAATAATCACTTGCAGGCCTCAGTTCCTGCAGATCGACTCTGTGGTGCACCTGCGCCCTCTGCTGACGGTTTTGAATCACTGCTTTTTTTCAGGAGGTGATGGCGGATCTGGAGGAGAGCAAGTACCAGAACGTAGAGCTCAGGCTGTCGATCTACGGCCGATCCAGAAATGAGTGGGACAAACTGGCGAAGTGGGCTGTCAAACATCAGGTCTACTCTACGAATGTGCGCTGGCTTGTGCAGGTGCCACGACTCTTGTGAGTAACTGAAAACTATCAAGTGATCTGAAGTTCACTTTTGAGCCACCTGTTTATATTTTAGTAAAATTTGGAAAGGAATTTTCTTATTAAATATTTATATGTTTGCAGCTGTAGTTTATGGGAATGGATTTTTTTTTTTTTTTTAATTTAACCTTTATTTAACCAGGAAAAAAAAACACTGAAATTAAAAATGTCTTTTGCAAGGGTGTCCTGGCCAAGAGGCAGCACAAGATTTCAGAAATTCCAGTTTACAGGGGTCTGATGTAAAATATTAAAGTCCAATAAAATCAAATAAGACAAAAAAAAAAAAAAAAAAGAAATTATTTAAAACAGTTACAAATCAGAGGTGCTGTCTCAAGTGCGCTTATTCTAGAATTAAAATCGCTCACTGGAATAAGTTCGGTTATTCTTAGGTCCTTTTTAAGTTTGTTCCATGTATAAGGAGCTGAGTATGCAAAGGCCCTTTTTCCTTGCGCTGTGCATACACATGGAACAGAAAGCAATAAATGGTCATTATCACATAATGACATCACATAATGGTCATATCATGGTGATCGTAGTCCATAACAATCAGTGTTCCTCAGTGTAATTAGGTCACTGATGTAAGGTGGTAGTAGTCCAAGTATTGCCTTGTATATGAAGGTATACCAGTGAATCAACCTCCTGGTGGACAATGACAGCCATCCGACTCTGGAATATAGTTCACAGTGATGGGTCAAGGCCCTACAACCAGTAATGAACCTCAGAGCAGCGTGGTACACAGAGTCAAATTTACTCAGACATTGAGCTGAGGCATTCATGTAAAGCAGGTCACCATAATCTAAAATAGGTAAAAAGGTTACTGCAACAAGAGGTTTTTTTTTAACATTAAAAGAAAAACACAATTTGTTTCTGAATAAAAACCCCAGTTTCAGTTTAAGTTTCCTGACATGACAAAAGAGATGTGAGTCGCTGTCACACCCATATCAATAATAATAATATAAATACAGTACTGTCTACATACAATAACTGACATGTTTAAGATACTGCAGACAAATAGCTTAGAGTGTACATAAAATATGATTACAATACTGTTTTTTTTTTAATCTTAGTCTATTTATCATAAAAATAACTGAATGCCAATGAAAGCTGTGTCCCCTACTTATATAAATGCATATTAAATAGACATAAAGGAAAATTATCATGAGAATGATGGCTATGTGACTAATCTGTGTATATTTATGTCTCTCTAAAGTGATGTTTACCACACAAAGAAACAGCTGTCCAACTTCCAGGAGATGCTGGAGAACATCTTCATGCCTCTGTTTGAAGTGACAGTCAACCCCAGCAGCCATCCAGAGCTGCACCTGTTCCTGCAGCACGTATGAACCCTAGCATTTCCATCATGTACATGTACGTAGCCAGGCCTGACATGGATTTACATGGACTTGGTTTCTCTCTCAGGTCGTAGGTTTTGACAGTGTAGATGATGAGTCCAAACCAGAGCAGCACATCTTCAACCTGGACAGTCCACTGCCAGTCAACTGGACAGAGGAGGACAACCCACCCTATTCCTACTACCTCTACTATATGTATGCAAACATGACTGTGCTGAATCACCTGCGCAGGTATGGAACCACCCGTTTACCTACGCTTTGAATAATGCAAAACACAGATTCAACACTTAGGGTGGATCAAGGCTACGTTGATGAACTAGATTTTACACAATTAATAGGAGAAAGCATGAAGCGTTACAGTTAGTGAGCCTCTGCGTAATTGCCTAAGTTGTATTTTTGGCCAAATTTTTTAGATCTCTGTAACTTTACTCCCTTAATAGTGCTGCTTCATTTATCATCATTGGTGATGACATGAATAATATGACTTGGCAGTTATACTGTGAGAATAACAAATTGCTTTAATAAACCTCTTTAACTGAAATTAATAAAGTGTTAATGCTGATTTTGGACTAATGACACATGATAATATTGAACTATCCTCCTGCCAAATCAGTCTCATGTAGGAAAAATAATAACAATAATAATAATAATAATACTATGTCTTGTTTTCACCAATTACATCTTTTGTCATAGTCCACTACATGACCTTAAAATGGTCATTCTAGACCAGGGCAGGTATATGTTGGACATTGTTAGGCATTACATTTGTAGCCTTTTTTAGTGATCGCCAACAGCCTAAAATAATAAATTCTAAAATGTTCAATAAAATGGCTAAAATCACTTTTTTCAGGTTGG
Source organism: Maxillicosta whitleyi (assembly GCA_029822895.1). Classification (NCBI taxonomy): domain Eukaryota; kingdom Metazoa; phylum Chordata; class Actinopteri; order Perciformes; family Neosebastidae; genus Maxillicosta; species Maxillicosta whitleyi. Next base: position 9,556,317 of record JAPSES010000236.1, read on the forward strand.
TTGTAAGGCTTTTTCAACTGTCCACAACCTGTTTAAACCTGGTGAAAGTATTGAGGTCAGAGGTCATTTTGCACAGGTCCTATCTGTAAAACACTTTAGATGATTGCTAAGGCAGGACTGTGTGCTCCCTGAGGCCTTTCACATTATTAATGTACATGTATCACTGTGTGCTGTGAAAATCCTTATCTTTAGTTCAGTTCAGTCATAACATAGAACTGTGGTTTTCAGCCTTTTTATTGTTTTTGCCATATTTTCAAACAACACAATCTGACGGCACATCTGCATTCATATATTGCACAAAAAACATACAGACATAAGCAGTGACCTGGTAAAACAGAAATTAAGCAGATTTATTCACTAAATGAAAAAGGATGTGATTTAATTTCAGTCCACTGTTTTAAACAGATTTATTCATGATTTCATCAAAATTCTAATTAATGGATGCCACAAAATCTAATTATACATCTGTAATTGCGTCAGTTCACACCATGTGTTGTTACACCTTTCAAGAATCACTAATGACATTTTATGTCATGTGATATATCATTTGGTCAGAGTATAATATGTTGTATGAAATTTAGAAACACTGACTGAAGGTTTTGGTGAAAGAAGAATGCTCAGGTTGTCAGAGATTATTGTTTTGTAAGTCACTGAGGAAACTGGTTGCTGAAATAACACCCCAAGCAATGAAACTCAATACTTCAGAATGCCTCACTTTAAGCTGTTGAACCTCTTCTCTCAGGCAGCGGGGATTTCACACACTTGTACTTCGGCCTCATTGTGGAGAGGCAGGACCCATCCATCACCTGGTGTCTGGTTTCATGCTGTCAGAGAATATCTCTCATGGTCTGCTGCTCAGAAAGGTGTGACCTCAATATCAACTGCTCCTTAAAACATACAGAAACGAGCGTCAACCTTCATGAGTGTTTGTCAAATGATGAATGTATCAAACGCTGAGGCTCGTCTGCCTGTGATGGTTCATATTCTGTATTTCATCCTTCCAGGCTCCTGTGCTGCAGTATCTGTACTACTTGGCCCAGATAGGCATCGCCATGTCCCCCCTCAGCAATAACAGCCTGTTCCTCAGCTACCATCGCAACCCTCTGCCAGAATATCTGTCCAGGGGCCTCATGGTCTCTCTGTCCACAGACGATCCACTGCAGTTTCACTTCACCAAGGTCAGAGCACAAGCACAACAGGTCCGACGTGTTTAACTTGATTTGAAAACATTGTACACGTCGGACCAGAAACATTCTGGTAAACTCTGAGGTAGTTTATGCAACACTGAGGACCCTGAAACTGTGGGAGTTAATGTACAGCCATGGCTTACATTTGCTGACGAAGTTAGTTTTTCTTTTTCAACATGTTTCTGAGGTTCATTGAAGTACAATTAGAAGCACAAAATAGGTTATAAAGAGTTTTGACAAATAAAACATATTTAAGGAAGAATGCATTTGTGTCCCTTTCACAACTCTGGCCATGAGTGTTTTATTTGTAACTATCATTTTCCCCTATTGTGAGATTGGATATTATGAAAATAAATAAGTGTGTGTGTGTGTGTGTGTGTGTGTATACTGAGATGTCAAAATGAAGAAAGTCTTATTTCTACTGCTTTGCATTTAATGATAACAATTAGACTGTAATTATTGGTGATATAGATTAGTATTGTTGAGGGGCTGAGTAAGAAATTGTAGCTTGTCAAACTAAGAACACACCACAAATACTGATTATAAAGAATATATGTAAATGAATACATAAATAAAAGCATATAGATATCCTTTTGAGCTGTATTGCTGTATTACAGCTGGTTTGTTAAATATACCATATTATATACTGTATATACCATTATATACCATTATATACAGTGCAACAATACCACAGCTAATGTTCACTGTAATGAATACATCCAGTGAAATATGAGAGCATGGGACTGGTTTTTGGCAGCGCTGTGTTTATGTAAATGTATGAATAATTGCAAATTATCCATCACCTAATATTGTTATCTTGAATAGGTAAGAATTTTGAGAAAACCCGCCTTTATTTTATGCAAGTTGTAGAAAACAAATGCATGCATTATATGCATATGTTTATGAAATATATTATAATCTTAGGTTGAGGTTACTCTGTTTTCCCCTCATCATTAAAACTGGATGTAAACTAGATTCAGAGTCTTCAGGGAGTCAATTTTTTATGTGGTAACCCAAATAATTGGGACTGCAGATGAAAAGTAGTTGTTTTTTTTCCCCCTAATTCTAGCATATTTACATGGGTATATTTTTTTTTATATAGCAATGTTCATAAATATGCATGGTCCCTATTAAATAAACCATTTAAATAAAAATGAATAAATAAAATCTCCTGTGATCCAGTCTTTGCTATTGGGTAGTATGCTTTATAAGTTTTCTAACTTTTTTTCTGTGCAGGAGCCCTTGATGGAGGAGTACAGCATCGCAGCTCAAGTGTGGAAGCTGAGCTCATGCGACATGTGTGAGCTGGCGAGAAACAGCGTGCTGATGAGTGGCTTTTCCCATCAGGTGTGACAGCTTTTACCTTCATACTGCACCTGTACCCAACACCTTTAATGCTTCTGCTGTCGCTTTAATTACCCTCCTGGTTTTCCATCAGGTAAAGAGTTACTGGCTCGGCCCAAACTACATCAAAGAGGGACAGGAGAGTAACGACATCAGGCGCACTAATGTTCCAGACATCCGCGTGGCGTACCGTTACGAAACCATGTGTGAGGAGCTGAATTTAATCACACAGGCCATCCGCACAGATGAGCTGGAGACCATCGAGGAGGAGAGCAGTCTGTGCATGGGGGCTGTGCAGGCGGAGAAGTGAAGCCGCTGCACAGGAATGAACCTTCTACATTCCCTGTTTACACTCTGCAACTCTGTACAGATTTACATATCAACATATCACACCTATGGAAAGAGAGAAAGTTTTTTACAAAGAGACTATAGAATATGAGAGGACCTACAGTTTGTAAACCCAATGTGTTTACGTTAAAGTTATTCTATATTTTTCACATCTTCTGATCTATTTATTTCCACGGCCTCCTGCTGTCAGCGTGTGTGTACCGTCTGTGTTTCCTGTAGCAACCCTTGAATAACACAGTATTTACATGAAAAATTCAACAGTTGTATTAATGATTGATACGGTAATAAACTCAGACACTGGATATATCAATGACAAACTAAAGTCAACTTTTCAGGTACATTTTATCAGTAACTGCTGAGGACACTGAGGTCTGTCCAATATGTTTACATTATCAGGTAAAAATGTGATCATGGAATAGATTCCTGTTCAGGAGGGTTTCTTTATTAAATGTTAACTTCTTTATTGACAAAAAATATGAGGAAATAAGAAAATGAGCATGGAGCATGATTATCAAGCATCATTTAAACGTTTACTAGAAAGAAAACAGTGATTCATTTTGTACTTATTCAACCTTTATTTAATCTCAAGAGTATATACTGAGATAGTCGTGTCAACACAATGTAGCAGAGAACTACAAGGAAAAGGTGCTAAAATAATAAAAAGGAAAGAATAAAACCTGAAGACTAAGTAAAGGAATTATATAAAAAAAAAAAAAGAAGCTTGTGTGGGACAATTGTGACTAAAAACAAGTGGACACAGTAATTAAACAATGAAAAATATTAAGAATAATTAAAAGCACAGTAAATATATCAGCTATAGCAAGAAAATAAAACATTTAAATGGCCCTGGATACAAACATTAAGCATTCTTAAGCTTTCTTGTTTGTGGGTACTCGACTAAAATGTCCTAAGGCAGTGTTTTTCAACCTTGGGGTCGGGACCCCACGTGGGATCGCCTAGAATTTCTAGTAATTGATAAAAATAAAGTTACCAATAAAAATATATGGTGAGTTGAAAGAGACAATCCCAATCCATAAAAGACAGAAGCTGAAACTGAAGCACTGTGGTTCTGTTTATGTGGTCGGCTTCAGATGCTGCAGCTCTTTCATAATTCATAGTTTGTTTATTGTTTGTTCAGTATTAATTCTCATCCTTGTAAATACAAACTGGACTGACTGTTGATATCCTGACCAAGGAAAAGCAAATTCCCTCTGTGCAGTAATCCGAACCATCCATAATAATATACATTATATAGACTAAATGTCATCTAAAATGAAAGTTTATTTGCAAACTATTACATGATCAAAAATAAATTAATTTTAGCAACAAAAAAAAGTGTCAGTTTTGAATGCCTGGGGTCACCAGAAATTAGTGATGTTAAAATGGGGTCACGAGCTGAAAAAGGTTGGAATCCACTGCCCTAAGACATGAAAGGCTTATTGGTGATATTTCTCTGCAAAACTGAAGATCTTTGTGAAGTTTCTGATTTTCTCTCAGCTGTATTTCTTAGAGTATTGGAATATAAACGATGCGTTTCAGCAGAAAAGATTAGTGTGGTCAGTTTTGAGAAAAGTAGGATCCAATGTGTGACCTCAGTGTTTCAACGACCCTGATTATTCACAGCTACAAGCAAAAACGGCTAAAAACGACAGTCAAATTAAAAACACTGCACTTTTACTGTCTTTACTGTTGACATTTTTACTGTGATGACCCACAGAACATACCTCATAAACCTGCTGTGTCTACTTTACATCACCTCCGTTCCTGTTGCATCTTCTCTGTGATGCGTTTAAGTACACATTTCCCCCGCTGCTCCTTGTGATACTCCTGCTGATGTTTTTGACAGTATTCACGGTGAATCTGTAGGTTTGCATGAAGGCATGTCACTGTTTTCCTCTGGTGTGCAGTAATGCTATAAACACATAGCATCCGGTTATGCTTACTCTTCTTTTGTGACGGTTTCTTCTAGCAGTCCAGGCTTTAACATGGATTTACCACCTTTACAAACTGTGTCTCGGTATCAGTGCAGTGAATGATGCATGAATTGTTCCTTCATCGTTTTTCTTCAACCAGTGCCAAATACATGAATAAACAAATCTGTGAAGAACTGACAGTTGACTTTTTAACTCATGTCAGCTTGAGTTTTCAATGGGGCTACATGTCGTCCTCCCAGAGAAATCTATGTGATGTTTGTGAAATATTATTTAATGATATTTGTGTCTGAGAAATAAATGTTGTTCTCACTAGTGTGTTCCCTTTCTGTTCATTTGAGGAGAAACTATAGAAAATTAAAGAAAAATATCCACTGTGTATTTTGGTGAATGAAAACAGTTCAGAGGTCAGTGGTCATTTATAAGTAGGAGTGAAAATATGTGCGTGAGAGAAGTGAAACACAGAGCACATTGTTTAGTGCTCAGCTCATTACACACTAATGTGGGTCAAAATGAGCAGGAAGTTCAACACAGTTCAGGATGATTAAACACCTTCATTACAAATTATGATAAATATTCCCACATTGGCTAAGAGGAAATTCTACAAGGAAAGTTGTCAGTATGTGTTTAGACAGAATATTTAATACCTGATGAGCTGAATGCAAATGTTTATTCTCAAAAATATCATTATCGAAATTATCATTAGTAACTGTTTATTATATGTAAAGATAAGTTTTATTACTCACATGCATAATTGTACCTAATAAAATACACACGGAAATGCTTTTGCAGCTGCAGCCTGTAGTAAAAGAAAAAGAAAAACCAGATGCGACACACAAGGTAAAAATATATATATAAATATAAATATGTATATCTAAAAATGTAAACTTAAAGGAGGTAATTATAGTACATACAAACAATTTACAATACTGCAGGTGCATTGATGAGGAGCACGTTACAAATGTTTGTTTTTTTTTTTGTTTTTTTTTCCTTGTTAAGGCTCAGAGGTTGAGCAGATGATGGTTTGGGGGTAAAAACTCTTCAGCCTCTTGGTTTTTGTCCTCAGTGAATGTGTCTGGGTTGGCCAGTCTGGATCAGGATCTTCTAAGCCCTTAACCTAAAACATTTAATTAGAATTTTATCTAAAATATGTTTAACATTTCATACTAATTGTCCATAATCAGCATTAAATCTTAAAGCCAATGAGTGGAAAATGTGACGAGGAAAGGAATAAACAGCAAACAAAAGCCCTGTGGAGTGTCTCCCAGGAGACACTTTTGTTGTAGTGATCTTTGAACCAAGATGTTCTTGACTAACAATATACCTCCGTCTCCACCCACCAATTACCTGCCAAGGAAGGAGAAGCCAAACATCTCAAGAGAGGTTTCCAAAAGCCTCTGAATGAAACCAGGAAGGAAGCACTGGATTAAAAAATAAAAGCAGACCTTGGTTTTGGGTGGTATATCTGAGGGTCCTGAGTTTATCATACTTACATGTGACACAACAGAATAACAGAAACAAAGCAAAGGTCTTCAGTCACCCTGGGATTATAAGAACCTGTAACCAGGGAAACGCCCAGGCCCAACCTAGTGTCAAACCATTTCTACAGTCAAAAATGAACCGTCTTCCTTTTTTCTCTTTTCTCTCTTTTCTATTGTGGAATATTCCACAGATGTAAAGCTGTCGAACAAGGTAGCTTGGGCCCCCAGGTTATTATCGGGCCCCCAAGGACTGACATTTTACTCCACAGCCGTGTCTCAACATGTGCTCACCGTAATAGGAGACCACCCTAAAGGGACCCTGTCAGTGATGATGAGCTCTAGTCTTAGAACATGAAATTAGCTCTAGTAAAATGTTAGATCAATGTGAACACAGGCTGTTTTTTTATACACTTGGGTTTATGTTCTTTAAGTCCTCCTAGTGTGCACATTTGAGATGCAAACACACACACACACACACACACACACACACACACACATATATATATATATATATATATAACATATTGATTTCTTCCATTTTTGGCTATTGTTTAGACATATAAACAATAAATACTGGTTCAAGGTCTCTTAGGAATTTTAGCCTTAAGCCTCAACGTACTCAAGTTACAGCACCTGCGTTGGCTCTTTGATCCATAAAGTAGCCCAGACCCTATATACACATAGACTTTTTAACAGCAGTCTTTTATACCAAAGGTTTACATAATTTGTGAGAGAAAATAGACTAGATGAAATACTGTGTTGCCCTGATTCCTATAGTCTTCATGGTTCTTTTTATTGTGTTGTCATTTGTCAGACTGAAATTTACAACAATAATAATAATATTATATGTGAAGTAATTTTCCAAATGGAAGAAGAGTTTCTAAATGTTGACCTCACCAAAGCCTTAAATAAAATGTAGAAGTGAGGCTTCAGTCATAGAACATAAGATTGAGGCAATAAAACCAAAATAAAAGACAAAACCAACACAAAAAAGACAAGAATGTAAAGGAAATGAGACAAAATCAGGTAGTAGACAAAGACAAAAATAATGCTATGGATTGAATAAGAGAAAGATTATGTAAAAGATAAAACTGACAAAAGACCAAACAAGACCTTGAGCTAATGACACAATAGGATAAAACTGATGTAAACCATAAACAGGTAGAAAACAAAACAGGACAAAGAAATATGAGGATATTATGAGGTGAAAATTATGTAAAAGAGACAAAACAGACATTTAACATCAAAAGAAAACCAAAAAAAAAAAAAGACAAAAAAATTAGATTAAAAGTATGTTAAGGGCACAACCAGACAATAAAAGATGCATGAAAACATGATGAAAATTGGGTTTCAGATGTAACAAGATGAAAATTACATAAAAGATGTCAAGAATGCTAAAGACAAAAATGTCATTTGAGGTGTAACAACATTAAAAAGACACAAGATGGAAAAAGGAAAAACAAAGACTTAAGAAGAAGACAACAATGTTAAAGATGCAATGAAAAGGAAAACGAAGTAAAAGACGCAAACCGATAATGACGTGAAAATTATGTCAAATATAAAAGATGCAAAAAATGGTAAGGGCATTGGAACAAAACAAGACAAAAACAATGCAAAGGATACAATGTAGTGAAAATGAGAAAATACCAATAAAAAATATGTAAGACGACAAAAAATAAAGATGCGACAAAAAGAAAATTATATAAAATGTAAAAGATGCAACTATAGGCAAAAAGAAATGTGAAACAAATCGAGACGAAAACAATATAACACTGGCGTAAAAAAAAAACAAAAACTCCGTTTCGGTCATACACGAAAATGACATAAAGATTAAAAATGACGTAAAAGGTGCAATTAAAAAAATGTAGATTATGTAAAAACATATGAAAACGTGAAAAAAATGGTAAGACATTACCAAAACGACACAGATGATTCAAAATGGGGAAAAAAACTAGCTACACAATGAGACAAAAGACTCAAAATGGTGTAAAAAAAAAAAAAAAAAAAAAAAAAAAAAAGACCCTTTTGACGGCCGAGGAATCTGTACAAATGTGAATATGGTGACAGTTTACGGTGTATTTTGGTACCTGGAAGATGGACATGGAATATAACACTAATAGTTTTGGACTATAACCCAAAATACTGCCATATAGTGTTGGATATTACATTTTCTTTCTCTAAAGTCTAACCTGGCCCGGTTCGGGGTGGCGGAGTGGCCGCGCGCACACCCCGCCCACCTTCTCCCTCCACTTTTCTCCCTAGACACCAGCCCCCCTCCCTCCCTCTCTCTCTTTTCTTCGGTTGACTGTCCTTCAGCAGCTCCGTCCTGGTTCTCTTCGCTGTGTCTGAAAAGAAAAGTACTTCAAAAATGACAATGAAACTGGCTTACTGGGACATCCGCGGGGTAGGTTCAACGCGTTTTGCAGCCCGTGGACCGGCTCATGTTCGGGTATTATTGTGTGACTCTGCAGGGCTGTGATTCTTAATCTAAGTGTTGCTGAACATCCACCGCGTCCGGCCTTTTAAAAGTTTGTTTGTGCTTTTATATAAACAGTCTGTGTATTGCTGTACAAGAACTGGGTGTTTTAATGAATTTCTTTGTTTTTATTTTTATTTTTCATGCATTTCCAGGCGGAACCTCAGTAAAATGTTACGTAACGGCGGAATGAAAGAGGCTCGTGCACATGTTTGAAATGTTATGTTAGTAACGGGTTGTCTCGTGCCGCTTTAAAACACTAATGTTGGCTAAGCTAGCGCTGTGTCAGATAGAATTCCACCGGCAACACGGAGCTTACGGCGTTAAAATAAACCGAGCTGCCGGCAGAATACAAGGGCACATTGTTGAACATCAAATAGTCGTCTCATTGTGGTCAAACGTATCGAGTTTTGTTAAAAGCTACTACAGGGACACTTGTTCATTTATGTGCGCGAGCTCGGTCGAAAGTCGGGACCTTGGACTGACTTTTGTATTTTAATGTCCTGTGACTTTACGGGACTAACAACAACTTTCACCTGGAATCCTTTCACATCTCATTCCACGGCTGCACACATGTTTAATCTGTCTCAGATCTGCAAATATTAACACAACCTACAACTAAATTAGCTCTATTTGATCGGAGTCATCCATTGAAAATGACTGAATAACCGAGTGAGAGATTTTTTTTTGTCATATTTTAACTAAATATCAAAATCTTTAATGGATGTATGATCAACACCAAATAATAGTTTTCAAGCTTCATTTGCATTATCCATTTTCTGCAGCGTCATGTCGACTTTCCACATTTTTGTAATGCAGTATATGTATATATGGACACTTTATTTACCCTTAACTGTTTTTATATTTTACACCCGAGGTAAATAGAGCAAAAAGCAAATTTCAGAGTATTCAGTTGTGAGAGTAACCATTCCATTAAGTTAGTGATTTTGTTAGTGAAGTTAGTTATTTTCCTGCCATTAAATTTAACAGCAGTCTTTAATTATTTTTTTAATGTGTCATTATACTTTGACAAAATAGACACACAGGTCCAGAGCAGACATGTTGCCTCCTGTTATTATTTCCGGGTCTGTAAGATCCTTTATCAGTCTACTTTCTGCTATGTGATAATCTAAACCTCATAATCAAAGTGTTTTGTCTAAGATGAGTAAACTGTGCATACCGTGTCTTTGTACAGCTCGCCCAGCCCATCCGCCTGCTGCTGGAATACACCGGCAGCAAGTATGAGGAGAAGTTTTACAAATGCGGAGGAGGTAACATACCTGCTCAGGTTAAAAATGAAGCACTTTTTGGTGTCAGTTCTGTCATTTAACTCCACTGTCTCACACAGCCCCCGACTATGACAAGAGCTGCTGGTTTGATGAGAAATCAAAACTTGGGATGGACTTCCCCAATGTAAGTGACTTGCATTAGTGACAACATAGTTGTTAAAACCAACTGAATTAAAAGATCATCTAACATTTATGATCACTATGTTCATATAGCTGCCCTACCTGGAAGATGGAAACAGGAAGATCTCACAGAGCAATGCAATCATGAGATACATTGCTCGCAAGCACAATTTGTGTAAGTATCATGTTTAGTGTATTTCACATATAGTAGGGGTGGATGATTATGGAAAAAATATATAACGATTTAAAAAATAAAACAAAATGTTGATCTTGATTTTCTCATAATTCGTTACATTAATCTTTGAGACTAATTTGAATATCTTTTGCCAGGTAAAAAGTCACTACTTCTGTTACCTCTTTCCACCATTTGCTACTCTTCTCATAAAGAGTGCCTTTACTAAATGCTTGCGTTAAAGTTGTTTGCTTTTGTTTAACGCTACCTGTTACCGCTGGTTGTGGTGTGACTGGTCTTCTAGCAGTTTCATTGTCAGGTGATTGAACAGATTTGTAGTGTTGCCAGGTGATGTCTGAACTAGGGGTGTCCCGATCACGTTTTTTTGCCTCTGAGTCCTTTGATTTTGAGTATCTGCCGATACCGAGTCCCGATCCGATACTTCTATAGAACAGTATGAAATGAACTAA
>JAPSES010000236.1:9574924-9594755 GCA_029822895.1 Maxillicosta whitleyi
GGATTCTCTATTAGTTATCATTGGCGTTCCTGTGGTAATAATAACAAATGTCCACCAGATGGCGATTCATGTTTTCTCACATAGTCCATGGACTTAAGAATCTTAAAATGCTGTCCAATAAATGAGGGACTAATATTTTTTATGGTGGTGGGGGGGGGCATATGTTGCACTTGGTGGAGGTCTGCGCTCTACTGAGTGCCATTCTAATTTAGGATGTGATGAAGACTGGATGCAGCGTTTCGATTCTACATTATCAATAATCAAAAAATGAATGAAAATATGGATGGAACAAATAGTATGAACCTTATTGTGGCACTATGTAAAATTATGTGGTTAAAAAAAAAAAAGACAGTGACAGTCCTGGAATGAAAACTGAAGAAGGTGCTGTCAAATATTGTCTGTGTGACAATATTTGACTTTTTGGGGGTTTTTTTTTGTTTTTTTTGGCCCGACAGTGTATATTGCTATTTTGAACCATTTCCATGATATAAGTCATCAAAATATGACCCATTTTAAGTGAAGGGAAATTTTTAATACTTTCATAAAAAAAATTCATAAAAAAATTATAATAAAAATAAAAAATTCTCCAAATTATCTGATAAGTTGTTGAAAATTATTGAAATGTAGACACTGGTGACCTTGAGTTTTAACCTTTAAGGTCACTCAAGGTCACATTTCATGAACCCAAATAAAAGTCCAAATATGACTTCCTATCAGTGCTCAATGGTAACTATATTAATATCTGTAACCGTTTCCATGTTATAAACCATTAAACTATCAACCATTATAATTTTGTTTATTAAAATTATTATTATTATTATTATTAAAATGCATGGAAACGCTTCAGTAGGACCGTTCATTTTCAGTATTTTGTTGCATCTGTTCTGGTGCGATTACTCAGATGTGTTTCCTGTTTCCAGAGGTCACTGAGTTGAATGGTGCCTCACCCCGGTGTCCTCACACTGGAACATGAAAACCTGTGGGACGCGTTTGTTGCGTTCTTGGACAGTGACAGTCAGCAGAGAGTTGTAGGCGCAGCTGTCCAACACGGCTTTAGTTTGTTGAATGCAACTCAAATGCATCGACTCCAACTCTGACTGAGAATCACAACAGAAACGGTAATTACAATATGAAACGGTAAAGTTAAAGATGCAGTATTTATGTTATTTGTGCTGTTGTTTATGACATTTTAACAGATGTTATTTACTTCTTCTCATTGTAATTTCTTTCTTTGTCCAGTTTACTCAGTTCTGGTTCTAGATGTTGTTCTCATTCTAATTATCACTACGGTTGTTTTTATTGTTGATATTCTATTGTGAGAGTCTTCCACTCTTTTGCACCCCTTTCATTTATTTATTTAAACTAAATGAAGGAGGTCAGCCAATGAAACAACGCTTTCTTTTTTTGGCTGTTCCTGATTAAGCAGGGATGTAAATTATCGATTAATCCATTAATCATTAGTTGGTTGACCTTATCGATTGATTAACAATTAATTAATAAGTGGCAATTTTCCTGAGAACCTGAATTTCTCTTTCCATAAGATCTATAAGAATAAAAGTTAAATATTTTTTTACATACTTCATGAAAAAAGCATGTCATGTTACTTAATTATTGATGTTTGTGCCATTAGATACAATACAGGCAATGACATTTATGGAGTAGAACTAAATAAATTCGGCAGAGAAATTTAATTAAATTAATAGATCTGAAGAGGCAGTTTAGAAGAAAGGGGCTTTTCTAAAAAGCCTAGTTTGAGCAGTGACACCCCCTACTGTCAACACCACAAATCCCACCATACAATAGGGCAGGGGTGTCAAACTCATTTTAGTTCAGGGGCCACATTCAGCCAAATCTGATCTGAAGAGAAATAATAACATAATAATATATAAATAATGTCAACTCCAAACCTTTATCTATATTTTAGAGAAAAAAGTAAAATTACATTATGAAAATGTTACATCTATAAATTATGCTTTAAAACAATGTGAATAATATGGACAAACTGAAAAAATAAGTGTAACTTTAACAATATTATGTTTCAGTTTATCATTTTCACATGTACTTTATAACTTACAGATCACAGTGGATCTACAAATACACAAAACATTCAATAACAGATAATAATAATAATATTAAAACTGCACTTAAGACATTTCAGATTGTTTATCTTTCATCACATTATTCACATGTTTTGCAAAATTATACTTAGTTTTGGTGTTAATACATAAAAATATTTACAGAGATGTGGGTATGTATTAGATATTATGGTAGTATTTTACAGATTTGACCCACTTTAATTGAATTGCTCTGTCTATGGAACTGAACTAAAGTACTGGTAATTGTTAATATATTACTTTAATTTTAGCATTTCACAAAGGCCAAACTGGATCCTTTGGCGGGTCGGATTTGGCCCCTGGGCCGCATGTTTAACACCCCTGCAATAGGGCAATTACCCACCAATTAATAATTTAATCAAATGAATTCTTATCAATAATTACTTGATAGTCAATTAATTGTTTACATCTGTAATTTAAAGCTGTCAGACAAATGTAGTGGAGCAAAAAAAAACAATATTAGATTCTGAGATGTAGAATGAAAAAAAATACACAAAATAGGAATATTCAAATATAAGTACCTGAGATTTAACTATTTTAAGTTTATTAATTGGGAAAGGATTACTGGGTTACATTTATTTAATTATCTGCCTCAGATTAAATTGATTAAATAATGAATTTGAAAACAAATGAGGTCATCTGATGTTTTCAGCGTTTATGATAAAGTGTTATTACTGGTTTATGTACATTTATACATTAGATTTATAAATCTTGCATTAGACAGAACCTGTAAAGTGAACATACAGACAGTAGATGTGGTAGATCTGAGACTAAAAACATTCCTTTTGAATGAAACCCATTTGCTCATTAGCCTAATTCTCAGAATTTCACATTTTGACCAAAGATTGAATCTTGTAAAATAAAGCCAAACAACAACAACATCATTTTTCTTTACTAGTGACTTAAACTATGTGAAGTTTTGCTAGTTTTATGCTGGAGGCATTTTACTTGTAGACCAGGGTTTTCAAACAAATGTGGCAAAGATGGAGAAAGTTTAGTCATAAATTAGCATCAAACATATGTTTCTATTCTAACACAACTGCTTTACATCCAAAAATGTCTCATAAATATATGCAAAAACCTACTGGTAATTCTGTAAAAAAAAATTCTGTTTCATGTTATCTTTCAGTGCATTGTGTAGTAATGTGTGGCAGCTGTGGCTCAGCAGGTAGAGCGACTCATCCAATAACCGGTTCGAATCCTTGTCAGTCTGTTATGTCCTTGGGCAAGGCACCTCACCCCCCTTGCCTCCATCATCACTCACACTGGTGTATGAGTTTTTGGTGGTGGCCGGAGGGGCTGTAGGCGCAAAACGGCAGTCACGCACCCATTAGTCTGCCCCAGGGCAGCTGTGACTACAAATGTAGTTTACAGTTTCCCCCAGAGGGGGAATGTGAGAGCGAATCAATAATGTAAAGCACTTTGGGTTTCTACAAAAGTGCTATCAAAATCTAATCCATTATTAATAATGTCTGAAGTGGAAAACTGACAGATTTATGACACTGACATAGATCTGGTAGATCTGAGACAATTTCCCAACTTCTAAAACTGTGTCTGTACACAAAGCTCAGATGTCTAAGAACATGGTGGTGACCTCACTATTATTTCCAAAAGTGTCCGACCTCATCCATGGTGGTGGAATGAGACCAAAATTCATCTGATTTGGCTCCTACGTTACAGTCCATTCACAGTATTTTGTAAAAAATAATGGTGTCAAACCTTGGTCTCGATGTCACAGAGCAGCAGGTGTCCTCCCTGAACCTCCAGGATCATCTCCTGAGGCCACAGGCGACCTTTGGCGTCCAGCCTCTTCAGTTTGGCCAAGCAGTCGTTGACCGTCTTCACCTCCTGTCCATCCAGGTCACAGGTGAACAGGTGCTGTGGATGAATGTGCAGTGAGACAATAACAGGACCTTTAACCCCTGATGCGTCTGTGGTGATTTTCAACATTCTAAATATCTTATGATGTACATTCTGAGTGCCTTATTTTGTAAAAATCTGTGAAATTTCAACTCCTCTGTTTGTCTTTTTCTGTTATTTCACCTGTTTCGACCCTAAAACTCACAGTAAAACAAAACCACTGAAGAAAAGGAATACAGGTACATACTCACAGGAGCCCGTTTTACTGAAATAATGTCTTTTATCTATTCTTGTATTTTACTGCTTTTTTATTTATTTAATTTACTGTTCAGCCCTTTGGTCCACTGTGGTTGTTGTAAAGTCCTTTATAAATAAAGTTGGATTAGATTCGATTGGATCTACATTTTACCATGAGGTGGCTGCTATGCTGTAGCCTATTTGTGAATAGTTTACTATTTAACTTTGTATAATGAAATTATACAACTACAAGAAAAAAAAAATTCAACATTTGACCCATTTTTTAAAAAAAAAATTATGAACACTATTTCCAAAACATAATCACCTTGTGTAATTGAGAAAAAGCACAACTTTCATGTAGAGTGGTTTACTTAAAAAATATGAAAAAAATGCATATTGAACATCTTGTATTGAATTTGGCAAGATAATAATCCATTGTGGTTTTTATGCTGTTAAAAAATTATTTTATTCCGCATAAAGCCTGCATATTTTTGCAGATGGACAAAGTTAGAATAGATTTAGGCCTATGATAATGTTAAAAAGTAATGACTTATTCAGCTCATTTCAAAATATTCTATATGTTTTTTGACCAGAACCATAAAGAGATGCTACAGAACCATATGTGGCCCTGGAGCCACAGGTTTCAAACCCCTGATCTAATAAAAGATAGGAAAACAGATTGCTGAGGATAATATTATAATAAAATGGTAACAAACCATTTAGGAAAACTTCAATAGAGAGAAAAAAAATAACTTGGGAAGTGACATAAAAGTCACACTGGGGGTTTATGGGAGAATGTTTAAGTGAAAAATTATTTAAAAAAAAAAAAAGCTTTCATTACCTCAACTCGGAAGTGAAAGTTGTCAGATGGTTTGTTCAGAGAATCAGAGTACTCCTTTCTCCGCACTAATGAAAAAAGAGATTATTCTCAAAACACAGTAAACACAGTTTCCTTCCACCAAAATAAAATCAGATTCTTATATGTGTGTGTGTGTTTGTTTGTTTGTGTGTGTGTGTGCGTGTGTTTGTTTGTGCGTGTTTGTTTGTGTGTGTGTGCGCGTGTGTTTGTTTGTGCGTGTGTGTGTGTGTGTGTTTGTGTGTGCGTTTGTTTGTGTGTGTGTGTGTTTATTTGTGTGCGTGCATTTGTTTTGTTTGTGTGTGTGTGTGCGCGTGTGTGTTTGTGTGCATGTGTGCGTTTGTTTGTTTGTTTGCGTGTGTTTGTTTGTCTGTGTGTGTGTGCATGTGTGTTTGTTTGTTTGTTTGTGTGTGTGTGTATGTGCATGTACTGTATATGGATTTTCCACTGGGTCTGGACATGTTGTTTCTCTGCAGTGGAGAACCCTTCAGGTCGTCAGGCTGGAAACCCCGTCTCTGCTGGGGGAGGTCGTCAGGAGAGAAACCCCTGGAATAAAACAGGACCAAGTCAATAAAACCATCATCAGGAGCAGCTCCGTCATCTGAAGATAAAGCGTCTGCAGACACACTGGGCCTCTACAGCTCAGCTCTGTTTTATCTCTGAAGGGTGTGATGGGCTGTGCAGAGTTGTAAAGATATATAATGAGTGTCCAAAGGCATTAAACAATGTGAAAACAGGACGAGTATGAAAGTGAAATGAAACTATTACTTACCCTGGGGAATAAGAGAATGGACCAGGGTTCCCAAACATGTCTACAGGAGCAGCTCGGACTTTTGGGAAGACAAAAAATTCACTGCACACAAACCTGTGAATGTAAAAATGATAGAAAAACAGAAGAGACTTGAAGACTCTGAGATGTATAAATAATTATGAAAAATACAGACCATCATAAAATTGTCATGTCAGGCTACTTTATTGCCTTTGTTATTAATATTTAAATAACCGGAAATATAAAACTAATTCAGTATCACAGAACTGTAATCCACTACAGATGCTTCATACAAGGAGAGGATGGGAACGATTACTATAGTACTATAAATGTAATTTAGTGCAATATAGACAATTCAGGAACACACACACACACACACACACACACACACACACACACATACTAATAGAGCAGTGAGTTTAAGTCATTAAAATAAACTCAGCTGAACATAAAACTAATCATTAACACTTTAAGGGCCCTATTTCCCAACATTGCAACAAGCAACATAACTGAATGAAATAAACAGCTTTTTGAAATCCTTTACATTTAAAAAAACATAACAAAAATAAATTATGTGCCACTTAAAATGTTAATGTGATCATTTAATAAATTACACAAAGGTCTCTGATTCAAGGACTAATATTTAATCTGTTTTATGATGGAACTGACCCTGCTCAAAAAGACGTTAAATCTAAAACAAAGAAAACTTTTCTATAACCATAAACATTCACACTGATCCGTTTTAAGCCTTTTAGGTTATAACATACCTTCCAGATTAAACGTTAATTTTCCAGTTGACAAGTCCACTTTCTGTAAGAGTGGATATATTTTACTTAATGAGTCATAAGTATTAGTAGAATATCTGATCACATGACCCTGACCGTGTGCATCTGGTTCTTACCCGTCTGCATCAGCTCTGCTGGAGTGTCATTATTCCCGTTTCACACAGATTTTCTCTCACCAGCAGACATAACCGTCAACCAGTCCCTCACGGCTCAGAGTAAAATCTCTTTTCCTTCCTGTTACAAAGCAGCAGGTTCAAAGTACAGTGATCCTTCAGGAGTGACGATGACGAGGGCCGGCCTGATTTGTCATTTGAGGACCAAGTATTGGAGGTCTGCTTCATTATGAGTCCAAAGGTCGAGGAAAGCTCTGCAGTATCTCCATAAGAAAGACCAAAGGTCTCTGAAGAGCTCCACAAAATGCTCTTATGCAATTACCAACCTTAAATTATATACATCGCGGCTATAAAATGATAAGAGCTTAACGTCACACATAAATATCATAAACATCAAGAAACGATAACCAGATAATTTAAACAAAAAAACACAACAGATAGTGTGTGAATAAGAGAACCATTTATTTCACCATCAGCTGACGTGTAAATACTGTACACACCCATAATATGGACAGAGACATCTTTAAAGAGGGAATAGTTTATTCTGTAAAGAAAAGTGGGCGTCTCCGCTCAGGTTAATGGGTTGGAAACTACAACAGCCTTCTCTGAAGACGTCATGGATCAAGCGGTGGCTTTGGCCTGAGTGGCTTTAGCAAGAGCCTTCAGGTCTGTGATGCACTTAGCAATGCTTTCTTTCTCCTGGGGAGGGAAAAACAAAAATACACAAAAATATGGTCATTTTTCAGGGCATTATTTGTACGTCTCCCATGCACAATAACAAATGTGTACTGATTTACAAAAACATATCTTCATATCAAAAGGTGAAATACATCTGCAAAACAAACATAATAATAAAGTATGAAGAAACACTTTTTCAAGAAATGTATTAATTTAAAACATCCACAGTTAAATTAACTAAACCTAAAGATTAATTACATTTACATATATTTCAACAACTTTCATTTAGAACATTTTAAAGGTAATTACATGTTTAATGTAAGAACTTTTTATTTCCACAATAGCAATAAAAAGGCAAATGAAATGAATGACATGAAGAAAAGTAGAGTATGGCCCCTTTTGTTTGTTTTTGTGCTCTACAAATAAACTTGCCTTGATGCCACAGATGGGTAATGCATTTTCTTTTAAAGGTTTAATTATTTTATTTTACTATTTTACTAGAAATTACTCATTTGACAGTTCATGACTTCAAATCTGTGTCTTACATTAAGCATTAATGCACCGTTCAAGTCAGAACTCAATGCGCTTTTACACATTAGATCCAAGTAATTTAATAGAAACTATTTTAACGTATTACTTCTGCAAGTAGCTTTCCCCCCATCCTAACACACTAACTGGATATGAACTGAGAAATAATTAATATTAGTGGTGACAGATTCATTGTTAAGATTTATATAATTTTCATTTGTTCCAGCAGGGTCATCAAATGTTTCATCCAAAGATTCATTAAGAAATGAGTTCAGAATTAATGAAGCTTCTTTAAAATGACATATTTACAATTCATATAGTTGGATTTTAACCTCATCTCATGGAAACCCTGATGTTACACAATACATTTAGAAAATGACAATTACTTATGAATCTTTCTTTAGAACAATATCAGTTGGAGATTTTGGACATATTTACTGACCTGCTGAGGCGTGATGCTGCCGATGACGCTCTTTTCCACCCAGTTGACCATGTGCTCCTGCTCCATTCTGCGATGGAGGTCCTGCAGGGCGATCTGGTAATCCAAGCGCCTCTTCACCTCATTTGTCACCATGTGTAGCCTCTCTCTGTAGTTGGTCTCCAGCAGCATGTTCACATTGTTCTTAGAAAGACAGAAGGATTTAGAATTTAGGGAGTGAGAGTGAAATGAGACTATAGGATTCTGTCAATATAAAAATTACAATGACTCCCACATTAAACAGATTGGATGGTACATGAAAAACTACAGCTACTGAAGCATCATAATAAAGCGCACTACTAAACACATAATAAAGCACACTACTAAACCAATGTCAGCTCTTTAACTGCAAGAGTAAACAGACATTTTTCATTTGAGACGGTCTAAGTTGGTTCAAAGTTACATGAACAACGTGGTGTAGTTATCTACACTAGGTATTAGCATTCAACAGGAGAATGAAACATCCAATTTAAATTGTAAAACTAACTAATGTGACTGGATAGCTTAGTGGACTTCAGTGCGGAAGGTTGCCTGTTTGAATCCCAGGTGGGCCCTTAACGCTATACATGCCTATACCTTGTAAGTCGCTTTGGATAAAAGCGTCAGCCAAATGTAATGTAACTAAATTAATAATGAAATGACTATTTACATTTTACATATTTAACACCATTTGTATTCTATTAATTTGTTTTAGTAAAATATGTATATATCCCACCCTATTTAAAGTGATCGAAGTGGTTTCTTTGTACAGTCTGTTATGTTGCTGCAGTTTTCTGTGACACCAGCAGGGGTCAATAAAACCACTTTTCATTTGTCAATCTGATTATTCTGAGCTCAATACAGATTTTTTTATGTTCCTTCTAGTGTAAATATGAATCGTTCTATTATGAAAAGTGAAGATTGTGTGAAATAAAAATGATAGAACTACTTATTACTTACTCTCTTAGCATCAAAGAGCATTGCTCTTCCCTCAACTCTCCACTGCTCCTTCTTCTCATCCTCGATGGCCTCAGCCAGACTGTTCATGGCCACGTCCTTCACCTCCTGAGCCTTGGCCACTTTCTCCTGCAGAAACACACAAAAGAGCAAATTACAGATTGTTTGTGTGGATGATGAAAAAAAAAAAAACCCAACAACTTCTGACTAATATGTCCACATCTCTGATTTGTTCACAGAAGATAACAAGAAGAGCCACAACAAACTCCAATCTTTCAGATCACACAAAGAAAAAAGATGAAGGCATAAACTAACCCACCTCATTCAGTTTGTCGGCAAAAGCTGCTACACTTGGACCAAATTTCTTGACACCATAGATGATGACAGCGCCAATGGAGAGGGCAGCAAAGGTCTCATGGTTGACAACGTAGATTTCCTTGGAAAGTATATAGGTGAGGAGGCCAGTACCCAACATGTAGGGCCCTAATGAAGACAAAGGTTTCAAATCCTCAAAATTGAGGCAATAAAGGCACAGAGATAAAAGAACAAAAATATTTAATATAATAAATGGTAGAAGTGTAAAATACAAAAGCATGGTGGAAAAATAAAATGATTTAGAATTTCCTTCATTTATTCATTTTCTGAACTCTCACTAGCAGGAGTCCATCTCAGCCACTGAAGGCGGTGTACGCCCTGGACATGTCACCAGTTCATCACAGAACTGAACATATAGTGTCAATCACTCTTGTATTCACACCTCTGACAGTTTAGATAAATGGATTAACCTATCACTGCATGTCTTTGGATGGTGGGAGGAAACCAGAGTACCCAGAGAGAACCCACACAGACATGGACAGAACATGCAAACTCCACACAGGAGTCGAACCCCGGACCTTCTTGCTGTGAGGCACAAGTGCTATCCACTGCACCATCGTGTCACACTTACTTTATAATTCATTGTTTTAAAACAAAAAGTAATTCATTTAAAATCAATCTTAAAACACAATTCTAACATTTTTTTTAGAAATAGGGTAACCAATAGCACTGATTTTTCAAAACAGCTGCAAGACTATGTTACCATCAAATTAGGACTTTGAGATTCAGCTTAAATATAATGTTCTTTTGAGGTAGAATCACAATGCATACATTTTCTCCCTTTTTACACAATGTAGGTGACTTACAAAGAAACAAAGGTTTTCTGGAGGCTTATGCTGTGTGTGATAGTCTTTTGTTGTTATTTGACAAACGATTCTATATTTTGCATGATTTTGGTCCAACTTCGTTACAATATCCTTCTGAGACTGAGGACTGTAAAAGTTTTGCTTTTATACCTTTCATAATAATCTTAAATGGAAACGACATAATGAGACAGTTTTGTCCTTTGTAGTAGACAGCGTCTTATTTTCTTAAAACCGTAAAACTGTGAAACTTTGTGTTGCTGGGTCACAAGATGATATTAGAAATATCTGGATGAAGTAAACACTAGTCAGATTTTCCTATACATATAGCTGCAGTTTACCCATTAAACAAGTACTGTGTCATGAATCAAAAATATTTTAGATGTCAACATAACATTACATCAGTGTAAATCAGACTCACTACATGGTAGAGTTCAGAGGAAAACTGACACATGAAAGACTATGTGCTTCTTCATTATTTCTGAAGCAACAGCAAACCATGTGACCCAAACAAGTTTGTGCATGAACACGAATGCTACAAACTCCTCTGTAAGTGCAATACTGTTTAAATTATAAGTATTATATAATTATTACATATATGTAAGCACATTTAAAATGTATATAACTGAGAAGGAAATGTGTTAACAAAACTGTTATGCATGTTTTTAATAACAAAACTGTGCATTTTCTCTAAAAAGTAGATTATGGGACAACTTAAGTTCCATCATATTCAGATATTGACATAACCCAGGATACCTCTGGTTATTTTTTGTCAAACAGTGTAAAATATCAATGAGGCTGATATGCTGGAGTCTGATAAGACAGAGTAAAAAATATCCGAAATATCTAGGATACCACTCTTAATTACAATAATGAAAACACATTTTATTCTTGTAGCTTTTAATTTACATAAATAATCTAAAATAATAATTTATGACTTTAAGATTTCCAATTTTGAACATTCGTATTCTTGCTCCTGGTACAGCCTTCTGACCTGTGACTCCAGTTTTGGGGTACAGGAGCTGGAACAACTCCTCTGGGATGATGCCATGACGGACTTTGCCTCCTTTCTCTGGCAGAGGGGGAACAGGGGCCAGACTCTGGGATGATGTGTGCAGGGAGCGGGACGCCTGGACCAAACTATAAACAAAAATACTGTTAGCTAATGGTTTGTTCACCAGGAGAAGAAATATTGATGAAAATTGTCAGCCACCTACCCAGCTCCAAGGTGGCCACTGCCTTTCAGGACATTGGCTGTAAATGACAGACCAAACATGAGGTAAGAATAGGTGCAACTAACAACAAGTATCTTCTTTAGTTCAATCTGTCAGACATTGATTTGTTAAAAATTATCAATAAATTAAGTTTAAAAATATATTAATTGTAACTGCAAGTTCCTAGAGAAAAGTGACCTCTTTTAGTAGTAGTAGTTAGTTATTTCTGACTGTTCAAACCCAAACGTATTTACGAATGACTGAAAACATGTCATAGTCCAAACTTTAACATATTAGTCTATATAGCGTTCAACTTTCAGCTTGCATTGCAGATGTACAGCTTTATAACATTAAACTTATGTTTCTATTAGTGGATGCATCTGCAAACATCTTACAGAAACATTATGAAAGAAAAAGTACACTATTATTAACATCATCAGCAGGATTTTATGCAGACCTGGGGTTTCAAACTAGACCTTTACAACGACTCAAATCTAAATCGAATAATGGTCTAATAATGGCTTTGACACACATGGTCACCTAACTTACACGGACAATAAAAAGATTCTAGTTAGATGAACTTGCATGTCAAATAACGAAATGCCTCATTACAAGAGCATAAAAACCGATGGACACTGTCAATAAGGTGACATTTGCAGGCGTGTAGAGCTAACGTTAGCTTATGTAGCTTGTACTTGCTAACAGTTTTCAAACCAGAACACTGAATGCAGTGAATGCAGTCTATCCGTAGCATTGAAATTCTTTCCAAATCAAAAGAATACCTACATATTTTTCGATACAAATTGCTGTTCAGTGACAGACCATAACCCAGCTTGTCTTCAATTAACTTACTATAACTAGCTTTAGCCTCTCATTCAATGTGCGGCCTTCACTTTACCCTT
The DNA here is from genome assembly GCA_029822895.1 of Maxillicosta whitleyi. Classification (NCBI taxonomy): domain Eukaryota; kingdom Metazoa; phylum Chordata; class Actinopteri; order Perciformes; family Neosebastidae; genus Maxillicosta; species Maxillicosta whitleyi. The sequence goes on from JAPSES010000236.1 coordinate 9,587,573, forward strand.
CAGCTTCACTTTAAACCTTCCATTTCACCTGCTTGAAATTTTACGCAAACCACAGCTCAATGACACTATCGACCTCCTCCAAAGCTGCATGAGTCCATACCTGGGATGACAACGAGCCTGGACAACATGTTGAAGTATTGAAGTGCCTAGTTCACGATACACCGGGCACCTTGTTTCGGCCTCTTCGTGCCCTTCTGCAAAGAGCCACAAGGATGGCGGATACACGAGAAATCCTCCCGAAACAACGCGAGACTATAGCGCGATATTACCGTGCTAATACGGAAGTGGCCGCTACATGGCGCTGCTGCTCATTTGACCCTAACTAGACTGTGAAGTTGGATAAGTTCAGTTAAGATATTTCACTAAAATGGAGTAATTTAAAGATATACATTTGAAGATTACGCACAGTGCTTGTATACAGTATTGCTTATATTCATTTTGTTCCCCATTTAATGAGTTTTCTCACGCATTTAAGTTACAGAAATGTTTATGTGTGTGAAGGGTAAGTAAACAAATGCAAATATCTACCTACGTATAAAAAAATCGTGCATATTTTGAGAATATTTCTGCAATTAAGTTGTAAATTCAGAGCATATAACACTATAATACTTTGTATCATAGTTTGAGACTATTACTAAAAACCTTAGAAATGATCCTGGGAAAAAACATATATAAAGTCTAATTTATTGATTTCTAAAGTCTAGAAGAAAAAAAACAAACTCCACACTCTTTTTATTACATCATGAAAATCTCTAAAGTTAAACAGTCACCTGGACAAAATAGATGGCCATGTGGTACTCTTTATTTTCTACAGGACAAAATGTCTTAATAATTAAACATTTCTGATTCTTTTCTTTTAACTGTTAGAATTATTAGACACATATATGCACACACACACACACACACACATATATATATACATTGTTTTGTTTTTTTTTTACAGCAGATGTGCACTTTTGTAATCAACATTAAATTCTTTCCATGAATAGCAACAAATTTGAATCACCTAGCCTACTATATATTATGTAGCTCATATAAATCCTGAATATGATTTTACAACATCTGCAAGCACTCTGTTTTCCATTCACATTACTTATCTAGTCTTTAAATCCATAGCTGTATCAACTTTCTGTAAACAAAACAAAACAAAACAAAAAAACACAGATGAAGATAAATAGCAATTCACACTACAAGTAAAAAAAAAAATGAAATAAAGCTACAAATCCCCTGTGGATACCTCCTATAGAATCACAGGCGTATTTTGATGAAAACCAAAACTTTCTTTTAAGTAAAATTTCCAAGAGGCAGCCACAAACTGCAGAGCTGGCTCTGGCTCTAATGACTGTACACAGGGGGAATTGGTTGTGTGTGTCTGTAATCTTGGGGCCCACCCGTGCGTGGCATCAGCTTGGTGCGAGTGGCTGCTGAGATAGAGGAACATATGACGCTGTGGTTCTCTTCACTTCCTGTAAAATTATGCTCAACAGAAACAGCTACATGTGAAACACAGACAAAAACCCGTGGACACTAAGAGTGACAAAATGGAAGGCATATTTATCCACCCATGAAGCGTTTGCAACTCAGAGATGGAGTAGTAGGTAAGCCCTGTCTGGGTTTTATTCTGCTTTTTAAGCTGCATTTGTCTCTTCATACTCTTATACATTTTCCCTCCACACCTTCAAGGAAAAGTAGCAGGGCCTGGCCTGTGTTTGATAACCCCGCTATTCTGTGTTAAAGGAGGTTTTTTTTTTACAAAAAATATAGCAACTACTGCAATATCCACCATTACCTACACTACAAGTGTTACTACTGCTAGAACTATGACTACTATTAATTACAGCTGCTATTATTACTATTCTATAACTAACTATTACTGCAGGTGTTTCTACCTGAATGGACCTACATGTCACTCTTTTAATATTCTGCATGTGACTTTGCGTTAATCTCACTTTCAAAGAATACCGTGGTGACATAGATCAATATTTATTCCTTTTTCTATGTTTAGAAAAGGTAAAAGTCTCAGCATCATTTCATTATTGAGGTAATTTGGTGAAAAACTAACTCTAGAGACTTTACTTAAAATGTTTTTAGTGTTTTCTGTGAATATATAAAGTCAATATGGGAGTTAAGAAAGATGCCTTGAACATCTGTGATCCAACATACTGGGTGCTGACTAGTATAGAACCAATATACAGTATAGGTGTGATAACACTCCGTAAACATCTAAACATGACTTGAAGAGGAAATTAACTATTTTTACGTTACACTGAAATGTCACTACCAATAACGTCATAAAAAAAAAAAAAAGAAACAGAAAATGAAACAGAAAATGTCACATCTCTCTTCCTTTTGTGCACATGTTTTATCATAAATATTTGCATCTCTGTCTTGATATTTTCTTCTTAGATTTGCGACACTGTTACAGCCAGAGGAGCTGCCATGGATGCCCTGGCTGTCAGTGAAACACTTCTCTCCCCGGTGACAAACTTTGAAGAAAAAACACACATTAGAGCCGAGAAACACGAACACCTTCGAGGACGCAACAACGTGACTTCATGCCGGAGTCCCACGAGAGCATTCGACACAAAACTGATAAAGAATAATCTTAAAGAAAAGAGACAACAGGAGTTTCTTAGAAGAAGATCTGTGAGCCCAGACCTGTGTGGTTCAAAGTCTCCAAAGAGAGAAAAAGGAAAAAAAGCTACGCCAAGGACATTTTCAATGAAATATCACACTTCAGTCAGTAAGTCAGAGACACTGCATACAAATTTCCAAAGCAGCCCCACTGCTAATGGACATCCAGTCATGATTTTAACACCAAACAGCAGCATGAGCGAAGCTCCGAGCACCAGCAAATGGGTATGAATACATAATTATCATCTTTCAATTGTCATTTTAGATGAACTTCCCAGCTTCATCTCTGTCTTTTCTGTTTCTTCTCGTCAGGCTTCAATGTGGTCAGAGCCGGTAACACTGACAAATGAAGAGAAAGGCCAGAAGCAAACACCCACCTCTAAACCAGACACAAACCTGCACAGGATGAAAAGCAAAAGAGACAACAGAGTGAATGGTAACTATCTCAACAGGTGAGGGACATTTTGTGCTGAGGATATTTCTGTTTCTTTGACTTAATCTGTTTTTTCTCTTTCGAAGCTCAAAAGACAAGCGTCAAAACAACGATCCAAACTGAGAGGATTCACCAAAGACTCACCCCGAAGACTGAAAACGTTCTCCACACAAAGGCTCAGCGAGAGGCCAGTGTGCAGACAGAGTGAGTCCAACTTTCATTCATTCAATCACCTCCAATTCATCACTATCAGAGTCATATATATCCTCTAATTCTGTCATTTATTTCTCTGCAGATCTGGGTTTATCACTATCAAGGAATCAGTGAGTTTCGTGTTGGTGCTTTATTGAATTTTCTGGAGGTTTATTTATGAAGGAGACAGTTTTTATCATAATATTTGTCACATTAAACTGCATTTTTGTTTCTTCTCTCACATTAGGATGTCCATCAGTTAGCCGACTACTTGCAGGTAATACAACTCATTGACATTTATCCTCAGCTAAATGCTCTTAAAATAGAGAGACTATTTACCTGTAGATTTCTGTTTATTATTAATTTGAAATCTATTTTAAAAGCTCTAAAATATGTCCCCTCTCATGTCTACTGTAAGTGTAAGACACCTGTCATATTTATTGTCATTAGTGGTATAAAACGATTAAATATATTTACTCATTCACACTGTTTATCTGAACAGTTGAATGAAACTCATTACTATAGCTGAATTCTACATTTTGCAGGTGAATATCACCTCTCATATTGCTGCATATGTTTTACAGTTTTAGGTACTTGTATTTTCATGTGTAATAAGTATTTTGATCAAACAAAGTATGATATATTATAAAAGATTTAAACATTTTGAAGATTGGGTTAGAAATAGTCCTACAATAAGCTGCTCTTTGTTCTAAAATAAGGCTTAGATAGATAGATAGATAGATAGATAGATAGATAGATGTGTAATGTTTTTTGTGCATGTTTAGGAGGCTCTGTGGAGAGAGGAGGCAGTGAAGAAGAAGCTTGCAGCTCTGCAGGAGAGCACAACAAACCTCTTGAACTCTTCCAACAAAATATGGACTGTAAGTAAAGTCGATCATTCCTGACTGGTTCCACTTTCCAGAATACCAAATGCATATTTCTCATTTTATAAGTTCATGTTGTTGCTGTTAATTGGATGGCGGTTCTGAAGATGTAAAATGTCACAGTTTGTTTATAGGTGCCGCTGTGTCAGGAAGTCCTATGCAGTCTGTGGTTTGGAGCTTCCTGCTTCCGCTCTGCAGCCTATAACACATAGAGGAGTGTAGCTGTCATTGTTGTACAGGAAGGGTGTGACAGACAGTAGATCATAGAGATGCTTTGGCTTCTGTCTAACACTCTTTCAGCAGCTTCTAATGAATGAATGGAAATGAAATACTAGTTTTCTTATTTATTTATACTTATTACTTATTTTCCAGCAAAGCATCTTAAAGTTTAGTTTAATTAGTTTAGCTTATTAAAATTTAGTTTAATTTATTTATGCTTTTCATCTTTGAAAAGGTATGTCATCATCTGTTAAATTAGATTAATTTTATACCTTATAGTATGACAGGATGTGCACATACTGTGATGTTTCTTGATGCTCACTGATGCTCTAAGTTCCCTCTGCACCAGTGAGCACAGGAAAGCTCGAGCTGTACAATGTCACAGATTTGGGTACAACAGTCATTAAGTTTCCATCTGCAGGTTACAAAGTGACAGTCAGTCATTTCCTTTCTAACCCGCACAGGCTCGCTGCAGTGAAGACCTACTGAAAAACAAGATCAAGTCTCTGGAGGCGCAGCTGCAAGTCTGTCTGCAGGTAAGAGGCAGCTGTGGCTTCAATAACAACCACTGAGGAGGTTTCAAGGTTTAGCTTCTGAAGCATTTTGCCCTTTTCTGCAGAACTGCTCCTGCTTTCATACGAGAAAGAATCTTTTCATCAAAACTAAGGCAGCAAAAGTAAAAATACTGTTATAAGTAAAAGTCCTGCTGAAAAAGCCCACTTGAGTTAAAGAACATAAGTATTAACAAGCAAGTATTGAAGTAAATGTCCTGGTTTGGTGCATCTGAGTGATATATTATTACATATGACATCATAAGGTTATTAATAAAGTATCAGTGCTATGGCGGCAGGTTACTGTTACAGCTGCAGGAGGTGGAGCTTTGGACGACTTCATATCTAGTTTTATAAACAGAGACATCGGATACATCTGAGGATCATCACACAGTTAATGGGAAAGGAGAGAAGTGTGATGCAAACCTGTTTTTGTTTTTGGTATTTTTCTCTGACACTCTCTGTTTGTCTTTGTGCTTTTTTTTTTAGCGACATACTTACGATTTGATCATTTATTAAAGAGAAGTTTAGAGAAAAAACACTGTTTATTAGAACTGTTTACAACTGATGCGCATGTAAAAGCAAATATTACTGTAAATGAATGCTTTAATATTTGCACAAAGTGTTGTATTTTAAAAGCTTATTGTACTATAAACTGTAAAATATCCATTTAAAGACATTTTTTATGAAATGTATCATTTATATTGACAACACACACATTATTATGACATAGAATTAGTAAATATAATGAAATAATGTGTTATAAGTTAAGGTCCCACCTTACTTACATATACTTAGGTAGAAGAATATAACCAGTAAAAAAAAAAAAAAAAACTAGGCCTTAAACTAAATTAAAACGTTTAATTTGCATATTACTTTCACAGTTGAAATAATCATCTATTATTACTACCACCACACTAATACTTCCCTCTCAGTTCCAGACGTTCTGCAAGTAAAACTTTACTGAAGAAAGTAAAACTGCCAGGCTTCAGATGTCAATACAATATTTGCTGTGAATTATAGTGATGTTAATTATGAAGTGAAATGGAAACACTCAACAGGAGTTCAGTCAGTACAGTAAGTAGTAAAAGAGTAAAAGCCCTTAGTTACATTCCACCAGTGTCTGCTGTACGTTCACTCCGTCATCCTGTGACAGTGGAGACTCAGCAGTTTTAGTGTGAATCTCACCCAGTAATTAGCAGGTCTAACTCAGCAGTGCGGTCGATGTCTCCGCAGAAGTTTCCAAAGGATGGATTGAAGAAACTGGTGCTGCAGATGGAGAAGCAGAAGCTGGTGTATGAGGAGAAGGCGCTGGTCGCTCTGCAGAAGGCGACGCAGGAGAAAACCGAGGCCCTCAGCGAGGCCGAAAGCCTGCAGGTCAGACATTCAGTTTGATTTAGGAGTTAACGTCTTTGACCTGCTGACGTTTATTACATGCAAGAAACGAATTGACTGTTTTTTAACAGAAGAAATGAAATGATTTGATTCATTAATGTTAAATAAACCCTGACAAGGTGATGTAGAACCTGAAGGACAAAACAGGATCTGCAAAAAAATGAAGTGTTCAGCTATTATCTACAAGTAGTATGTTTTTTTTAACCTTAAACTTTAATGTATTTAATAGAAATAAAAATAAGTTATTTTCAAAAATATGATAAAAAAAAAAAAAAAAGTGACAAGCTACAAAAACTTAATCAAATGTTTTTGGTGGAAAAGGAAAAGCTGATTAAAATAGTTAAATATTAGTGTCAAAATGCTCACTATACGTATCACATCACTGTTATGTCATAACATAAAAACATTTAAAGAATAAAATTAAAATGTATTAAATTTAAAGTGATTTTGCCGGATTGGATCCTTTGCCAGGTCGGTTTTGGCCCATGGGTTCTACGTCTGACACCCCTGAATCCAGTAGAGCACAGATGTCAAACATGCGGCCCGGGGGCCAAATCCGGCCCGCCAAAGGATCCAACCTGGCCCCTGGGATGAATTTGTGAAATGGAAAAATTTATTAACAATAATTTTAGATCAATTTCCACATTGAGACCAATTCAAAGTCATAATAACCTATAAATAGTCAGAAATCCAAATTTTTGTCTTTAAATGTAAACATTTTCATGTATTTAGACTAAAACGAAGTATCATTTCACACAAAAAAATCTGAATTACCTGAAATGTCTTATGAGAAGTATGATATTCCACCTGTTACTAAATATTTTGTGTATGTGTCGATCCAATGTGATCTGTAAGTTATAATGTACGTGTGGAAA
>JAPSES010000236.1:9594855-9615088 GCA_029822895.1 Maxillicosta whitleyi
TATATACATCCTTTGAGTATTGTATTGTATACTTTAATTGTTTCTGTGGTATAGAGATGGCCTTATTTGGTTCAGTATTTCTTTGTACTTTTTTTTTATATATATTATCAGGATATTTCAATATATATTTTAAGAAACATTTTCTGTGATACTTTTATGTACACAGGGTTCCCACAGATTTCTACAAGAGAAATTTTAAGACTTTTTAAGAGTATTTACAACGTTTATTTATTAACTCCTACTGATTCCTACCGTCTCTGGGACTGCAAAGTTAGTAATATTTGGTTCCTTATTCCAATATAAATCAGGTTTGAACAGGTGGAAATGAATAGTTACTGTGTTTGCAGTGGGAACATTTAACACACAATACAGCCAACAAGTTTATGGTAACATAGCTTAAGACCTACCATATCAAATGTAATACCTTTTTAAGACTTTTTTTTAAGGTATTAAATGTAGATTTGTAAATTCATGACTTTTCAGACTTTTTATGGGTCTGTGGGAACCTAGTATATAGTCTTATTTACACTTTAAGAATCTGCAGCTAAACAGAACAGATTATTCTATTCTATTCTATTCTATTCTATTCTATTCCATTCCATTCCATTCCATTCTATTCTATTCTATTCTATTCTATTCCATTCTATTCTGTCTTTATTATTGATCCACATAGGTTTAATGATTTTGAAGGACTGACAGTTCACACAAAACTATAAGAAATTTGATACTTAGCTTCCTTTATCACTTGCATATCATTAATTTTAAAGTATAATTATCCACCTCATACACAAGTGGACGAAAGTATTGGGACATGTTGAATTCAGTTTCTTTTCTAACAGGTCTGGGATACAAAGCAATAATGACAAATATTATTATATAGTTTTATATTGTGATAAATATCATATTATTAATATGTAATGATGTTTATATCTCACATCAGCTTGAACAGGACATCTTACAGCCATAATATGTCCCAATATTTTTGAACATATAGTTTAGAAACACTAACATTTTCTTGCTCACTGAGATGTGATGGTTAGTTGTGGTAGAAAATTATTTTGCCAGAGCACATAAAAATATTTTAGATATTTAGAGGTAGAACATTTAAAATAAGTCATGGATTTTTTTTAAAATCAATGTTAAGAGAAATTTAGTATTATGCATTACATTACATTTGGCTGACGCTTTTATCCAAAGTGACTTATTAGGTATATATAGCATAAAGGGCCCACCTGGGATTCAAACTGACAACCTTCCATACTAGAGTCTGCAGTGTAAGATAATTTAAACAAAACTAGCCTATGCAATGCAATATTTATCACAATATTAAATTAGATTATAACATTTGACAACGTTTTGTATCTCAGAGTTCTGGTAGAAAAGAAACACCTGAATTCAACGTGTCCCAATACTTTTGTATGACTTGAGAAATGATGCTATGAGGCGAAGTAACATGAGTATCTTTAGTTACATCAGTTAAAATATATGCAAGGCCTATTATCTCTGTAGTCAACTGTTCAGATATTTTTATTTTAATCAGACAGGCATAGTTTAAACTGTCTACCAGTTAGAATTTGCACCCTGTTATTCATTGCCAACACATACATGGTCTTTGCTCCAGTGTTGGTTAATTTGGACTTGGTCACCCTGATGAATTGTCCTGACCTGACCACTGGGAGGAATTAATAAGCATCCTGTCACACGTGGAGAGAAAGAAGAGCCATTGTTCTGCATGTGGAGCTTCACCTGATCCAGGTTTATGACCTCAGCCAAGAAAATGATGCAATCAGGACGGTCTGTCAGAAGGATTAAACGCAAATGACAGCACCGACTTAACCAAAACATAATGCGTGGTTAAGAACAAAATCCATGAGTAGTGGAGCAGATGCAGGAATTAATGAGCTCAGTGGCATCAACAGATAAAAAGGTGGGGAAAAAAAGGACAGAATTTGTGATTTAATAACATTCTCTAATTCTCTTGTGTTTCAAAATAACTATAACTATGTAATGTTAAGTGAATTTCAGAAGGTTAAAGTAATTTGTCTACTACTGATCTTTGTACAGTTTAACAAAATCCAGCGTAGAAAAGGCAGTGTTGTGTGTGTTGACACAATTATTACATCAGCACAAAGGTTAAAGAGTAACTCAAAGTTTTCTTGATGCATTTTATTGAACCACTGGTCAAATAAGCATCAAAGTTTTTCATTATATTGTAAAAGGTGACTGTTTTTCCATAAAGAAAACATACAGATATGTTCGTATAATATATATTAATGAAAAATAAGATTAATTTCTCTTATAATTCAAACTTCAAAACCAGCATTTGTGAAAGCATAACAGAAATGAATTATCAGCACTATTAATAGTACTTCTTTATAATGTTCCTGTCATTGCCTACATGAAACTACTGTCCTGTGTTGGTGCACTGAACACAGACAACGTAAAAGGAAAACAAACACTATCATAAAATAACAAAACATAAAATAACTTAGTTAACTTAACACTAGGCCTCTAAGTTGATGACCTGCTTCACAAGTTTGGAGTTTTAGCAAGTTTTTGAGTTACCTTGATAATCTCCTTATGAAAAAGCCTGCAATAAAATAATGCATTTAGCTCTTTGGATAACAGTACCTGCTTCAGTGTCACTGTAAAAGTCTCTGTAGCAATAAATTTAAAACTTCATGTGCTGCATTTTCAACAGTCTCTTGCCCAGTGGGTCATGGGTATTTCCACGTGATGTCCATAGTTCGCGCCATGGAAACTGCATTTTGAAATGTGTCTTTACTTTGAGTCTCCCAGCAGATGGACAATGAGTTCATACGTAGAGAGGACGATGGCCGTGTTGGGGATTTGTCTAATTAGCTGTGGAATGAGTCCTCTATAAAAAGCTGCATAGCCTTCCTCCACAGCGATTAACCTCCCCGTCTGAAAGAAATACTTGTACTTGCTGCCTTCCTCGCGCAGCCTTGTCCGAATGACCTCTGTAGAGACACAAAGAGAATTCAATGTTACACAAATTACAGTTAAAAACAAAAACCTGGGGTTGTGACTGAGACGAACAGTGCAGTTAAAGATTTACCATGTGGGTAGGCTATGCACGACGCACAACCCTTTGAAAAAGCAGCTGCCATCATCAGACCCAGGAAGTCCGATGCTCCCTTCTCCGCTTCACCATTTCGGGAGGCAAACTGGCTCTTCGCGAGCTGTTTTTTCAGTGTCTCGTAGATGAGGAAGCAGATCATGGTCTCCGAGATTCCAGCGTAGGACGCAGTCAGGCCCCGGTAAAAGCCCCGGATCCCCTCTGTTTTGTAAACATAGCGGGCACACTGCAGTGCGTTCATCTTCTTCTCTCCTCTGGCTCTGAAATGTCAAATGAATCAAAAGATAGTCGGTTAAAAACTTTAATTGACTAGCTCTTTGCAGCTTGTCTAGTCTCAGATATAAAAGATTCTTTAATGGTCACATTTACACCCGTGTTAAGAATACAAAGCCACATTTCTGGTCAGTAGGACAAATGCGTTAAAAAAAAAATTAAAAAAAAACTATTACCAACACATTTTTGGATATGAGTAAATACAAAACAAACCACTGCAGGACTGACAATTCATTGGCAGTGGAAAACTATTTTAAAAACCACGTGTTTAATCAGAGTCTACACAACTACATGTAAACACAGTTGTGGGAAAAAAAAATATTAGACCATCAAAACTTATCAAACACAATGTTTATGCAATCAAGTACTAACTCCAGTGTGTGTCATGTGACTAAAACAGACAGAAAAGAAATGAAATGCCTAAAAGCTCTGTTTTTGTCAGTATGATGACATAGATACTGATTTAAAAACTGAAGTGACTTTGTTTTTTATCAAGAAACCATGGAAAATTGATAGATATCAGCTCTGAAAATAAACTATTATGAGCTATTTCTGTTCTCATTATATTTGTCCAAACAAATGTACCTTTAGTTGTATCAGGCATTAAAATGAACAAGAAATGACAAAGTTTAATTTAATTAGCAATGTAAACAACTTATTAGGAATATTGTCTTTCATGGAATAAGAGAAAATGTTGTGGGTTTCATTTGCTTCTTACTTTTAGTTATGTGTATTTTTTATTTGTACAAAAATCTGTCCTCAGGGACCTTTCAAAGAAAACGACAAGATTATTTCGATATTCTATTATGAAACCTTAAAGGAGGTAAAAAAACAAAAAAAACTTGTTTCTGTACACTGTTAATTTTAGCCCTTAGAAACAAAGAGAACAGTAATTGGATAAAAATGGAATCAGAATTGGTAAATGCAATTGTAATTGGTGCATCGATGAAATGAAGGCCACTATGTTCTATCTACAGGACAGGTGTTTTTTATTTAAAGACAGAGTGAACAGACACAGTCCTGTCTCCTCACATGATACTACTACCCTGGACTACCCTGTAAATATAGACTCTTCCTCTGCACGCAGGACACTGCGTCAGCGCTGAGTATTTCTGGCGCTGGGTCACACGCTCACTCACAAACTGTACAAATGAAGGACACTGCTGTAAAATCAGACACTGCTAAAGGTCATATCATATGAGGTGTTCACACATTTCACAGATCCCACAGCGAGTCACAATGTTTTACAATGAAATAAGCCTCAGTGTTTGACATGTGTGCAAAAAAGCATTTGAAACATATAGTGTACACACTTTTTCTCCAGCTGCATCCTGGTCTTGACCATCCAGATGGGGTTCATCAGAGAGTTGGTAACAAACGCTAAAGAGGAGGGATAAAACAGGAGGAAAAAAATTAAAAAGGTATATTCAGTTCAGGGCAGCCTCATGATGTTATTAACCTCTTGGCAATTCAAGAATAGAACACAAATCTTTCCTTTCCTCCAACAGCTTTTCCAAATGGTGCAATTTACACCACGTATCTTTATATGCCACTTTATACCTCTTGAATTACACGTCACACTGTTCACTGTCGTTGTTTGTCACGTGTAAAGCACAAAGGCCAACATCTGTCCACTCACCTGCCACGCCAGCAGAGGACATGTGCACCAGTCCACTGTTAGGAACCAACAACCCATTGAATATCTCTTTAGATTTAGAGTAGGCAGCAAAATAAATGGCTCTGAAACACAAAAGAACAAACTGGTAAGAGCATTACACAGAATAAGCTGTAAAGATAAACCATACACTGATTAAATATGATGACTTTCTCTATAAGTGTGTCTAACAGCTGTGTAATTATGTAACTCTATCCAGAGCAGTCCGTTTCCCTGTGCCTGTGCTCTCGGCATGGTTTCTGGAACAGACTAGCCAGCGCCAGAATGGGCTGAATAAGCAGGGGGCACTGCAGATGACCCACTGAGCTGCTGTCAGTGTGAGCCCATCCAAATTGGTCTGTGAAGGCGAGGACCAGTGGAATCAGTGGGCAAAAGATCAAGCTGAGACTACTCATTAACCACACTGAAAATAAATATAACCCATGGCCATTTTCAGTCGACAGACTTAAAACCTGATCAGTATTCTTTGACAAATGTCTGATGAGTGTTCATTTTATGGTTATAGTGTTACAACTATAACCTTATTACCCAATAAAGTGGCACGTTCGACTCGTAGGATAGGGGCCAATGACAACTAGCTTGAATTTCAGAGCAAACTGATATTCAAAAAAATAAATGAATAAAACTTAAAAATGTGGCAGAGCTTAGAGATATGCCTACATTTCTTCAATATTACCAGTACCACTAAATCCAAAAAAGAACAAAAAAAGATCAGAAATGTATGATTCATAGAAGAGGAGAAAACTGCTGATGTCTTCTACTTCATTTGGGCTTATTGTGTAATAATTATTCATTTTATGGTTACTGTTTTAGGATTTATTGATGTAGATCAGGGTTCACCAACACTGGTCCTCGAGAGCTGCTATACTGCATGTTTTAGACATTTCCCTCTTCTAGCACACCTGACAGTCATTATCAGGCTTCTGCAGAGTTGGATGATAGGATTATCATTTGAATCATGTTTGTTGGAAGGATATATCTAAAACATGCAGGATAGAAGCTCTTGGGACCAGGGTTGGTGACCCCTGGTGTAGATCATACATTAGATTTGCAACACATCTGTCATACGGAAGTAGGACAAGAGTACTGACCATTTATAGACACTAAAAATAGAACAACAGTTACTGAAAATAAAAATTTTAAAAAGAAGAGGAGACAGAGATTGAGCTCTTGCAGGGATACTACAGGATACAAGGAGTCAATATGAATGTACATGACTGTTTTCATATCCATAAAAGGCAAAACAAAGGATTTGAAGGATGTCCCACATTTACACATTCATTTATTTTATTTTATTATTGTTTTTTTTCCTCCACACTTTGTTAATGTTGTGTTGCACAGTTTGCATTAATGGTTACTGTTTCCATCTTGCTTTTGTTCTGCTACAGCTCCACAATAAAAAATAAATCATTTCTCAAAGATAATTATTAAAGTGAAATCAAAAGTTATCTCATAATCTTGACTTGATCTAAAGTCACGTTTCACGCAATACTATAAACTAGAATAGTTAAACTTCAATCACAGTTAGCCTCAAGTATATTTCCTTATTGTTCTATTTTTTGTTTGCTTTAGTTAACGTTTAAGCACATACTCTTCAAGCTAAATATTTTTACAGACACTGAGGATTCACTCAGGTCTGTAGTGCAAAAGGATTCAAATGTTATTGCTGTGACAACAGCTTCCTGTTTATAAAACCAGAGAAGCTTTCAGCCATTAACATACAAAATGTAAACATAGCCTCCTCATTTATTTTTCCTTTGCTTAGTATCTATGTTGCCATACTCTCTGAGGTGTCCTCGTGCAGAATAACAACCAAATCCACTGAGAAATTAGCTCTACTTCACTCTATGGGTACCATGGCTCTGTCTGTTACAAACCCAACATGTCTTATCATGTTTTATGACTAATGCGTACATCAGCTGACAGATATTTTAAGAACTAAGATTAGACGACATCAACATTGGACTTTGTTACATCAAAGTGAATCAGGTAAAGATGGTGGGAAATGTGTTTGATACAAATAGCACTACTGTACCTTGAAGGGGCTACACCAACAAGATTTGGCCCCAGGCCTCGGAAAAGTGATCTTGGTCCCTCTTTTTCAAGAATTGATCTGAAATACAACAAAAAGCAATGAATTATTAACATTTTTTTTAACCATGCTTCATTAGAATGCAGTACTGTGTAGAAACACAAGATTAAGCTACTGGCACATTATGACAAATAGCTGAAGCAAATGCAAATTGATCCACATTGTTGTTTCCAAATAATTGCTGCATATTTTTCTAAACTTCACCCAGTATAGAATATGAATAGGAGGGTCAGTGAGTTTTCATGAGATGCCAGATTTGGTGTGGTGCATTAACACCAACCCTGACTGCATATGAGTGGCCATGACCTCTGACTCATCTGTCAGAACAGGGGCCTGCAGTAGGGGTCTTGAGAAGCCAAAAAGTAAGATTCATCTAGCTAAATAATTTGATCTGGTTGAACTTTCAGTGTAACTCATATACTCAGACTTAATGTCACACGTGCACATCCCTGTTGCATAACTTTCTAAGGAAATGTACTCCGCTAAGAATTATTACACCTCAAGCCAAAACTACCCTGAAAACTCTCTTCTAACCTCTATATCTCTGGCCTTTATTTACATCTGAGACACCTTTAAATTTGTACATCACTTTCTTAAATCATTGCATTTATTTCTTATTAGCACATGAAGGGACCAAAGACATTGTATTATTAGATTCAGGGTTTTTGTTTGGGACACAGCTCTTATGCAAATAATATGATAGCTCCCAGTGTAACTCATGCCATGTGCCATACCATGCATGTTCAGAGCCGTTTTTGTACAAAGTGTTCATGATGAACCCGTTTCTCATAGTAGTAAATGGTGAATTACATAAAGCACCACCCCACTGTAACTTAACTCCTTAGAGGGTACAACCTTCACTCTCCACATGACTTTCAAGTTTGCTTCAAATTAAGAAAAATGGGGTAGAACGTGAAGAAATCTGCTTCTGTAACACAAAGCTTGTCTCTAAAACAGAGCTCCTGCTGTCAAAGTATGCATCCCCCTCACAGGATATCTTTACAAACAAAAATAAGTGTTACAAACATAATGAGGACCTCTTTTCGGGTCAAATTAGTTCAAATACCTGGTTTCAAAGGCTTTTGCACATTTTATTACACCTTCAATTCATAGATAAACTGAGGAGTCAAATAAAAAAAAACAAAAAAAAAACCCTATACAAATACTGAGTTAGAATATATATATTTAGGCAGTCTAAAATTCCTTTGGCAATGAACATTTAAACCTTGAGGCATTAGCAGGCACCAGTCTAGACCGGTTCAGCTGTGCCCCCCAGTCATCAGGTATAAGGTAACACAGTCACGAGTGAAACCTTCCCTCGTTCTTTCACGCTTATTGGTGCTTCCTCTAATCTTTCCAACATGATGCAGGCTGATAAATCAGACTACTTTCATCAAAGCCACAAAAACCTGTTACAGGCATTTCCTGAAGTCCACTGGTAAAGCATGCTTTGTGACACCAAAAAACAGATGTTTGAGGACAATAAACGCAGGCAGGACACTCTGTACTTAATCCCTCACTTTATGTAAGACAGAATTACTGGGTTTCAATTTAAGGCTACGAAAGCAGAGACCAAATGGAAGACTCTGCACAATATTTCCCTCAACTACATCACAGTATCCACACAGTACTGTACATTCTTACAAAGGTTCCACAAAACAAGTCATTTTGAAAATTTCAGAACAATGAGGCCATCAAACCTGCCTAAACAAAGTAGTATTCCCAAACCACTCAGGATTACACAAATATGCAACTCCAAAAGTCAATGGCAAACAGACTCTGTCTCTGTATGTTAACTCTGATAACCTACAATGTGTGACCAGCTGGGTGTCAGAACATCTTGTACCTTTATTTGCATGTACAAAATACAGAACGGTTCAGGGGCAAATTACACCTCAGTCAGCACTATTATAACTACAAACAATTACACATGACTCACCTACACGGTTGTAGAACCATCTAGCTGCAATTATTTGATTTAGCCACTGTTGTTACAATGTTTATACCTTTACAAAATCAGCTGAATAAAATTCAAAGGAACATCATATTTACATCACAACTGGTGTATTGTTTTTCTGCTCTCTGTGGTTTAATGGTTCTGAGGGGAATCTAGATGTTAAGTCAAACCACATACCTTCTGCTGTAAAAGCAACTGTTTTTGGAAGTCCAAGAGGACATGGATATTATTTTGAGTTTTTATTGGATGTCATTGCCAGTAATTTATTTGTATATATTAGAAACAGGCTTTGTATGCACAAGTAATTATTGATGCCTAATCTGCCATGTGCAATTTTCACATACAAAGTATGCTATTTAACAGTTACAATGTTCAATGGCTCTGATTAATCATAATGTGTAGTATATGTGTAATAATAAAAGAATCCTTTCAATAACAAACAGATATCTTACCGTAGGACCTGCAGGAGACCAGGTGTAACAGTCCCTGGTCGAATAACCCCAGTACCACTGAGGGTGCCCAACTGGACCTGGAAGATGGGACGGGTAAGTGTAAGGCTAGATGACTGCAACCGAGTCTTCAAAACCTCCAGAGGACAGGTCACGATGGCTCCCACTGTACCACTACATCTATAGATATCACAGAAAAAAAATACAATATTGTGTTAAAGAACAATGTTCATGCACTCTAAACATCTGCATACAAAGGGTACCTGTTGATCATTATCTGCAAGCCCAGTTAACGGAAAAACAAACAGGCTCCTATTCTGTTACTGCTATCACGCCTGTCAAGGAGACTGTTATTCTAAAACAAAGCTGCAGAGATCCTGACCAAGTCGCATGGACAATTATGGTCAAAGATCAGGCCCTTGTTCTGCAGTGGAAAGCCCTTTGATTTATACCAACACATCTGTTACAGAATGTTCCTTGCAGATCCAGTAACTGTTTTTGGTGAGAGTTGATTTCCTGAGGATATCGAAACAAATTCATTCACAGAGTGCAATTATCTTCACTACTGCATACCTATTAAAAGTGTCTTTAACCTTGTCAGTGACAAGTTTAGAAATCTAGAACAGATTAGACTAAGCTGTCTAGCGTCTGAAGGACAGAGTCAAACATATTAGCATCACTAACACCTGACCTATTTGTCTGATCAGTGACCACTGGTCACCTCTCCAATCTACCCCTGTTTCATTGAACTTGTACACTGGTTCACAAAAATCACACATTAACTACACCATGGAAGCCAATTTGACAAACAAAGCACATGCAACCATGTTGAGATAGTTGGGAGTGAGGAAGTTCTTATGGTCATCAGGTTCAGCAATGCAGGTAAAAGTGCAAGAGGATGCATAAGAAACTTTACAGTTTGTAATCCTGAATACGTACTGCTTCCAAATCATTTAAGCTGTGGCATATTCCAGTCTAAATTTTTGAGATTGCTACCTTATATTTGTTACTTAAGTGAAATGGTAGGACAAAAATCTATGGTGTTATTGTGCTACAAAAAGTAACACTTAACGGCAATATTTTTCAACATTTCTGACTGAATTTGCTGTTTAATATATTATGACATAGGATGATATAAGACTGTAGTTACATCACTGACGCCTATAGTTTCCTCCATAACTAGCATAGCATACTTAAGAGGGCGACGTAGTGAGATCAAAGCCCATACATTTTCACGAGAATTAAAAGGATAAAATGGCGTCATAATTTTCAAAAAAAGCCCATTCTACATAAAGGTGACCTACCGATTAACTCGGTATTGACCTTGAAGAAACTTTGACACAACGTCACAAGTAATATATATTGAGTTAGAACAGCATGCATGTGTCAGGTGGTTCCGTTAGGTTGAGCTGCGGTCGGTGGGAAACTACAGCTATGTCTTACATAACATGAAGGACATATAGCTAGCTTAAGGGCTAATGACTCTTGAGACTGCGCCACGTCCAGCTATTATGCTGGCCGAGACCAGCTTTTGTCTGGAACAAAGTAGAGAGTTGTATATTAGACCCCACACTTATAGTATGATAGCCTCTTGTAACTTTTAAACGAAATACAACGATACATGTGATTGTAATGCGATAGCTATTAAAACTAGCTATAGCACGATACGCACGTATGGTGAAATACGATACCAGACCGGCTGAGTATTGTCCATGAAAACAGTGGCTAGCCGTTTGGTCATTAACTTTGGATGTAAAATGTTAACACAAGCGTTAGCCCCTATTATAGCAAGTCAGCCAACACATATCGATACACAAGTAAAGACCATGGTATAATAATAAGAGACTTAACGCTATCGCCAACAAACGCTACACCCGATCAAACGGAGCTAACACGAGCTAGCTTACATCCACTGCGGTCTAGTTAGCTAGCTTCGCCGCTTCCGATTCAAGAATTAAGGCTAACTTCAGTAATTTTCTTTAACACAGGGTGACTGAAAGTGTGTTTGTAGATGTACTTTTACTGTACTAATCATCCGGATATATGATAGAACATAAACGTTACTCACCCCCCAGCGAACAGATGTAGTAACGTGTCTTTCTGTGCCATCTTCTGTCCGGTTTCAGGCAGCAACCACCATATTTTTAGACGAAATGCGTTAAAATAAGTCACAGAGAAACACTTTCAGTGCCGGTGCTATCTGTTCCGGCTCATGTATCCACGTACCGGCTCGGTTGGCGGAGCTGTCAGGGAGGACGGAGCAGAGTGGAGGGGTGACCTGAAGATCAGCCCGCATTGACGTCAGGTGGGCTGGACGGGGGTGTTGTCCGTGACGTGAGAACATGTGCTCACGACTCGTCTCCTTGTTCTTTGGCCTTTTCCATATTTACAAGTCGTTTCACAATTACTGGCGGCAACGACTATCCAAAAACAAGCAAGGGGCAACTCTATGAACTCGTGATAGTGACATGACCTGTACTCCTTACAGAAAAAAAAAACACCAACAAGATTCTTAAATAATGAATAAATAACGGTACAATTTGCAGAAGAGAATTAAATAAAGACCTGGTAACCAAATCTGTAGCCTGCCCATTCTATAAACCATTCATGCTGTAATTTACTCTGTTTTCACCTTAAATATTGATTTTTAAAAAATTATTATTACTGAGTTTCATTCATATTTTTCATAAATGGCTCATTGAACTATTCAGTTATGAAGTAATGTCATAAATGTACAATGTAATATAAGAAACAACAACAAGAGTGTAATGCAAAGATATGTATTACTTATTTTGGGTCAAATAAAAGTATAAGCCCATAAAACGATGAATAGACACAATGTAAAAATGCAAATAATACTTCATTTTAATTCTAATTTGATATATATATATATATATACCAAATTTCTTATTTTTTTCTATATATTACATTTTTCACTCATTTGTGTTTTTTCTACCTGTCTTTTTCTGTGCACTTGCTTGTTGTATTGTTAACTGTGAAATTTCCCTATGGGATAAATAAAGCCATATCTTTAACTTCTCTTTATCTTATCTTAGGCATCAAGTACAAAGATCCTTTATACTACAATGAGTCACTTTTAGAAGGAATAGGAGGACCGGAGGTATTTGGAACACCATGTTTTCATGTCTGTCCAGACCAGGTGATGTAAATCAGACAGACCCTTCTCAGTTTACAAGACACTAAAAAAAAGCTGCAGTCAGCCATACTGGAGCAAAAACAATGCAGTGCAACAGGATAAATGTTATCCTTTATCAACACCTACATCCTGAGTGGTAACTGTAGTTTGATTACCTATATTCTGTAATCACCGTAAGTAGTTATTCCCCAACACTGTGTCTGCTCATATTAGTATGAAAAGAGAATGCATCGACTTTTTTGACTTTTTTTTTGCAACCTACCTGTTCATAACTGTTCATAATAAGACTCAGACTTAGCTTTATTGTCATTCAATCAGTAGTATATGATAGAACGAAATATACTGTAGTTACCCAGGTCTCAGTGTATGCTGCAAAAGAAAAGATTTAAAAAAAATAAATAGAATATAAAAAAGCTAAATAGAATATAATAAAAACTACCATAAAATACACTAAATAGATAACTTCCAAATATGTACAAAACAATTATGACAGTGAAAACATATCCTGCTCAAGTCATCACATGCACAAACTAGTTACGTAATTGTACGGAGTATTCATAACAGCGTTTTTGTTGTTTTTTTTAAAATCTATATTTATAGCTCTGTTATGGTGATAAGGAATGGAAATATTGAGATAAACACACAAGAAAAACAACGTCTCAGACAGGACATGGTGTAACAGCCCAGGTTTTAGTAGGACATATATGACACAATAGGTGTTTATAATGAGATTGTCATAACCTTTAAAAATGAGCAGATAGTGTCACCCTCAGGAGATCTCTGCACAGGAAGAAGTTATTCAATCACCCTTTAGCCCTTGTTTATTGGTATGAAACAGCTGCACCAAACTAACTTGTGAAACCAGTTCCACTTGCCTTCTCTGTCTACATATTTACTTTTCTTTTGTTGACAGTATAATCACACAGTGACACAGGTAGTGTCATTCAAATACAGACTTAGGGGTGGCTAACCCTGGTCCTCAACAGCCACAATCCTGCATGTTTTAGATATTTCCCTCTTCCAACACACCTGATTCAAATGATAAGTCTATCGTCAAGCTCTGCAGAAGCCTGATGACGACCGTCAGGTGTGCTGGAAGAGGGACACATCTAAAACATGCAGGATTGAGCTAAAAAAAAAAAAAAAATACATGTAAACACAAACAAATTCATGTAAATAAAAATGCCTGTGCTGGTTTAGAGTGTTTTTCAGGTCACTATTATACTTTTTTGTGTTTGTTTTTTATAAGGCTTGTGGATTTTACATGTTAAAGATAAGTTCTGAACCGGTGAGGCTCAATAAATGCAAACATATTTTAATCAAATCAGTCAAAACAGTCTCACAGTGAGGTTGTGTTAAAAGTATCCGGGCTGGTCTTGGATGTGTAACTGAACCAAAACACTGACACCAAGTGACCAAATATGAAGCATGCAGTTATGAGAACAACATTATTTATTGCATCTATTTATTACGAGACAATAGATTAATAGATGAATAACAATTTAATATTGATTAATTAAAATTACAAGTGGATGCAATTGGGAGTTGTTTTTTTTAAATCATTTTTTATTATCTGTTGAACAGAATGTACCTTATGTGTTTATGCAAACTTGTTCCAACTTAATCCACTTGCCCCATGTAAAAACCAGGGCCATTAAAGGGATTAAAGTGTCTTCATTTGTGTATCAGTAAAACTCTCACAGTACTTCCTACTAACACAACTAAAAGGAACTCAACCATTTTCACCATTTGTCCTTATTTTATTGTCTCTTAAGTCACACTAAATGCTAACCTTTACCTGAAGACACCTTTCGGTTCTCATTCTTTTTAATACTGTGCATATATTTGCCGGTTGAGACAAACCTGCTAAAACAACAAAGCTAAAGGTTACCTCAACCTTTTGCTAAATACTGTATACATAAAAACATACATCCTGTTCTCCATGTGTTAAAGCCATTTGACACATGTCCTTCAGCACAGTGGAGTAGATTGACACTGGTTTTACATAACGCTGCATTCACATCCATAAAACTGCTTTTTTAAAATGTTGCTGGAGTCTATTTAAAGGCACAGGTCAGGACGTAACATCCTAAACATGTCCCACAGAGAGAAGACAGTCTGAACCGTCCACAGAGAAATGAACCAGAAATAATAGTCTTCATACAGGTTTGTTTTTTTTTTTCATGCAATTAACAGATGTACTGAAAACTGAAATAGTTTAAGCTCATAGAAGACTGGAAGCCAAATGTTTACACTGTATTGATTATATGCATAAAAATAAAATACATAAAGATGCTAAACAATGATCTTCAAGACTTCATTAATACATAATAAAATGTAAATAGGGATTACTTACATTTTAGTTGTATAGACTAGTACCCATTTTTGCATCCGTTAAGTCGATAGTTTAATATATGTTTATCTTAGAACGTTACCTCTTGCCTGCATTAACATTTCATGAATGTCCCTACAGTGGACAGCACTTTGCAGGTCATCTGTTTTTTGACATTTTCTGAGAGAGTTCAAAAATAATCCAAGACCACTAATGTTTTTAATAGCGACTTTAATAGATACTTAAAACAAATCTACATCCAGAGAATACAAATTAAAAAAATGGAAGATGCAAGCCAGGAAAACAGAAATTATGGCACAGCAAGTCCACATTCAGCTGAATATGGATTACATCTGCGCATTTGAAAATACTAAAGTGAACAGGTGAATGATATGGCATGTCACAATATCTTGGCAATATGACCTGTTTTATTATATTTGTGCACAATTTATGGATTGTCTTTTTGTCATGATGGTGCCTGAAATTGAAAGTGTGCCGATTTCAAAAAGGCACCACACTGGTCCTGTATATAGTCTTATTTCCTAGACCCCCCCCCCTTACATGTCATAAAACACAAACACTACATCAATGGTTGTCAGCTATGAGTCAGTGAGACCCCAAAAATATCAGGTTGTCATTCACAGAACTAACTCCACCTGCTGAACACACTGCTGGTGTTCTTTGTGTAAAGGATCAGCAGGTGGAGGCATCAGTTCAAATAAAAACCAGTACAGTCCTGGGCCTCAACCATGAAAACTACTGCACTACAAAAAAGCAGGAGTGACCAGAAGATAACGGAAAAAAAAAAAACAAAAAACAAAAAGACATTGTGACTGTATTGAGAAAATTTCCTGCAGATGCATGCTACAAATAATCACAGTGACATTATCTTTCCATTAAAGTTTCTGCTGACGTCGTTCCTGTCGGATGCCTCGATGGTAAACAACTTGCTTATCACATAAATCTGATAGTGCAGTGAAGGGTGGTCGGAGCTGCTCCTCAGCTGCTTCACAGTGCATTCATCCACACTGCACTACAGACTCACAATGAAGTGGTCATTGAGGTTTCCTTTTACATTTATCGTTTAAAACTCTACTTTCCAAATAGAGCTTTTGTTTTCTTCCAAATCTGAGTTTACAAAGGAGTTGCTGAGGGACTTTGCTGTCACCCTGTGGTCAGATAGTGGCAGTGCCCCAGAGAACCTAAAACACCCAAAGTTTAATTTCAAAGACAAATTTATTTAATACAGCCAATGACAAATTTAAAAGACTACAAGAGATAAATTCATAATCACAGCTGAGGTACCGACCACATATGCCACATCAACTTGCAAACTTGAGTGAGGTGCACCAAAGTGGCCACTGTCAGGGCGTCGTCTGCGTCAACATGTGCATAGAGCTCAGTGATTCCTGATTTTTTTTTTTTTTTTAATAAAGTTAGAGAATACAATTGCAAAGAGTCATAAAAACAAGATAAGAAACACATATGGAGTCCAGCCACTGACAGACAAGCATACTTGTTGAATCATCTATGACTCAGTCCTGGAGACTTGAGTTATGTGGTCAGACGAGTTCAGCCCGAGAAGGATCCCAGAGAAACATGAGAGACAGGAAGGTGTGCTGAGCGTTGTGGCTGTCGGAGCCGTCATTGGTAGAGCAGGTAGTTCTTGAGAGAAGCTGGAAGAGGCAGTCTATGGATTTCACTCAGACGCTCTCGTCCTAATGCCACCCTCACTGACCGCCTACACAGGTCCATCAGAGAGAGGGGCTCAGCTGTGGGAAGATGAGAGGGGGACAGGGGTGAGGACGAGCATGGTCTATGTTCTCTGAAAAGTTCAGTTTTATTTCACAAGTGTGTCATTTGTGGGTGGAATAAATACAAATGTACACCAATATACTCTGTACCATTTACAACATTTAATCTCCCAATACTGTAAAAATGAAGACTCAAATGGTGAGAAATCAAACTGAGATGTTGTCTGAGCGTCTCAGATGCAGATTAACTTTCTTAATCCCTAGAGAAAAAAACTTCAAAACGTAATAAGGAAGAAGCTTAATCCACTCTGATTTAATAAGTTAAGCTTCTGCAGTGATTCAAGTTTGTACAAGGAGAGAAAGTAATAAACACTTAAATATCTGCACACTGCAATGCAGTTTAATAAAATGTGAATCAGTGAAAAAGGTAAATCAATATTGCATTTCATATCCTTTAGAGAATTTTACATAAACCCCCATAACACAGCTATGTCAACAGTATGTACAACTATACATAAATATGTATAAATGTGCAAAAATGAGTAATATAAAGCATTCTCTTTTATATTTCCTGCTCACTCCTGAATATATCGGCCTATCCTTTTTGTATTTTCCTGCTGTTAACACTACAGGTCTGTAAAGTAATATATTATCTTAATGAAGTGGCACCTTTTATTTTAAGGAAAACAAAGAAGTAACTTTGCCTCAGTGTCTATTAAAAAGAGGAGTCCACTCGTGACAAGGGCTGGGTAATGAACTTCAGTACTTGTATAGCTCTGACTGAACTGCTTAGATAGTAATGAGAATCAAAAAATTACTAAAACCTCATTTGGTAACTATTTTCACTACCTGAGGAGTAAATATCCTCTGTTCCAGTGCACAGCTTTTACAGATTTTTAATAAATTTAATTCCAAATTGTTGTAAATACAAATTTTCATTAAGCTTTGAGTCTATACAATTCATCCTTAAAAGTACAGATGCGATTGAAGCAGAAGGGGAGGTTGTATAAGGGGTGTGTCAGAAGCGTGCTGGGGTATGGGGTGGAAAATTGGAGTCTGGGAGTGAATGAATTAAGAAAACTGGTTTCGACAGAGAGAAAGATGCTGAGGACGATGTGTGGGGTTACGCTGAAAGACAGGGTTACTAACGCAGAGGTTGCACAGAGAGGGGGTGTAGAGCTGATGGAGGTGTGGTTAAGGAGGAAGCGGTTGAGGTGGTATGGACATGTGTGGAGAAGAGGGGAGGATACGAAAGTGGGTAGAGTGTTAACGATGGAGGGGGCAGGAACGCGAGGGAGGGGACGACCGGCAAGTAGATGGAAGGATGTGGTTGAGGACGATATGAGGGTGATGGGGTTGGAGGAGGAGACAGAAATGTGGAGGAGAGGAATCTATGGACCGGTCAACCCCCGCCAGTGGGGAAAACAGCTGGTGTAGAAATGTTGTTTGAATGTTGTGACTAGACAATATGTCCTGCATCAGCATCCATACTTTTACACACAAAGTATTCTACAACTATATGGATCCAAACAGCAACAACATTTGCCATCATGTTATGGCCTAACAGCCTTGAGCATAAAATCAAGGAGTTCCTTGTTCTACATTCAGCAGTAAGAAGTCTCATATTAAAATGGGCTTTTGCGTGCATCAGTCTGTGATGCTTCTTTCTACAGACTTAAAGTAGGTCAAGGGATCTGAACAGAACATAAAACTGTAATGAGCACAGAGCTTTTGGGACGTGTGGGTAGCACACCCCGTTTTTATAAGCACCTATTTTTCCCTCATTGGAAGCCCATGACCCTTGTGTCATGAAATAATTGGAGATAATCCAATTGGAATCATTTCATGTTTGCCAGGGGAAATAAATAACAAATAGCTTGTTATGTATATAAACATTAAGGGAGTCTGTAATGCTTTAAAAGACAATTACACTTAATTTGAAAAGCTGCAGGTTACATGTTGACTCTGAACTGCACAACAAAATGATATCATTGAGAAAAAGTTAATCACTCAGGAACAATAATTTCATTTTACATGTTGTTTGGACTGAAGTCAGAACATTAAGTCATGATATCACATGTACAATTTCACAACGATTTGATAAGCAGGCAGACTGATGTAAGAAGTCTTACAAATAACACTGCTCTGTAGTAACCCTATCTGCTGTGATGGCTGGAGGACCAAGCCTGAGCCGTCACACCTTTGTTAATAACATCAATAAGTGCTGTTTATGCAAGACTTTTATACAACATATCAGTCAGTACATTCACATGTACACCAACATGCTCTTGTTATGCGGAATATTACAATAATTGTAAATTTGATCCAGGTCATGAATCCATCCTACTCCAAATTAAGACCATTTAAAATGGAACATGACTAAACATTGTGGGACATATTCATTCTTTGGATATGCTGCACATTCAGAATGTGAATCTCATAACCAGGGGTTTTCCAGACATTTACAATGGATGGTCTCATGATGGTTTATGCTCAAATCTGTGTCCTACACAAACCAACAAGTAAACCCATTTGCAAGGCTAGAGTCAAGATTAGAGTTACTGTAGCTTTCAAATTTTGATACGTTTCTATTTAGTCTCTGGGTGTTTTTAGTTTAAGAATTGGCCATTTAACTAAATTTTTAAAAATGCAGGTACAAATGTGACAACCTATTTTTAGTACATGGTCTGATTAAATTCTAAACCGATAATAAAGGACTAATTATTCTCAGTTTAAGCAGTGAACTTGTACAGGTACAGAACAGATGCATTACTACCCAGTGTGTAGACCTGGTGAAATGGAGGCCAACAAGCAACCCAAAAAAAAAAGAAAGAGAAGAGCTGTACGTGGTGATATTGTGGATTCTGTAACAGTGACCTTGATAACAAAGGAAGTAGAATACTGAACTGCAATACTGACTACAAAAATCACAAAAATTGACTTCCCCCCCCCTTCACTTGTATGGCCCTAGTTTTTATAATGTTCATATTTCCATCTTGTTCTGATAAACAAGGACATTTGCATTAATTAAAGTATGCATTTTAACATGTAAACAGGAATGTCAATAAACAATGTGTCATTTAAAGGGGTCCTATTGTGCAAAAAATACTTTTTTGAGTTAATGTTACTCCTGTTTGGGTCTTGTCTAGTCTGATAAACACTCCAAGTCTGGAAAAAAAAATGACCCGCTAGTTTCTGTGAATTACTACAATGAATTTGTCAGAAGCTCTGGTTGAGCCATTTTGATTTTGCTCCCCATATGACGTAATATGGGGGAGAAATTCAATAAGGGAGTGTGTACTTCCTATCCAGGGACGGCAAACTCTACCCACAAATGACGTTGTGATTGTCCAACCACGTGCCATAGCAGCTAAAACTCAAAAGAAGAAGAATTTGTTCAACATTTAGTTTATCCAAGCATGTGTAAAAGGTGTTGTGTTGTTG
>JAPSES010000236.1:9625944-9649624 GCA_029822895.1 Maxillicosta whitleyi
TCTATCTATCTATCTATCTATCTATCTACCTACCTACCTACCTACCTACCTACCTACCTACCTACCTACCTACCTACTTTGATTTTCCTTTATTTGCCTTACTTTTGCACCCTTTTAATAAATGCACATAGATACTAAACAATGTTTATCACTATTGACACTCTACTTGTGCAGTGACATTTAAGTTGAATCTGATCCATTATCACATAATATTATAATATATTATCATCATATAAACTTTGGATTTTTCCCACCATTTTTCATTCACAGATTTTTTAAATTTCTTTTTATTCAGTCACTTCTTAACCTGTATCAGGCAAAAAATAAAAAAATCAGTAAGGACATACTCTGGTACTTCAGTGTGTAGCACTTCAAATGTATTTACTTAACCTGAACACACTCCACCATCAAGTATGTGCTTGGTGCTTATTTTAATGCAAGTTATATTTATTTCTATGTAAACGTCCTAAAATATGTCCTGTGTGAATGTGATATGATGTGCTTTTCTGTAATGTACTCCTGTTAATAACATGCTTCATTACACATTTGAGCCAAACACACATTTATGCCTGTTATACATAAATAAAGCAGACAATAAAGTACGTTCAGGTTTAGGTGCAGTGCAATTAATTTAGAGATTGTTAATCAGTATGCTGTTGTACTTATTCATAATATTTTCACAACTAAAGCTTGGAATAATCATTTAGTATTCGATGCAGTATTTATAACTTGGAACTAGAATGATAATGTTATAATAACTTTAGCGACATAAATTAGGTTAACAATGATTAGGATTTCTATAACTATAGTATTACAGAATTGTGTTCATTCTATGTCAACTTAATGTATTTGCAAACATGTATTTAGTGTTGACCATACTTGGCTGACTTTCAAGTGCATTTTCTGGTTTACAGTGCAGAAAGGGCTTCAGTTAGGAAAGGTGCACCACTGCGGGACGGGGGATGTGGATGGGACAGGATGTGTGGTGCAGTACGAGCATCCCCCCTGTTCAGATCGCTGCTCATTTGTCAAGTTGCCTGCAGACTTGAATGGTGCATTGCTGGTAAAACACAGAGAGGCAATCAGCAGTGGAACAGAGCACACCTCTGTGGGGAGGGGTCCCAGGTGGATGAAAGCCTACTTGGGTGATCTGCAGATTAAGAAAGGTGGGGGGTAGGGGGGTCCTTTCCTCAAAAAAGCACGAACAGCAAATATAAGATGGTCAAACTGAAGCTGTATATTTATTGTCCTTTTAGTGTTACTTAATTATCAGGGCTGTTTATGTACTTTTTAATCTTTAAGAAGGACTATCATATTCATTTAACCCTAAAGCCATAGAATCTGTTATTTCTGAGTTTGTTCTACTTACAGTCTGCTGTCAGAAATGGACTGAACTGTCTGAAGAACTGCATGCCCTGGTTTGGTTACTATGGTGTAACAGAAATGATAGAATGAGGAGCATGATTTATTTCACATCTTCCATTGTTACAATGAAATGCTGCTTTTCCATTGTGTGCTCTGCTATCTAACAGACCGCATCAGTTATCTTACTAGAAAATGTAACTAAGTACTATATTTAAGTCTAAATGTACTTTACTTGATTATTTCCATTTTCAGCATACTATATTCTGCATACTTCTACTCCACTACATCTCAGAGGCAAACATTGTACTTTCCATTACATTTATCTGAAAGGTGTAGTTTATTATCATTTTACAATTTTATAGTTTTTCTGGTATAATCCAAGCATCCCTAAGTGTGTTGATTGTGAATGTTTGTGATAAACAGAAGGATTTATAACATCTTCCTCCTAAACCTCATTCTGCATTATATATAATATTCATAGACTGGGTCTATTTTACTGCAGTGACTACTTTTTTTCATACTCAAAATACTTTTAATTATAATAATACTTATAATACTTTCCAAAGCAGAAGTGTTATTTGTAATGGACTATTTCCTGTGTAATATTAGTAGTTTAACTTAAGTAAAGGTTGACTAGCTTACTCACTTCCTGTCTTTACATATGAGCAGCACTGAGACCGTCTCTGTATCGGTGTAGTCGGAGAAGCCCAGTGCAGTCACAGCATTAATGGTGGCCTGGTTCTGCTGGTTGACATGACAGTAGACCGGCAGGCCCAAAGATCTCATCCTTTGGATTAGAGTGAGGGACAGAACCAGGAGGTGACCGGCCCGTCGGTGCTCTGGTAGGGTGTAGGCCATCCTCAGCTCACACAGTTCATCAGTCAGCATCCAGGACACGGGCTGGCCCTTCTTGTCCGTCACACAGTGGTTTGGCAGATGGCGGATGCAGGCTCTCACGTGGTTGAGGCTCTGCTGGTTCCCTCCGTAAGGCAAGTGTCTGTCCACAAGCTCAGCATGGGACTCATCCAAAATGGAAACTGGCAGTGGCAACATTTTCCTAGACAGCACAGAAGTGAGACGGAGATATTAGCTATCAATCAATAAAATGTACACCATACTTTCAAAATCCAACTCAAAAACTTAACTCACTCCCTCCAGGATACTATGTTCTCAGCGTTATGGTGGATGAAGGTGGTGTAACCTCGATATTCTGTGACATCGAGTCCATGCTGTGAGGCGAGCTGTTTAATGAGATCACAGAGTGAGCTTGGTATACCTGTCAGAGAACAGAGAGAACACCAAAATGAATCAAAAACACATGGCATGACAAATTACAAAAACAAAATCATACACACAACATCATCACTGTGTATAGAGCTTGCCTATAGAGTGAAATTTGTCCTTTTTTTTCTTTCACCTCGATACCCTTATGTCTCCATTTGTTTATTTCACTCTGCATAATTTTGCGAGGCGCTAACCGGCGACTCGTCAGTACAACTGTTATCTGCATTCCCATGTTTGTATGTGTTTTTAATGTTTATCTTGATCAGTTGTAACTGGAATGTAATTTCTTTGCTCTTGTGCAATGACAATAAATCAATCATTCATTCATTCATTCAATGTCTTTATGCGTATCATCATGTTTTCTTTTCGCTGTGTCACAAATCACCCTCTTTCTGGCAGTAGATTTTATCAGTGGGTTAACACTTTTGGGTTTTTCCACTCGGGACACACCACAAACATTCCATTTTGATTTACCTTGGTACACGATTACAAGAACATTTCCATAAAGCATCAAAATACAAGGAGGAAAATAAATAATGAGTGATCATGTGCTTTCATTGTGCCCATTTTATACAAACTATTCAATGAGTTTTGAGAAATTGCTATATATCTACACTGTGACGTAACATTATCTGGATATGAAATGACAGGGTATGACACATTGTTCAAATCACACAGGTTTATACATTATTTAAAAAAAATACACATTGGTTATTACTAGCCATATAAAATCTTTATTATATTGCCAGAAGATACAACAAAATGAATACAAATAGATTACACCAGTGACTGAATAAAACAGGGACGTACCTCTGAAAGTCAATCCGTGGCTCCAGTTTACAACTCGTTCATTAACCAGCAGACGTCTCAGAGTTTGTGGGTTCTTGGTGAAGGTGGTGCATATGTCAGGGATCACCACTGAGCTGCTACTGAAATCCTGAACAGGCAGATACAGACATCAACAGGCCACTCTCTGGAGGAACCCATATGTTATCTTTATGCCTACATGCTATACCTGTTTTTGACGGTAACAAATGGCAGTGCTGAATGTAGGCCAGGAGTCAACACACACTTCCAGATGACAGGCGTTGTTGTGGAGGATATGCAACACTCCTCCAAGAACCTGGAACACAGAACACAATGCAGCAGGGAAAAAGACAAAAATAACAAGCCGCTCACCATCTCTGCAGAAGAAAACAGCTCACAAATAAAACTGGAGACTATACGCGGCAGAATGATGCACTTTTTTAAGATTTGCCAACAATTCAAAGTTCATATTAATCACATAGGCATTTGTCTGCCTTACTAGCACACAAATCTGAATGTTTTAATGCTTATTTTTCATAAGAGCAGAGCAGCATTACAGTGATAGACTGTGGCAGCTCGTTGTAAAGGACATTTTTCATCAGAGTGAGGTCCCTCAGCGCTTTCAAGATGATCATATTGTTCTTTCAGTCTAAGCTCACAGCTGCCTTGAATTTCTTTGAGTAAAAAATTGCTCTTTGGATGTTAGGTTTATTAGCAGATTTACAGCTTAATGGGAAACTATGCTAAAACTACAGATAAGATAAACACAAAGTCCAAAGTTCTCAGTATATAGGAGGACATTTACTTTTCCTGTTAAAAATGTACACTTTTAACTGCAGTAACTGTAAATCCTCAAAATCTGAACAAATTCTCCAATATAGTCATACAGAAGGTGCACTTAACCTGAATCTGCACAGCATTTGTCAGTATTTTCTACAGGGTGAGCGAAATATTCAGTTATAGGTCAAAGCCATGTGTGAAATTTTACCACCATTCACAACTGTAGACACATACAATGAAAAGACAGGGCTTCAATCCCTGTTTTAAAACAGCTGTATACTTTAATATAATAAAAAGTCACCTAAAAATAAAGAAATAGGCTTATAATGCTCAGTCAGCTGTTTTCAACTGCAATAACAGAGTGATTAAAATACATAACATTACAGTTTTTCTTTCCCGGTGAAGAAAAAAATGCAACTGTGTGAAACACTTAATACCCTGCTTGAAAAAGGCACAATATCTTAACATGTAAATGAAAAGTGTGTGTGTGTGTGTGTGTGTGTGTGTTTTAAAAAGACAGTAAGGTTCTGTGATGCAAAAATCGCATTGGTATGAGATTTTCACAGTAGGAAATATGATACTTTTATGGTATCACACAAGTATAATTAAAATAAATTACAATGACCTTTAAAGAAATGGAAACAGATGTTTTCTTGTCCTCATGAGACCCAGTGTTTCATTTGATATGCATTTTTTAATTTGTCCCACCTATTCAGGATTGATAGGATTGTGCAAGTATAAAAACTAAGCGTTATTTTGTATTTTTAGTAGAAAAAAATATTTTCATATGGGAAAAACAACTTTATTTTACTCTATAACTTCAATGTGTCACCAAATTGCAAATATGGCAACACAGCTCACAGGCGTGATGTTTTTTAAGTCCATAAATTTTCTCTGCTCCATGTAAACAAGCCAGGAATGTCCTTCTTATCTGTAGGATCAGTGTGTCATACCTACTGCCGTACATACTGCAAAATCAGTGTGCTCAGATTAGAACTGCAGCATATTACATGTCACACACTGCTCATACTATTTCCCAGAGCAGCCTTTTTCTCTGCAGCACAAAAGGTTTTTCTGCCTGCATTTTTACACTCCTTTTTTCCAGACCCACTCTCCTTATGCAAGTACTTCTAATTAACACCTTTCTTGATACTATTGGTATAACAACAAACACTACAAATATCATCAATTAAGCAAATTTCAACGACAACAAATGAGATGGTTTTGTCCACTTTTACCTCAGATTTGCAGGTAAAATTATTTGACTGAGATTGATTTAACTCTGTGTAGTGCATTGCGTTTTGCTACCAATAAAGAACAAGAAAGCAGGTTGAGGTATAAGATGCTGATATAGGGTCTAAGAAAGTTATGGCTGAAATTAAAGGGTATATGTAAAAAAAAATTTTTTTTAGATCAAATAGGAAGAAAAATCTGAAAACTGTTTGAAAATAAAGGAAAATGGAGGCATGGGTGTAAGAATGTGGTACATGTTGATGTCTGGCATAAGATCTAGAAGGACAGGGGGTACACAGGTGAGATTTGGGATCTGGTTGTACTATTTGGAGCAAATATACAATGTGGTTTTATAAAGTTTACCCTGAAATGGTATTACTACTGCATCTTTAGTAATGTAATATCAAGCTGTATTACTATAATAGTCTTATAATAGTCTTGTTAATAATACTTGTACCTGATTATGGCTTCCAAACTGTAGTTTTCTTGACTGAAGGCTGATGTCTACATTATGCTTTGCTGTGACTCCCGAGAACAGACAGGGTGCTGCTGACACCAACAGCTGACAGAGCTGGTGCTCACTCATTACGACAGACCAGCCAACTGTCAGAAGTTAAGAAAACTCTCTGCAATGTCAATATAGTGCAGATTTTTAATATAATTCTCACACTGAGGAACAGAATGAAGGCTTAGCTCACACCACATGTTTTATTATGTATTGTGTTTGAAGGTTGGTGTTTCACAACCTAAAAGCGTTAACCTATATGTGTAAATGTGAGCTTGAAGTTGCACACCAGTGCAGTTCTGGTGCAACCTCATTTGACCTGTGTTGTTATTGATGGTGTGTCTTTTTCAGTCCACTTAGTCTTGGGAGGAATTTGCTCAGCTTTACAAAACGAGGTTAAGATATAAGCATCAGTGCAGTGAAAAACATCACAACATCTTCTTCTGCAAAGTCATGTTCTCATCAATCTGCCTGGTTCACACCACACTAACTGAATTGAGCAGAAAAAAGAAAAAAGGAATTTTCATGAAGTTAAATTATTGCCAACTAGCCTTAATTACCTCTCTACTGACTTTATTTTTCACTGCCAATGTCAGGTTTCTCTTGAGAATTTGCTTTATAACCACATACTCATTTATATACACCGACATCTTTTTGAAGTCAGATTTTCAGAAATAATTTGTTATAGTCTACACTGAAGAAATGTTCATACAGAGCTGTTAAAAGCACCTTTTCAAAGACCCAGGAGTCAGTCGTCAGTCAAAGCAATTCTGCTCCTTGACTGAGGACTATTGAGAATTAGCCTGAATTGATGTGTAAACCAAGCAAGCTGCTGAGCTTGTGAATCAATATGTCTATTATCTTTTCTGGACAGATCAATGGAGCCGTGGAATGGGCTGCAAATGGCAAAAAAAGAAGACACACATATGCTCACCAGCCGATGGTTAGACTCAACTCCATTATCTGCCTGTGTCAAGACTGCCCATACTTAACAGATAACCTTTTTGCTTTAAGATGAGCGTCACGTCAGTTTTGTTATAGCTTATGCCTGATAAGACATAAAGTCAATGACAATGTCCTACACAAAAACAAGCACTGATTCGGTTAAATGTTTCCTACTGACTGCACAAACAGTAATATAGGGGTAATTTTGGCTGACTGTTATGTGATCATAAATACAAGTATGAGCTTTATATATGCGCATTCACTGAACTGCACACATGACTCCACTCCAAATCGCTCTGCTCATATGATCTATGAGCCTTTATGCACATTCACAGATTGTGCCCTTGGCTGCGCTAACAAGAGAGAATATTAAGAAGAGTGCAGAGAAGAGGCGATGAAATGACAGTGGCCAGGTAAAGCACAGCAAGGTAATCTAATAGGACACGTAAAAGAGCCCCTCCTCATGGCTTATTCATCATATGGGATGCCATTACTGAGAATGGTGTGGGCCATGAGACGGATATGCTGGCAGGGGCATTTTCCCCTGATGTCACAGAGTACAGAAGCGAGGACAGATGCTGCGAGGCTTATGCAGGCTGATGCAGTGCAGCGCTGCATGCAGGTCACACATGCAGAGAATGATACCTCGCTCTCAGCTGATGCAGAACTGGGCTATAATTTCTACATGATGCAAACATGTGATTCATACAGACGCTGACTGACATGGACAGCCTCACATAATTTATTTCCAGTGGTCAGAGAGGGTCCATCATGTGAGATTTGCTGTTTCAGGGATTCACACCTGCAGTGGTGTATCTTATAAAGATAGCAATACAAGCCAATTAGGTAGTACACGATTGTGTAAAATAACCTATAAAACTTAATATGCTTAAAATAGGTGAGCTCAAACATTAAATAAACAGATGTAGGGTGAATATATTCTAGAGGAGAGCGGGAGCACAGGGTTTAACTGGGGGCCCAGGCAGCAAAGTCATGAAAAAAAAAAAAAAAAAAACTCAGTCCTGCAGTGAGAAGCAGAGAGCGCTGCACTGCTGCAGAGAACAGCAAGACGCTGATGGCTCAAACACACAGAATTTATAATGGAGCAACCATTATACATATACATATCCCATGCAGCATGCTCACTTCGTCATCAGTGGAAAACTTAATAATGTACCACCAAGTGCATTTTTGAAGTCAAGGCATTGCAGAACGTGAAGTTCAACCTTATTGGCTGCCTAAATGATGGATGATCTCACTCTCATGGAGTTGTGCAACGCGCAAAAGACAAATTTGGTTGGTCAAGATATTTCTACATTTTAGCGCACTGCAGAATGGCACCAGTAGAGCAGTGCATTTTGGGTAGTGAAAGGTAGGTGATAGGGATTGCAGAATAAGGACATTTTACTCCACTGAAGGAGATTTTGTACCAATGACAAATTTCAATTCTCAACTTTTAGTGAATTTTAAGATGGCTGCCTTTAGTGAGATTCACTTGCTGATTGCACGAATATTGCACATTTGTCACAATGTGGTGACACTGTGTGCAATAATCTTGTGATGTTCTTTGTGTTTTGCTAAACTTTGTGGTTGATGCAATTTTACATTTAAAGTCAATCACATTCTGATGTAGTCGTTCATACATTCGAAATGAGCTGGTCATAATTTGGATTTTAACGTGGTGACCACCTTTATGACTTCTGTCACATTCCTGTCTACAAGAACCTTTTGAAATGAAATCATCTATTCATAATACACATTTGAAATTAGATTTCCTAGATATTGTGGATAGTTTCAAAGCAGACAAAGGGAGATAGCATCTCTGGAGCAAACTGTTACTCATTGAGATTTGAGAACACTCATATCTCAAAGCAGCTTTTGCTGGTGTGTGAAAATGAATAAAAGGGGATGGAGAGCTGTGTGTGTGTGTGTGTGTGTGTGTGTGTGTGTGTGGAGGGGGTATCTCTTGTAAGGAGTCCTTTACACTGATGAATCTCGGGGGTGTTAGGAGAGCAGCAAAGGTGGGAGGGGAGGAGGGGGTTGCTGAGAACTGGGTGGAGAGGAGGGCGGACCGAGGATGTGCACACACACTGACCCTGGAGGTTGCGTTCCCCTTTAAAAGTCCCATCCCACACAGATACGCAGAGCTCATGCAGGATCTGCTGCGGCAGTGGGGGAACACTGCTGAGCTGTGCAGTTTGTGCTGCCAGCAAGCGTGCAAAGAAGAGGAGGGGGAGCGAGCGAGTACAGGAGGAGGAGGAGGGGTGAGGGAGAGAGGGAGAGAGAGAGTGCAAACAATGTCATTCTGTTCAGGAGGCAATGCTGCAGTCAAGTTTGCCGCGCCATGAAAGCACATCACCAGCAACGAAGAGGCTCAGAGTGAGTGCAGAGAAGTTTTCCTCCTCTTCATCCTGTGGGTGATGTGGCCCAAGACACTGTAGGTATACAATTCCTTCCTCTCTAATCTTATTTACCTTGTATGCTGTCTACCTCTCTTTAAAGGTTTATTCACTTCTTAAATTATCTGTGCAGTAGTAGTTGATATTGTAAGGTTTGTGTCATGCCTGCAGTACTGAAGCTCCTGGCTGCCTCTGTCTCATCAGTTTCAGCCTCCTCTGCACCAGCAATAACCAGGCAGCATGCAGCCAGACAGCCAGTCAGTTAGCAGCCAGGCTCCACTGCTCCCTCATCCATGTTTAACACATGGTACAGGCTGGAAATAGCAGCCAGCGTGTCAGATAGCGACTGGTTGAGAGGACTTGCCATTTGACACAAGGACAAAAAAACTAACCAGGATGCTAAGAGTTCCCTCCAATAGAGAGGACCTCCCCTGACTTAGCATTTAGATCAGAGAGCACAAACTGTCCCAGCTTTCTACTTTTTCCCTTAACTGCAGGTTTGTATGTAGCAGCATATGGTAGTTGGAGATATTTGCTGAGTAATGATGCTGGAAAGTGTCAAAAAGGATCTATTGTCTCTGTATTTGTGGACTCTCTGTGTCTGAGTGCTGAAAAAATGAGAATGAGGCTACAGTGGCCTGCCCTGGGACAGGGGAGCTGTGGTGCAGTCATGAAGTTGTGCTCCAGCTGCTGGGACTTTGCTGCCATCCTAAAAGTGGAGCCTAAGACTTAGTGATTAGATTCTGGAGAGAGCTTTTACACACAATTTGAGAGTGAAAAATGGAATGAGCATCATGAAGTGCAAGTGTGAACAGATGTGTTTTTATTTGGTTAAGTAAAGACAAAGAAGGAAGGACTTGTCAAAGCTTTGTGAAATATCTGCAGCAGCAGTATCTCAGCAACTCTAAAAGTCAGCGTTACTACTTTTGTCTTTATGCTGTAATGTTCGGTCTGTGCTGGTTCCGTTATAAGGCCAAATAAAAATAGTATTTAGAGAAAAACGCTTTATATAAAAGCGAGTCACTATTCAAGATGTGCTTTTGAATGTGTTGAGTTTAATCTGCCTCTGTGCAGGGTCGGTCTGTACTGAGTTCATCTCAGGTAACTGTGCTAAGACCTTGAAAATGCTGGCCCTGCGTCGTCAGCTGGCTCTTTGTGAGGCTTGTGTCTAGAGCATCTTTGTGGCCTTCTGATTTCTGTGCTTTCAGGCAGGCAGGCAGATGAGCGATAGAATACAGATAGAAACTGTATGAAAAGTCCGAGCCTCATTCGGCGCCTGACATCATCTCGGAACATCTGCAGTTCTCCTGCTCAGTTTCATTGGGGGTGGGTGCTGCACTGCCAGCGAAGGAAATTGCCGCACTCACCTGATGTTCCTTGCACCTCACTTCTGCCCTCCCCCTACCCCCCACCCTCTCTCCTCTTCTTCCCTCCTCCTTCCTCGTCTCCAATTTCTCTACTGTAGTCTCTCTCAGAGGTACAGTTGCCCAGCACAGTGCCTCACCGGCATGCTTTGCACCTCTTTGATTCTACCCACCCCCCACCCACCCTCACCATCTACCCCCACTACCACCACAATCTCTCCTCCCTCCTCCTCCTCTTTCCTTACCACCCTCCCCTACTAAAAAAGTATGCAGCACATGCTCTCACCATCCTCCTTGAGCAATTTGCCTGAGTGAATAGAAGGAGGAGAGAGAGAATAGAGGGTGGGAAAAAAAAAAAAGCTAGAGCCAGTGAGCCAGCAGTGAGCAGCAATCCTGCAGTGTCCTGCAGCAGTGGAGTTCCTGCAGTGCCGGCCTCTAACAGCACACATGCACACAGAGATGCACATCAGGACATGTCAGACGGTCCGTCAGTCACGTGATACACTGCTGGTAAATACGCCTGAGAGCACGCTGTCTCAGTCTGGACTAGACCCAGTTGAGTTTAGGAAGAGAAGATAGATACACAAAGTCATGTGCACACTCTGTCCGTAGAGCTCCACAGGGAGGCAATGGTGAGATTAGCCAGTTGCCCCCCCACCCCCCGCTCTGATGGTGCATTGTCCCATTCCAGCACTCCAGTTCCGATGATGTAATCAATGCAGCAAGCTTTGAACTTGCTGGGCTAGGGGTTCTTTCCCATCCCTCCACCCCCCAGGATGCACATACACACTCCCCCTTAAGTGGAAGGCCTCAGCTGCAACAGAAAGATGGATGACCCTATTAACACTTTTACACAATAATTTAGTTGGTAAAGTGTGGAAAATTATATCCTTTGAGAGGGCTTGCTTAGGGCTTGTCCATATTTCACTCTTGTGTAAATAGACAGTTTACGCTTTCATAAATTAAAGTCAGTTGGTGAAACTATCGCTGGCGCTTTGACAGAGCGTGGATGTGCAGTGCAGTGCCGCATCACCACTTCCAATAAATTAAAGCAAGTGTCTGCAGGCAAATATGTCTCTTCTGCTCTTTTACAAAGTTGCTCTGCTTTTCTAGTTGCTGTCAACGGGGACATAAGACCAACCTCAGAGCAGAGCTGAGAGTGCTTTGAGTTCATTCCGGGCGTAACATCATAGTGACTTTGCTCTTTCATTGATAAGGTCATCAGTCTGTTGACGGGGCTGCAGTGGAGAGCAGCACCAGTGATGTACAGTTCAGTGCTTTAAGAGATGCTCAGGCAGCCAGACTGAGACCATATTGTAGCAGGTGAGTTTTGCTGAGCTGGTTTCTGCCACTGCACCCAGAATCTGCCTAGTGATCAACTTCCACTACAGCAGTGATGAACTGGCATCAACCCTCCTCTAGTAAAAAACCCCAGTGAGCATTAGAGTGGCTCTGCATAATTATCCCTTTTGGATGCTGATGGTTTGGCACACATAATGACTTGGTTAATTTGACAGAAGGTAAATAGTACAGAACATTCCATGAGAGATAGAAGAATTTTCTTTTGCTGCATGAATAATCTGGTTTAACATCACTGTTCTGGGAAAATATTAATATTTTACTGTTGTTCCATATTTTACCCGATGCATTCCCTTGTATATTTTCCACTGATGAGCTTCATATGTAATAGATGTGATCTGGTGAGGGTTACTGTACATGTAGTTTTGATGAATCAGCAGCTTTCATTAGTATGCAGTGCTGGTGCCTGATTACAGCTTCTATGAACTGTTCATTTTCTGCCGTCTTACAGATCAACTCAGACAACTTGCCTCGCTCGGTGAATCAATATTACCAATTTAAAGCACTCACGTTGGTAAATTTGAAACATTATCAGGATTTTCAGTGGTTGATGTTTTCGCCAGAAAACACAGGACACAGTTTCAACCCACTGAGGGCGAAAAGAAAAACACTGCAGATAAACTGGACTTTTTATGATCTATAACACAGCAACAAAGATCTGACAAGTTAGTTCAGAAAAGCACTTATTTTTTTCTCCTTCAGTCAGGCACCATCAATCACTACATCTTATCTCTTGTTCTTTTTTCTTTTCTTTTAAGAAAATCTACTAAGAAGAGTTACACATAGGAAAGTCAGGGCTGTATATGCTAACCAGCTGAAGCAGGCTGAGTCATGCTGGGTCTTTTCTGGGTTTCCCCCCTCTCTGATCCTCTGCTCCTCCCCCTCTCTCCCTCTGTCTCTCTTGCAGGAGCTGGCTGCTGGCTCATTCACCAGGTCCGGCTGTTGGTGGCGTGTTGGAACATGCCTTGACTTGTACTGCCTGAGTCAAGCAGGGAGAAACAGCCAGAGAGAGAGAGAGAGTAAGAGAGAGAGAGAGAGAGGGAGAGAGAGTGGGTAAACTGAGGGAGAGGAGAGGCTTGTGGTCAACAGTTTGCCAGTGTGAAGTGGCCCACACCATGGGAGAGTCCTGCAACACCGGTACACAGACTCCTGTTGATGTCAGCAGCAGTGTGTACTCGCTGGAGAGGAGTATGGATGGAGCAGCTCTGCGTCTGCCTCTGTGCTTGGTGAGTGTTCAAACTGAGTAAAAATAAAACCCTCTTTGATGCAAATTTACAACTTATGTCAGCACTTATTAACTATTAGAGCAGCTACTGTAGGTGGTACTTTCATTCATTAAATGGTAATTAGTGTGTGGGTAAAAAAAAAAAAAAAACTTCTATTCTTGGTGTATTAGTCTTGGCATTAGGATGCTTTCAGAAGGTTGTGAAGTGTAACGTTCAAATTAACAGTTTCTCATATATACACGCCTATGAACTTTTGCAGGACTTATTCAGCTCATTTGAGAGGCTCAGGGAAAGGGCAGGTAAATCATTTTCTTTTAAATAAGACGTGAAGGTGAGCTCAATAAGGCCGGTAGTTTGATGTAAGATGAAAAATATGTGAACTGTGAAAGCGTCCTGATGCTAAGATAATGCCACGGTAACTATACCAAAATGATACTGAATGCAGAGCACTGTCTCACACACACAAACACACACACACACACTGTA
Source organism: Maxillicosta whitleyi (assembly GCA_029822895.1). Taxonomy (NCBI): domain Eukaryota; kingdom Metazoa; phylum Chordata; class Actinopteri; order Perciformes; family Neosebastidae; genus Maxillicosta; species Maxillicosta whitleyi. The sequence continues at coordinate 9,639,698 of JAPSES010000236.1, forward strand.
GCACAGTGACCTCTACACAGACCTGTAAACAAGTTGCTTAGTTGGACTTTTACAAAGAAGCTCAAACTTCCTGTAGTTTCACAGATAGTTACTTTGGTTATTGTTTTCTTCTTTACTTTAAAAAAGCAGGTTTTCAGGCCACATCTGCTTCCTGATGAGCCTTAAAAATGAAGCAGTGACAAGTTCAGAGTTCCTCATTTGCTTGCAAACAATCAGACAGTATGAAACGATTCCAACTGATTCGCTTCAGAGTTCAGAAACATGATTACACATACTGTAAACAGAAAAGCAGACAAAGACACCCGTAACTATGTCAGACTGCCCTCACTGTCACATGGAACTGCAACATTACGTCACTGATTAGCTGTACAGTAAAAACTCAGTTATATGGGCCATTCAATACTCAAATACATTAATCAGTCAGCTGACTCAAATGATATTCATAGTGTCCTGTGTACTACGGTCTGTGTGTTTTACCTGTGTGTGGTCAAGCACGCAGATAGTTACTGGGCAACTCTGTTTTATGGCAACTGTGGGTAATGCACACGCCGCAGTGTGTCACAGTGGACGGTGATTAAATCAGTTCACACCCAAATATTAAGTTAAAAAACTAATCAGAAAGATAGAAGATAATGTTAGAACTTGATCTGTCATTAGTTTCAGAATTTTCTCATCATACAAAATACTTCCAATGTCTGAATCATTAATATATTCTACATTCTTCTTGTATTTTTCTCCCAAGGTCAGGCAGTGTCGTAGATTGTACAGATAATAGTTTTTCAATATCAAACAGTATAATTTTAATTCTATATCTAGAATTCTAGAAACCTATTGAACAGGTTTCTATAGCAGTACCAATGCTGACACCAGCACTTTTGCAATATTAGCTTTTCATGTTAACTTGTTTGTACTACAACAGAAAGTAAAAAACATCAACAGATTTCATTACAGCCCATCTCCACATTTTTACAGTAAAAGAAACTACATTATATGAAAAACAGATTTACTGCAATTTGGTTTTAAGTTCTCCATTTCAGCTGTATATTGTTTTACATTTCAGCGTTCTAGCGTCTGTAACTCAAAGTAGCTGAATAACATGAAAAAGAAAGTGATTTATCACATTTTCAAGGTATGTTAAAATAATATATTTGATAAAATGTAAAAAAAAAAAAAGAAAAAAAAAGTGAGTGCTGCTACATGTACTTATGTGTTAAAATTCTGTCATTCTGTCAGTCTCATAAAAGTATCGACAGGACCTACATGTTTCTGCTGCACCAACCGCACAAAATATTAAGCTGAACACACATGCCATTAGTGTGTGTAACACTGTTGAACAACATGGCTCTACACTAAATACTAATGGCATTGTTAGCTATAAGATGATTAGGTTTGTGGAATGGGACTGAGGCAGGGGAGCATGACCATTCGGGCGTCGTTAACTGACACTGAAACGACCAAGAAATGCACAGCGGGAAGAGAGGAGCGAAGAGAGGCAGGGAGTCAGAGGAAAGAGCAGAGGGCTACACAAGCTGATTAGTTAAGGGAGAGTGTAGACACTCAGACCTGACAACCGGGGGATCCAGCACATTCAAGTGGTGTAGGTGTGTATTTTTGTTTTGGTGATGTGGTGGGAAATCTGCAGTGTTGCTGAGCAGTTGATGCCTTTGGGCCAAAACATGTCATGAACTGTAGATTTATGTGTAGGAGTCCCACAGTTACTTAAACACACTCAAGACAAATACTACCACTACTACGGTGCATGAAACACCTTCAGCTGGTCAAATGTTAAATTTAAGGATTCATTTGTATCTAATAGGTGCTAGGATGATCCTGACACTGACACTATGTTGCTCCAAAAGAATTATCTAACAACAGAAGATAATTGTGTAAAGCATTTCATTATGACAGGAGAAAACATCTCACGATCATACTTTTTTTAAAATGATGTATTTCTCCTCCTGAAGGCATAAGTCAAATTTCTGTTTTATGTGCTGTTGAAGCCATTCAAGTAGGACTGAACGATCGGGTCAATTAGTCATTAGTCAATATTAGTAAATAAAAATAATTACTGTCAAATTATTACTTCCTTCCAACGTGAAGCTGTTTTTTTTCTCCTTTAGTTAAAGTGTTTCCCCATCAGAAAATAATTAAAATCATTAAAGATTAAGTTATTAACTAATGTGAATAAGTTAATGTGTTGTTCTCCAAGGGAAATTATGGTGATCAGATATAAAATTATATCATAATATGATTGTTAAAAATTATTACCCAGCCTCACACACACACACACACACACACAATATATGTGTGTGTATGTGTGTGTGTGTGTGTGTGTGTGTAAGACTGGGTAATAATTTTTATACATACACACACTTATTATTATCATCAGATATATAACATACAAATGAAATAATAAAATGTGTCTTAAATATCAACTATATTCTGTGATGGATTGGGTTTTTTTAAAGCTGTGAAGCAGTTTGATCATAAAAATAAGACTAAATGCACCATTATTTCATTCAAAAACCTCACAAATTAAGGTTTAGGTTTTTAGGTGTATTATATTAAAGCTAAAGACCTCAAACTGCAGAGGACAAATCAACTTAAATTCATCAGAGTAGTATTAAAATCAGTAAAATGCCATGCCAAAATAGGTCAATATGATCACAGATGTTTAAAGGCTCATTACATATACACTGAAAATCCTTCAAACGTCTGACTTGTGGGCCGTATGTCAGCCCACTGAAATATTTTGCCTCTTTCAAGATGTAGAACTAATTCTACTTCACATGAATATTTCCTTTTTATTCACATGTTATTACTAGAAACCATGGAAACCCAAAAAGAAACCTTAAAAGGACTGTCATTGATCAAAATATTATAAGTATATTTCACTAAACTAGAAAATACTAGTAAATAAGTAAAATAAGATATGTGACATTTATTTACACTTTGTGCCGTTATTTGTAAAAACGCTGAAAAAAATTACCAGTTCGTTTGGCCTGTGATACAAATAGTGTTTGACAAATTCTACCAGTTCCAATAAACCTAATGCCTGAAGCTTGGAATACATTTATAGGCAGTTTGGTTTTTAGTCGGAGCTTATTTTGGGTCATGGAGTGTGAAGCAGTAGGTCGACCCGTCATTCAGTTAGCAAGAAGGGTGTTGTTTTCACTGGCATTCCTCAATCCTGTATTAGGGATTACATCAAGCTCTGAGCAGGAAGGAATTCCTGTCATCATGTGCTCAGTGAAAGCAGCGTCAGGCTTTCGCCACAAAGACACAGACAAGTGAACAGTAGTCTGGTGTCTGTGTTTGTTTGTCAACGTCACATGTGTCTGAATGTTTAGAAGACAGCAGACAAATAAAAACCACCCCGCTGTCGTATTGGTGTCCATGTTGTGACAAATGTACCACCAGAGCTGTACTTAAAACCACTTCACTTCACTCTTTAATATCAGATAAGGTCAGAACGCCCTAAGCACCAATCCAGCAAAGAATTTATGGTTATACAACTAAAAATGCCTAATTAATTAAAGCAGAGCCTCACTTGAGATTCAGACCAGTAAACAGCAGCAGATAAGAGACTGTCCTTCCAATTTTCTCTCCATCTCTGCAGCTAATCTCACTCTCACCTACTGCACATCTTCATAATTCCCTGTCCTCCCTCACTTGTTTCCCGGCTGCAGATCTCTCTCTAGTATCTGTGTTGTCCTGTCAGCAAAGCACGGTCCACAGGGAGAGGACAGTATGGAATGGTCAGCCGGGCCCAAAATAGCTCTGCAGTGAGCAAAAGGCAACTGATAGCGACGTGGGGAGTTTTTAGTTCTTAGGTACACAACGCAGACATGCTCATGTGAACACAAGGACGGGCGCGCACAAATGAACCGACGAGGGCTGAAGCAAATCGGGCTTTTGTTGCAAAATCATGAGTCATGGGCAGGTCTATTATTAGTTTGGGGGTGTTGTGTGTTTGCCAAAGTTGTGTGCACTTAAAGTGATGCCACGCTAAAGGCTTGAAGAGTATCAAGAATCTGTTTGGGAACAAGCTTCGCTTCACTTAGGGCAGCGAAGCGTAGACTCATCCATGCATCGCAGTTACATAAAACTGCAGTAGGCAGAGGATGCTACTTTCACTTCGAAAACCAGGATTAATGGAGAATATTGGGATTTTTTTTTTTTTTTTAACAAGTATTATTTGATACTTGGTTTGGGAACTTAAGTCCATTTTAGAGTATTAAGATCGGAGATAGTACCAATTATCAACCATGAAAAATATTTATTTATTACTAGAGGTATCGTTTATTATCCAGAGCTTATAGGGATTTAAAAGTTAAGTTCAAAGTTGACACTGAGCTTTCATTTTTAAATATTGGTTATCTGTGTCATTGATTAGTGATAATTAGTATCAGCTGATCCTTAAACAAAAAAAGACATATTTTTCTATGTCTATCTGATAAATAACATTTATCTTGGTGAATGTGATGTGACTGTACCTGTCAGCTTTTGTTTTTTTTTAAAATTAAACTACTCATTTGTAGTGTTTTACAGTTGTATTAAGTAGGATTACATTTTATTCTCAGACAGGATTTAATGGGGATTCTGCCAAGTGAAACACAGGATGGAACATAAAAGAATCTTGCTCCATGTTGCTATTCAAACATTATTCTCACCTTTTCTTGTACAGCTTCTGGCAGTTGGCAGAGGATGAGTCCGTTGCCTCCTGACAAGCTCCACTACAAAGCTGGCCGTGAACACAGAGAGCGTCCGTAGTGCCAGACTCTCAGGTGGAAGTGTGAAGCTGAAACCCGGTCAGGTTCCCGCCGCAGGAGAAGCAAGGGGAGGCCTGGACGGATGCGGCTCCTGTGGGTGTTTCTCTGGCAGTGTCTTAGCTGGTTGTTGTGAGGAGTGAGAACGAAGCAATCAGCAAGTATACTGCCGCAGAAATTCTTCGCAATAAGAAGCCCAGGGTCTGATCTTTAGCCCGTCACCAGGACAAGGATGGACGCACATGGGACCTGCTGCTAAGTTTTGGACACAGTAGAAATGAATATGATTTATTAACAAGAGCTGAGGACCTGGTACAGAATTAAGTGAGGATATTCAACTTGCAAGCATGGCTTTTTTTTTTTTTTATTTATCGCCTCTACAGTATTTACATTTGGATCAAACTTCTACAGCATGTTTTTTGATCCTCTGCTGCCATCTTGTGACTGAGCACAACCTCCCAGCATGCTTTGTTCATCCAGCACTGCAGCAAATTGTAAACCCAGCATTATCCTATTTTTTTTTTTGATTCAGACAAGATAAAACATCCTTTTCATTCAAGGAGTACAGCTTTTTGAGTATAAATTAAAATGACTTAGATTTTAATTGCAAATGCATGATTTTTATATTTTTATTTCACTGTATAGTTCCTTAATGTAATCAGTTTAAGTATCGTCCATCTTCAGCGGATAATCATTTCTTCTCATCATCAATCAGATAAGTAAATAAAAGTTTTAGAAAGATGGACTTATTTACTTTGCTTGGTAGTTTTCACTGTGGATATTCATTTTATAATTATGTTATGTAAATTACATATGGACAGTGTAAAAACACTTTAAGATCCTGTGCGATGGTACAGTAGGTGTAATGAGTGCGGATGAGCCACAGAGGCCTGGATGCCAGGTGCAGACTAATTTAGGTTTCATAGCCTGCAAACACAGACGCAGCGAAAAGTATGGTGCAGTTAGGATTTAAGACGCAGACTGTTCTCAGAATCACTTTGGTGGATCTAAAGTAAATAGTGCTTTTTTTTTTTCTTTTTGAATGTGCGGTGTAAAAGAGACTTTCTTGTCTGGCAGTCAATGATGAGAATGCAGATGTGCTCACTGCAGACTGCAGGACAAAGACATTGTACCACTGCATTGCTGCAAACTCCGAAAAAAGGGGTCGGAGCATCGCAGCAATGCAGGAACAGTAAAACCCTGCTGTCTTCCAAGGTCACCGACATAAATGTAACTCTCCTAAACTCTCCAGTGACCACATTTGTCCACCAGAGAATTTATGGCTAATTCCGTAAACTGAGTTATACTTTATTTATTAAGTGTTCGAAGTATTTAAGTAGGCGCGGATTACATAAGCTGTTTTTATTTATTCAAGGTAAAATTGTGAGCATTAGAAAGAAAACTGAACTATGTTTTATTTCCTTCATGAATTCCTGTATGAATTGCTATAAACAGCTGTGACTCACTGCATGTAGAGCTGATCTGACCTTGAGCTACTTCTCAAAAGTTAAATATACGCTTGATCTGGCATTTCTAAAACCATAACAAATCACGTTTAAGCAAAAAGTCAAGCGCTATGTACCATGTTTTAAATAAATTTAATATGTTTGATGAAAAGGAGTTTTAACTATAAGTGTGCTTTTTGTGATTTTAATTAACAATATGGAGACTTTGAGGAAATATGAATGGCACTTTTGACAATATTAAATCATTTTATCACACAAACTATTATTTGTTTAATCAAGAATGTAACCAAATCACACTGGTTTACAAGTAAAATGCCTCCAGAAGAAAATTAGCAAAACTAACAACTTTGAGTCACAGATTTAGTCAAAAACGCTGGTTAGATGTCATTTTCAAGATACAGTGAATGGACTGCACTTCAATAGCGCTTTTCTACACCTTGGTACTCAAAAGTGCTTTACAAAGCCTCACATTCACACACACACACACACCTCATAGGCGGCTGCTAATGTACTATGCAAAGGCACTGCCAGACCCTACTGGGAGCACTTTAGGGTTCAGTGTCTTGCTCATACTTCGACATGTGGACAGTTGGAGCCATGGTTTGAACCTCCAACCCTTTGGCCATTGGACAGCCTGCTCTACCATCTGAGCCTCAGCCATTAACATGATATTCTGTGAAATTCTGACACTGTTACATTCACTTTTCAGATTCCTTCTGTTATTGGATTTTAAAGTCTATTATATAATTTAATAACACTTCTTGAACTTATTAGCCTGCCATACTGGCATTTTGTTTTCCAATTAATTTGATCGTAGTACATAATATTTAGCACATTTTATCTTTGTAGCAGATCTTTTTTTTGTTTGTTTTTTTAAAGTAGACTAGTGGAATAGTTGGAAAGTGGAATCCCCTTGTTATTTCACTATTCTATGATCCATTAAAAAAAACAACAACAGTTTTTTCTGCATATTGTTGGTATATTAGTTGAAAAATAACCACGAGTAACATTTCACACTCATCATCCTGACTGACTCTGACTACCTATAAATAAATCTTACATGTGAATCTTAAAATTGTGTTCTAAAGAGCTTTTACCTGGTTATGTTACTAAGCTGTTAAGCTGCTGTGTTGCTGCCCCCTGATACCTACTCACAAGGTCAAGACTTAAACTGTTATAGTACTCCGTGACCCCTGGGCATCAGGACATAAATACTATTTGCTATATATACATGCACAATTGCACACACACATATATATATATATATATATATATATAGACCACAGGTTTTACTACTTATAGATATGTCTAAATAAACTGATTATTTTTTGTTTTACAAACTACTGATAACATTACCCCCAAGCAAGTTGAGCAAGCAAGAAATAAATAAAAACAATTAGTGTTTTTTTGACTTAGGCATAGTAATATTTTAACTTAGAATGAACCCAGAAATCAGTAATAACCTTGATTTTCAATTCAACAGCTTTTGTTTTGTCCTCTCATCTCCACTAGTTTTTCATGCCTCTGTTAGCTGCTTTAAGCACCAACATCTGAGAGAGCAAAAGAAATAAAAGAAAAACATTTCAACAGCTACATAATAACTGCAGGGGGTTTCTGAGTGTTGTATTGGTTTATTTTATTTTGTATGTCTAAAGGAACCCTGAAGACCTAGTCTCAATATTGTGTTCTGTCTGTAAAACTATAAGCACATGTAATATATATATATTTACATACTGGTACAAATGTACAAAGAGCCTTTGTTTGTTTGATGACTTCTGAGCAGTGCAGAGGTTTTCAAAGGGTTTCGAATCTGACCCTTTTTTCCAGAGCACAGTTCAAATTACAAAATGTTTTTGTCCAATATTAAATACATGATTAGTGTTCAATATCTGGATATAGTACAAATTTTAATAATAAGGAGTTTTTAAGGTGACATTTTCTATTGCCAAAACATCATTAATGTAATGCTGTATAATTTCATGACATGTTGTTTTACAGTACATGAAACATAGGATAACCATGATTCATTCTTACAGCTTTGGAAATAATTATTCCACCTAGAATTCTATGTAGAACTTCAATGTAACAGCCTTTCAAATCGAATCTTTTAATTAATAGTTTGTTTCAATCTCAGATACATTTATTTATTAATGAAGTTATACACACACACACACACACACACACACATTGTGTTTGTTTGTTGTGGACTTTAGCTGTCACATTCATAAAATAGTTCTTTGTGCATCTTGAAAATTCTTGTTTTATTTCTCTTTATATTTCATATTTCACATGTGCATATTTTCATCGTATTTTTTGTTTTCCATACATTTTATTTTTTGTATTTGGTGCCGTCAACTGTGAAATTTCCCTATGGTGGGATCAATAAAGTCTTAGCCTACTTAGAGATTTTTCACATCACACACTGTTAGCTTTTCAATTCACATTTATGTTATTTCAGTTCATCTGTATTTGTGGTTGCATTTATTACAAATGTATATTTTCCATTAATACTGTGATCATAATATTTCTCCCCAGAGCTGTGTTTTGGTGTGCTTATTTTGTTTCACTGGACAAACATTAGATGATCTGTCAGATGCTGCTGTGTGACTGGATGACATATCCTCACTAGTCATACACTAAAGATCATAAGAGCCATAAATAGTCCAGTGGACCAGCTGACTCTGACGTCTACTTTGAGTTCCGGTTGGAGAAAACTGAAGTGGCATAGAGGGAGGGGGAAAACAAAAGTTTGTTTAGTTCCTTTAACAGCAGTAGACGGAATGCGTAAAGTTGCGTGGCACGGCTGGACTCTGATTTAATCATTAACCAGGAAAACAGTGTGGAGGGATGTCCGGACTACAGCCTTTAACGTAACCCGTGTTTACAAACCGTGTTGCACTCGTTATTTTCATCCATGAGGAGGTTGCAGAAGTTGTTGTTAAACTAAACTAAACGATGGCAGAGACAAATCACACAGTCGTGTACTTTTCTGAGCAGGTGGTAGTTTTGTGTTCGTGTGCGCTGTCGTTTGTGGGTTCTACACTGATTATCCTCACCTACATTATCTGGCCGGACTTGAGGACAACTCCGAGGAAACTGCTGGTCTTCCTGTCGGTGTCGGACTGGCTCTCCGCCGTGTCCTACGCTTTCGGAGTTTGGAGGGTGTTTCATACCGACTCGCTGGACTGTGTGGTTCAAGGAGCGGTATCCACGTTCGCCAACACCAGCTCTTTTTTCTGGACCGTGGCCATCGCCGTCTACCTGTACGTTTTCATAGTGAGGTCCAACCAGAGAGCCGCGGACAGCCTGGTGCTATACTTCCATCTTATCAGGTGACTGCAGGAGTTAACTTTTTTTTTTTTTTTTAAACAAGCTGCTAGTTGTAAAGTTTTTTCTTCCACATTGTGAAGTAATTGCAGGAGTCACTCTTTTTTAATTGCTAATTGTAAACGAAATTGCAGGAATGACTTTTCTTGAATACGCTGCTAGCTGTGCGGCTAACTCAATTCCATATGAATGTAGCGCCAGAAGGCATCATGGGATATTTACCTGATAATAAAATAAAATAAAGTAAAATAAAAAAAAAAAAATCATTAGTGCTGTTTCTGCTTCTACCCAGTAGCAGCCAGGTGTTAATTTTATAACCATTTTGTCCACCATTTGCTCATTGAATATGGCACACAGACTACTTT
>JAPSES010000236.1:9657937-9671812 GCA_029822895.1 Maxillicosta whitleyi
ATGTCGACTTTAATCTTGATGGGTCGACTTTAAACTCGACATGTCGACATTAAACTTGGAAATGTCGAGAATGAAGTCGATGTCAAGTCAACTTTAACGTCGACATCAAATTTAAATTTCATTCTCATAATTTCGAGTTCAATGTCGACATGCCGAGTTTAAAGTCGACCCATCGAGATTAAAGTCGACATCCGATTTCAACTTTATTCTCGGAATTTCAACTTTAATGTGGACATGTTGACTTTAATCTCGTCATATCAAAAATATCTTCTCCTTCATGAATGGCCTTAATGCTCCGTCGTACGATTCAGTGCACTCATGAGCAGATTTGTTGGGACTGTTATGCCTGTGTTTGACAGTGGCAGTGAAATGGGACAGGAAATGTGGGGTAAGAGTGCAGGGGAATGGCACGCAGCAAATGGTCCTGGAATCATGTGCTCAGGCATTTGTACACCACCCATTTCGCTGTCAGTTACCCAAGCTTAGTCATATTTTCTCATGATTTGTTTACTCTTTGTGGGCTGTTGATTTAGACTCTAATTTCTGCGAATTTCATATTTTTTTGTATCTTCAAGCAATAGTTCTAATCACTGTAGTAAATCACTGTTTTATGGAAGATGCAGTTCTAGTCTGTTACATTTATAGTTGAAGACAGTGGTAGAGGAGGTATGTAAATTATACACTGAAGATGCACTGCGAGAATATTCCACTGTAAGTATAAAATCTGCTTAAGTACGTACTTTAAGGATGCAAAAGTGCAGTATTATCAGACAAATGCCCTGAAGGTATGAAAAGTAAAAGTAGTCACTGTACTGTAAAATGGCACTATTCTAATTTGAATATGATGTAATGCATTCATGTTAATTAATGCATTAATGTATATGTTGCATTTTAGTGTTGTGCATGGTTACCTTATTTAACTCTTTAAAACCTGACGTGTCATCGCTGACACAACCTGCGCAGATGCAGTTTGGATGGCTGCAACTTTTTCACTGTTTGTGCGATTGGATAAATTTCAGTGGTTTCTGAAACCTGACATATTGTGTTTTATAGTCTTTATTTGGTGATTATGGTGATTTCACTCACATCTGTACTAGAAGCTGTTTTAACAATATTATAACATACACTAAACTATAAACGAAATGGGAAAATGGGCAAACAGAATCACAACCATTATATTTTTCTAACCTTTTTTATAGTCAAAATAAGAAAAAAAAAGTCCAGGGATACCATTTTAGTCTGAGGGTTTAAAGGATTAAACTATTGGTACTTTAACTTAAGTACTAATCTTCAGTAATTCCTCCACCCCTGTATATAAAGCACAAATAACGTAAACTACTTCAAATGTGCAGTACTAAGTTACTTCCCACAACATGTTCCTTGTTGGTAGATATGGGATTAATTGCTGCAACCAAATATTTAATCTTTTTCTCTTCAAGCTGCTTCTCAGATAAATATTTGGAGCCAATAAATTCCTCTTTTCTGACTTGTAAACGTCACATTCGAATACATGTTGCAGTGACATTTTACTGTGAGCATGTAGTCAGCAGATGGCGCCCTTGGGTTTCAACGAACCCGACACTGACAGAATCTCAAGGTCACTGCAGAAAGCTCCAGCAGCTCTTATGTGCACGCGTGGATGTGGATGTGGATGCTGCACTCAGTGAACTACTGTATACTGCGCAGCCGCATGAAATCACTGTTGTAATGCTGAGACGTCATGTCTGGGGGAAACCCACTATTCACTCATGTTGTGATTCAACACTGCACTGTGTCTTTATTGCATAATCTTTTCCACTCATGCATTTATTTAAACAGACATTTTATTATGGTTAAAGATCAAAATATTACATCTGGAACCTGAAACCTACACTTCTATTGGACATTCCATTTGAGTGTATGAATGCAAATAGAAGACAGAAAGGTAAATGAGACTATATCATTGTGACCTGTCACCCTCATTTACAATGATACTGAGTCCATAACAAAAACCTTTAAACTGTTACTTAATAGATAAAGCTTCTTTATAAGACTCATTATATTCAATCCAAGCATTTGATTTCTGATTTTCAGTCTAAAAACAGGTGCAATTCATATTATATGCAACCTGTATATACATTCAAAAAGAAAATACATACATTGTTGGTAATAAAGTTGTCTTAATTTCATTTGCAGACATATTCCTGTTTTTATTCCTGTTTATACACATCAGTACTCGCCTTTGACCAGGTACACTGATTATATACTGAGTCCAGTTATACTTTATCTATGAAGAATAAATCACATTGTCACAATCATTTCATCAGAAGATGTAAAAATATTTTATTCCAACTTTATGGAAACAGTGTATACTGTACAAACTAATTATAAATTTGACAAGTTTCATGCATCATACTGTAGGGTCAAATGCTTTTTGTATATGGTATTAAATAACTTTTTTCTGTACTTAAGTGCCTATTTCATACAAAACCTTGTATTATAAAAGTCTTTCCATAAGATGTACATATGTGATGCTAAAATACTAATAGGTAAAATGTATGCATAGATAGAGGCATTCAGGGGATTCAACAGGGTATGCAATATAACTACTCAACCACAGAGGATATAACATCTGATTTTCTATATAATCAGTGTTTAATTAGTTATAGCCAGAATATATGCTAATAGTCCACAAAATTGCCCCCAAAACACAAATATATATAAAGATTCAATCATAAGTTGAGAGCTTGCTCAAACAGATATGAAACTACTACAGTTATGGGATTTCTATATTCTATATTGTTTTTCCCTTTAGAGATTTCTTCTTTGAACTAATGCACAATTTGACGCATCAAAGTCACCAGGATGCAAAGATTAAGCCTCAGATTTTCCAGGAGAAGCTGCAGACCCCCCAAAATTCAACCGACACCCACGCCCAGGCACCATGTCAGCATCACTCTTAATATAGTAGCATTAAGAAAAACAAAAATCTAAAGAAAATAACGGACCAGACATCCAACTTTTTTATTATTATTATTATTTCTGTGCCATGTTCAGACCTGTAAACCATGTGTTGCCAGGCAAAAGCAGGAAGAAACACCCTCACCTTTCTGTAGCTACATCAATCTTTTTTTTTTTTAATTTCGTGATGGGAACATAAAAGTACAAGCCAACAAACGTGACCACAAGGAGCATGTGACCGACAACGAACCACTGCATCGGAGATCCCTGCCTGCTTCTCTGCACGTACTCACTCTGCGTCATCTTTCCGCACGCCGTCTCTCACATCCTCGCCGTTACAGCAATGACTTAACAAAAACAGACTACATTTCCCATAATTCACCTGTGACATTCTGTCTGTCTGGTCAATACAAAGTATATCGAAGTGATACTGATGCTGACAAGAGACAAATGCAGCATCTCTCACGTCTTGTTGCGGGATGCCGAGCTCCATCTGACGGAGAACGTGCATCTTTCCCCGTACTACTCTATTGCCTCGTGAGCCTGTTCCAGCCAATCAGGTCGCTCGGTGTCGTTGGTGCTTCCTGATTCCGTCCACTTATGAACGAGCACCGGACGTCACGAGCGCCTTCTCTGCCTGCCGCACGAGAGAAAGACAGCACCGTCCTTGCACACAGTTAGGCCGGAAAGGTAATTTCATTTACATTATTCTTTTTCAAAAAATTATTTTACGTCCACACCTTTATTTTTTAGATGATTCCGCCTATTGTACTTTACTACATGTGTAAATAACGAAATATAACCACTTTAAATATGAGTACATCCTCATCCTCGACGATAACCTCAAAGTCTTGTCCTTGTTAGGTAATACTTTGGGTCTCTCATTTCATAAAGTCATTTGTATAAACGTTATTCTTTTCGTCAGTTTTTGTTATTTTAGGCTAGCAGGATGAAGTAGTTTGTAGCCCACCTTCTATTTTTAACCCATACCGTCAGCTGGCGAGATGTCACTCCATTTAGAGCTGCAGACTGTGTGGGAAAAGGGCGTCAAGTTGCAACTCCAACTCCCAGCAGTCTCTTGCATTTACAGGGGAATTGGGCCATACTACCAGACTTTTTTTTTTGTTTGTTTGTGTATTTATAGCCCTAAGGGATGTGTTTTTGTCTGTAGATCGTGCCCAGCTGTGTCATAATCTGAACACACTGTACTATCTGTGTGTGAGCAGACTACCAGTTGCTTGCAGCAGAGATGGGGGTGTGTCCACAGCAAAGGACAGGATTATGGAAAATTACTTTATGTACCAAGATTACATGGACTGCAATCAAATCCAATCAATAGTAATATTCTCTTTTGGGTTTATATCCCTCCAGAACAGAACTATTACTGAAAAATAAGCAACATGAGGACTTTCATTACCTGTTAAATATATTTATGAGCTGGTCACCGCTGCAGTATTTGGTTATGTACATACTTTAATGCTACATAACTGAGGGTACATGAACTGACATGCATGCAATCATGATATCAGGTATCAACCCTCATTTATTTATTTATCTCCGGGTGCCATTTTGTGCTGCCATCTTACCTCTGTGGTCTGATGTGTTTGTGGTGAGCTAGGTCAACTAGCAAAAGTACAACAAACCATTCAAACAAGACAAGCAACTCAAAGTACATGAGTGAAATTGAAATAAACATAGAATTAACTTAAATGAATTATATATTGACATATAATTTGTAAATCAAATTGAGTACGAGAGGTTTTTACTCTTGTTAGATCAGTGACTGAAATAAATATGGCACATGTAGTACAATTTTATGTGTGCATGATAAAGAAATGGCAGATGTAGGAAACTAGGAGTCAAGACAAGATCTGCAACATTATAAACTACAATTAACTCAAGAAAACCTTGCCTGCAATCTCATCACACATTAGAACTCTACCGAAGTGGGCTTTTAATGGCTGAAATCATAATGGATTCTAACAGATAAAATAGCCAACTAATCAGATATTTCCTCCAAGTCTCTGAAAAAAATCTAAACATGCGCAGTGTTAAGTATTTTATGCTATTATTTTTTGTCTGTTAGTGTCAATTTCTGCTGGATTGATGGTGTGTATACATCATATTAGTGCTAATCAGTCAATCAATCAATCACAAAAGTCAGTATTTATAACAGTGTGTAGGTAGTTTTTCCTTTTGTTCTTGAAGTGAATTTGCTCTGATAAACTATGTCAAAGTAACTTAATTTTGATATTCTTTAGGTATACTTCTATTGACTATAACTTGACTATAAATAAAGGAATAGCAAGTTTCTTCTGAATTTTACTTGCAAACAGTCTAAATAGAGAAATGGAAATTTAATGGTAACTTTTGATTGACTTTATAAAGTATCAATAAATAACCCTGAGTGTGTATTAAAGGCTTCCAGTCAGTTGTGGTTTGAGTGATGAGTCGGGGCAGTCAACGTTTCCACTCAGACCTGTAAGTACAGAGTATTTTTCCACTAGTTCTGTAGAGACTTTAGTTTTGAGTTCACTCATGCATTCACAGTGGGTAGATGGACAAAGTGCTATGTAGAATCGGGGTTAAACAAATGAAAATCAATGACGCAATACGCATCGTGCTCAGGCAGTCTAGCTCAAAAACGCCTCCTATGACCTCCATTGTGGACTTAGTGGATAGATAACAAAGGTCTCATGAGATTGGACACTTACTCAAGCCTTTCACGTGTATCAGACTAGAGATACTTGGACAAAAAAAAATCTAAATATGTCCTAATGTGACTTTGTGTTTCTTATCAAGGTGCGTTAGTGAACTGTTTGACTAGAGTGTTCTCAGTTTTGCAAACATTTAGCAATTGTGTTTGGTAACCTGATACGGAAACTTGACTCTACTAGGACCTCAGAGATTTTTTTTTCTTCTTCTGCAGAAGCCACGCCTTACTCAGATTTATATTTCACTTAATCTGGCCTGCTGACTTCATTTGGCTCAGCTGCTGTTCTCAGATATTATTCAATGTTGAATAACTGAAGCTGTGAGAACGTTTCCTGCTTCACCTCTAAACTGCAGCTATAATTTAGATCTCTGGTTTTTGCAAACTCATTGTTTTGACTTGAAGCTATAATTAAGTAAGTTCACAATGCAGGGATACAGTAACTGTTTCCCCTGCCTTTGGAACAGTAGTAGCGTGATGTCTCTTCTTTGTGTTTTTCCCTTCATAGATCCAGAATCATGTCCATCCTGAAGATCCACGCTCGTGAGATTTTTGACTCCCGTGGCAACCCCACTGTGGAGGTCGATCTCTACACCAAGAAAGGTAATGAATGGGAAAGAGTGATTTGTGCTGTAGTACTTGTACTCCAAATGTTGTACTTAAGATGCATATTTGAGGTACTTTTTTAGAAAAACATTTCATGCAACTTCTAATTCAGTGACTAAACTGTACTTTTTACCTGTGTGCATTTGTCTTTGAGCTTTAATTATTTTTCAGATTACAATTTTTCATCTCAAATCCTGTTGATTTTGTAAATTGGTGACAAACCACAGGATGAAATGTTTCTTTCTGGGCTGAGAAACTTCTACTCCTTCTTAAGCTAAATAAACTGTAACTGTAACTAAAAGCATTTTGCTTGGGCACGCATCATCACGAGCTGAAACTGGGCCTGTTTTTTCTGAACTCATACAAGGTCAATTTAACAGATATGTGGTTCTTATTGTTGGATAGTAATACTACAAATATATGACTATTTTACGGAATATTATGGATTGCAGTACAGTTCATAAAGTGGATAATGAGCTCATCCTTAAACATCTACAGCAGCTAGATGCAACATACACCTTTAAAAATATCATATATAGTTGTGAAATAAAGACCACAACACTACAAACATATTATAATCTCGCAGAATATGCTACATTGCTGTAGATTAAACTACCAACAGTATACCAAGTAAGTACTTCAAACAAGTACAGCCTTAAACATGTACAACAGTAAAATTAATCCAAATACATTCTATATTACACATATTATATAATATTATTATATAATCACTGAAGGAATCATTTAATTGCACAATAATGACTTTTCCCTGTCATAATGTAAGTATTTTTTGATGATAACAGGCTTTGATGCATAACTTTTACTTGTACTTGAGTATTTTCACTACATTTGCTTAAGTATAGAATTGGAATAGTTCCTCCAACACTGGATTTGTGTATAGAATACCTTTAAACAGAAAAGCAGTTCAGTCAGTCAACTACAGCAGATCGTGTTTCCAAACAGACTTCACTGTTGGCAAAACTTCAGCATGTTATGTATTGTTTGGCATGTGTCTTCCCTGTTAGATGGGCTTAAAATCTAGGCAAAGTGTAGCTGGTAATGGCCAAGCTAGCATTAGTGTTCTGATTTTTGTGGTTCTAGCTTCAGGCACTGGATCAGATCAGATAGTCAGTGTGTGAAAATAGCTCCTGTAACATCACACTTCATCACCATCTCTGTTACTGTAATGAGTCCTGTAAAAGACCACCGATGGCACATTACAGTATGCACTTCTAGAAAATCCTGTCACCTGAATCCCCAGTGGTGTGGACAAAATAAAAGTGCAAGAAAACACTTAAATGTTTGCATCCTTTACTGGATAATAAAGCCCTGTCCTGGATAAAACATCCAGCAGTGATGGACATGTATGCCTCAGGATGTAATCAATTTATTCAGTAATTTAATGGCCTGAATGTGATTGAAGTTTTAGAGCGAAGAGCTGAAACAAAAGAACAGTTCAGCCCAATGAAATGTCCTGAGAATGTTAATGAAGCAACCTGAATGCCCACTGACATGGAAGCGAGTGTGACAGAGTACACAGCCTACAAAACACTGGCTGGAAATCGACAGCTCTAGTGCGGCTTGTTTGTTTCTTCTTCATTAGTTTTGATGGTTCCGAAGTGCTCCAGTTTACTGTAAATAGCACCTCATTCTTTTTATTTTCAAAGCAAGATTTCCTTTTAAGCAAACTGGTCCTGTTTTGGCATCAGTAACTGCAGAGACTAAAGTAAGGTGCAGCACCCAGAGCTGTTTATTGTAAAGGCTTTCCCCTTATTATGTAACCAGCTTGTTCTCTCACTTCAAAATCTTCTGTGATGGTTGTAAGAAAAATGGTAATGTTGTGAGCCTTGAACCTTTGTAAATGAGCCATCTGTACTCATTATTGCTATTGTTTTGCTACATTTGGGCGATATCTAGATATGTTATGTTTAATTAAAGACAAAACAGGTGATGGAGGTCAACAGTTAAGCCTGATTCTGTCATTTAGACAGCAGCTGTGCCTTCCTCTAAGCCCTAAATCCCCTGAACTCACATTGTTCTTGCTGCTCCAGTGACCAGGCTGAACTGATTGCTCTCCTCATTGGTTTCTTCTCATTCGGATGAATCCCTTATGGGCGTGGCTTAACATCCCTCTGCAGAATCACTGCACATGCTCAGTTGGCAGCCTGTCTGTCCCTGTTACATCACTGCCTTATGCAGTACAGTCTGTACAACTTCTTCCACACATGCTTTATTTCTCTGTGATAGAATAATGAACAGCCATAATGTGCATTTACCTAATTGGATGGTATTCCCCAGCTATTCTGCATCATGTTGGTCCTTAAATATCACACAGCTTTTCTGTTGTTACCCTAACAAACATGGGCTTGTATGCAGATTCTGATGTACAAATATCTCAGTTTACATTACAATGTGGTGTTTCCCAATGATTTTTTAGACACACTTATTAAAAATCATAATTACATCCCAGTTGACAATAGGTCTTATGTATGAAACATGAGAATCGGTAATATTATTATAGTATGCATACTGTAAACCTTAAATTTTATATGCATGTTGCTGATGTATATCTCTACAAATGCTAAATAATGATAATTTAATTACTAAATTACACCAAAAAAATATGTTTAGGTAGTGTTGCCAGGTCCTTTGTTTTTCATAGTAGATTAAATATTGTAGGTAGAATTACCACAGCAAAATTAACCTTTACTGTTGTCAAAAACATTATTAACTTTAGAATAAACTGAATACATTTTAGAATATTTTGAGGTGAAGGCCTCTTTCTCAATATGACTGAGAAAAAAAACCCAGGAATTAATAATTATAAACCCTAGCAATTAATATAATGCCAGAAGAATGAAAAGAATTATAGCCATAGTCTGGCTGATCAGGGGTGATTTTAAAAAGTGGCAAAGAGCAATGCAATAAATGTCACTTCAATCATCTAAAACACAAAATGTTAATAGGAAATTATTGTGAAATTAAAAATGTGAATTGCCCTAGAGATACAAATGATGCTATTTTGGACTTGCATTATTTCTTGTTGAAATAAAATTAATATAATGATTCATGCCGGAGAGCATGAGTGGATATTATTACTCACTTTTACCATGCTGTGCACTTTCATGGAAGCGTATGCATTCATTTTGTTTCTGTGTTCATTTATTCAGGTTTTCCTTTCATTTGACATCTTTCTATAGTTTAAAGGCATGAGTTAGGTTTTCACAGTCCAGTCAGTCTCTCCCGTCTGTCTTGGCCATGACACAGCACTTCTGGAAATAACTCTGGAACATGTCCTCTGTGTCTTCAAGGTCTTTTCAGAGCTGCAGTGCCCAGCGGTGCTTCCACCGGCATCTATGAGGCTCTGGAGCTCCGTGACAATGACAAGACACGTTACATGGGAAAAGGTAAAACGTCTGAACCCATGATTTTTATTTTTTTTTTTTCATATCTTTGGTTACTCCTACTTTTCTCTTTTCTTTCATGTCTATTTTATTTCATCTGTCCCCATCTCTGCCTTTTCTGGTTCATCGATTTCTCTTCCTTCTGGTAGGGGTCAAAAGAGCAGTTAAATATATAAATGAGTTCTTGGCCCCTGCATTGTGTAATCAGGTAAATAAAGTGTGGAATAAGAGGAGTACTTTTTACGTATTGCAGTGCAAAGCAGCATGAAGAATGAGTTTGTCTTCAGAAACTAACCTTGGCTGGCACTAACAGATGTTCACAGAACTGAAAAAGAAAAAATAACTAATAAAAAAAATAAGTACATAGATCATGCCATATCTTGCCTGTCCTCATTATCCCTCATTATTATTTCTAAATAATAAGAATTTAGTCGTGGAAAAACTTCATATTGGATGAGATTCTCTGTGGTCATCTGTGTGTCTTGCTCTGCATGGACTTCCTCTGTCTGGGTTAGTTATGGTCTGCTTGTCCCTTGCAGGTGTCTCAAAAGCTGTTGATCATATCAATAAAACTATTGCACCTGCACTGGTTAACAAGGTAGGCCTGTTTATTGTTTGCGTAATAATACTGTGTGCTGGTCAGAAGCCTTAATGATACACAAACTGTATCGACGCATCATTTGATCTATGGAGACACTGTACAGTTCTTGGCAATAAAAATAATGCAGTATATTGAATCTAAATAAGCAATAGTAGATGACTAACCGTACAGTTTAACAAGGTGTAAGACATTGCATTGAGTGACTAATTGTTTTCTTCTTTGTTTAACCTTTTTGGATACATCATTCTAATATCTTTGGTGTGATCTAACTATGTAAAATTACTCAAATTTCAATGTTTTTCTTTTAAATATTCAATATATGTTGTTATGTTTTGTTATATTCAGAATGTGAGCGTTCTGGAGCAGGAGAAGATTGACAACCTGATGCTGGACATGGATGGCACAGAAAACAAGTGTAAGATGCTCATTTATTCACAGTAACTTAACAGTATTGATAATGACTGGTGACTTCACAGCCAGTGTCATTGATTTAATGGGTTTTCAGAAGTAAATAATAAAAGATTAAGATTGCACAATAAATTAAAGTATGCATATTGATTGTTCCTCAGCTAAGTTCGGTGCTAATGCCATCCTTGGCGTCTCCCTGGCTGTGTGCAAGGCTGGTGCGGCAGAGAAGGGCGTGCCCCTCTACCGCCACATCGCTGACCTGGCTGGAAACCCTCAAGTCATCCTCCCCGTCCCTGTGAGTATATCGGATCAAAATGCCAAAAATAGACTGTTAATGCAGGAAGTCGTACACCATCAATGATTTGAGTCAGACAGTCGTTACTTTCATTCATTTCCATTTGGCTGAAGACGTTTTCCACTGATTGTCTTTCAGGCTTTCAATGTCATCAACGGCGGTTCTCATGCAGGCAACAAACTGGCCATGCAGGAGTTCATGATCCTGCCTGTGGGAGCCAGCAGCTTCAAGGAGGCCATGCGTGTTGGTGCTGAAGTCTACCACAACCTTAAGAATGTCATCAAGGAGAAATACGGCAAGGATGCCACCAATGTCGGAGATGAGGGAGGCTTTGCCCCCAACATCCTGGAGAACAAGGAGGGTGAGTAGGACCTGGAGTCACAGGCACAACTGATGCATATTTGATTTATGTTTTATCCATAAAGGGTCCTCTTGGGTTTCTAAGACACCAAATACTAAGGTGCAGCAGTAAAAACATTTTACTGCCTTTCATTATCCCAAGCACAGTACATTTAATTTACAAAGAAAAAAGTTTCCTTTCTGAAGCGGCCCTCATCGACTGGACAGTGAAACGAATAAAAAATGAACTTTCAGTTTCTTTACACAACAGTGAAAGTCTGTCCTTTGTGGTGGTGTTTCAATCTATGACTACTGGTAATGTTAATGGATATATCTGGCAATTACATCATTATTGTTCATAATTACATTTATGATACACTAAGTTTGTCCTTTTTTATCTATAAATGGAATTTTTTTCTAAACATCTGAAGTGCTTCTTGCTTCTAATTTCCTGAATATCACAGTGTAACTTAAAAAGTAAAGTATGAAAGTTAGATCACAAACCAGTAGCCAACATGGAGTCCAGTTTTTTTTAAAGAAATTCTTAAGGAAATAAACAGGCATTGAAAGTTTTTCTCAATCAGACCACTTAAAAGGGAGTGTCTTGAAAGCAGTGCTTTCTTAGACCTCCCCCAGGGAAGTACTTTACTTATCATGTCACTCTTGGGTGGACATATGGTTTCTAAATTAAGGCCTCATCTCAGCGCTCAATGGGCTGCCAGCCACTGCTCCAGTGTCAGGTCAGGGTGCTGATGTGGCAAATGCCCCTGTAGAGTGGAGTAAGGAAGGGAAACTCATTTAGGAAAATGTTTTGATTTCATATGGCACAGTAATTTGTATTAGCTTTCACTCTTATTCATATGACTGTATTATATTATTGTGTCTAAGCTCTGGAGCTGCTGAAGAATGCCATCGCTAAGGCTGGCTACACCGACAAGATTGTGATTGGCATGGACGTGGCTGCCTCTGAGTTCTACAAAGATGGCAAGTACGACCTGGACTTCAAGTCACCTGATGACCCCAGCCGCTACATCAGCCCTGATCAGCTGGCTGACCTCTACAAGAGCTTCGTCAAAGATTACCCTGGTATGTTTCTGTAAATATTGTCAATTATTTAGATTTTTTCCTGGTTAAATAAAGGTTGTAATAATAATCATTACCTTCAAATCTCTATGTAAGGCTGGTAGAACCTTAAGATACAAAGGTTACATATTATTCTATGGATGCATTATGCATAAAGGAGAAATAAACCTGACTAATAAGAGTTAATTTTATAAATTTTTTTATCAAGTGATATCAATGTGCTATACTTACTTTTGCACAAGCTAAATCCAGTCTAAATGTCCAAATTGCTGTGACGTAAAGCTATAGATGAACAAACTAAAACGCAGTGAAAAGACTACAGTTTATGAAACACTTATTTACACGTGAAGTAAACCCTAAACTCTTGGGCAACTTGACGCTTGATGTAGATGCCTTGCAGTATCACATTAATTATCAGTTTAAACATTGTCCTCCTTTGTCTTTTCAGTGGTGTCTATTGAGGACCCCTTTGACCAGGATGACTGGGCGGCGTGGTCCAAATTCACAGCCAGCACCAGCATCCAGGTGGTGGGCGATGACCTGACAGTCACCAACCCCAAACGTATTTCTAAGGGTGTGGCTGAAAAAGCCTGCAACTGCCTGCTGCTCAAAGTCAATCAGATTGGCTCCGTTACAGAGTCCCTGCAGGCGTGAGTGTCCACAACACCGCAGTGTTGATGCCAAAATTCAGAGCAGTAAATAACAAACCACCAGACGATCAGGGCTTACATTTGTTTTTACTTTTAGCTGCAAGATGGCCCAGAGCAACGGCTGGGGTGTGATGGTCAGCCACCGCTCAGGAGAGACAGAGGACACCTTCATCGCCGATCT
This sequence comes from Maxillicosta whitleyi, assembly GCA_029822895.1. Lineage (NCBI taxonomy): Eukaryota > Metazoa > Chordata > Actinopteri > Perciformes > Neosebastidae > Maxillicosta > Maxillicosta whitleyi. The sequence continues at coordinate 9,671,158 of JAPSES010000236.1, forward strand.
GGTGGTCGGTCTCTGCACTGGACAGGTAAAAGCAGATGAGATGTTTTTGTGATTTATCCAGCAGCATAAATATAATATAAATAACACCCCAGAAGTAGCTTTTTAACTTAGAGACGTTGTGTCATGTGACTTACTTCGTTTCCCAGATCAAGACAGGTGCCCCTTGCCGATCTGAACGTTTAGCCAAGTACAACCAGCTGCTCAGGTGAGTTCAGCACAAATCTACTTTTCCTATGTAAACCACCCTTCTAACTTCATTTTTAAGGTTTTAGGCTTTTGTTTTCCTTTCAAATATGTTGAATCTTGAACCTTTTTCAAATCATACTTTCATTTTCCTCTTAATGCTTAGACTTATTAACCTCAGCGTTTTTCTTCTTTGTAAAATTAGACATTTTTAAGAGGTTATATTAAAAAAAACTTCATGGAAATTGACTGTATATTCCAAATGGGCACTTTCCTCTGACTTGTGCTGCCTCCATGCTTGGCGTGAACAGATTGCTAACGTAGATGTGTGACGTGCTGCCATCTGCTGGTGCCAAAGTGGCAGGCTTAAAGAAAACAGAACATTGTTTTTATGATCACCTGATAGGCTTCTATGTGAAATCCATCCACAAAACCCAAAACTAAAGACATTTTTTCCTGTGGTTTTAGTTTA
>JAPSES010000236.1:9674720-9706436 GCA_029822895.1 Maxillicosta whitleyi
ATTAAGGCCCCGCCTACCCTGAAAGCTTATTGGCTAGTTTTGCTTATTGCTACCAATCAGCGTTTTCACTGGCCAGCTCTTGCTCGAACAGACACACATGCAGTCACACATAGGTTTCACCAACACATAGACACACAACACACTCACACAGTACAAAAAAAATAAACCCAAACACCTCACATAGTCTAAAATCTGGGATATTTTATCCGACTCGCGGACATCAGGGAGTCACCAGGAACATCAGGGAGACTCCTGGAACTTCCAGAAGACTTGGGATGTCTGCTTTACCTTCTTTGTAATTCCGTTTACTTTGGCGCTATACTTGGCGAACTTTTTCCTTTTTTCAAATACGTCAGCCACGAACATAAAATAGATAAAAACAAATGTGGGAGTAACATTCCGGGTGTCAGTCACAATATGTGGGGGAACTGTGGTGCTTGGTGGAGGTTTGCTTTTCTATTTATCATATGTGATATTTTGATTAATTTGACTTTTCATCGAACTGAAATAATACACATATTAGAATTTGCAGCTGTAAATGTTCATGGTTGAGCTCATTTAACTATGTTATGTACAGTTGGGTAGTTGAATCTACAGCAATATAACATGTTTTATAAGATCATCATATATTTGTAGCATCACTTGTATGAGATCCACATATCTATAAAAAGTTAATTCACAACCTCAGAAAAACACATGCTTTCAGCTACGTGACAATGGAATTTCCCACTTAATTTAGAGAAGTAGGACAATTTTCTCACCATGGAATAATTAATCTTTAATCTCATCATCAAAAATTTATATATTTGGAGATACATGGTTTTACTGGACATGAAGCTAATTAATAACTGTAGTAAGTAAATGGGGAAAACATTTCAGAAGACATTTAATGGAGGAAAAAGTACAACATATTCTTGTGAGATATTATGAAGTAAAACTATAAAACTTTAAACATTTTAAAACTACAAGTAGCTCAATCTTTCCACATAATTACAGTATAAAGTCAAAGTACTCTTATGTTCCACTATTGGTGGAGAAAAAATGGGATTAATAAAAACAAACAAACAAACAAAAAAAAGACTTTCAATTTGGCTTGTTGGTAGATCCAGTAGAATTCCTGATTGTGGTTTCACATTGTTAAAGAAAAAGCCAAAAAAAAAAAAAAAAAAAACTGTAAAAGTAAAAAGTAACTAAAGATATGGCAGAGGGAAACAATACTATTTGCACACATAGTTGATAAAACTGCACACAAAGGAGATATGAAAGTGTCTCAATGTGTATTTAAGTAGGCTCCAGTTTGTTCCAGTAACATTCCATCACAGATCCAGCTGAACTCAAACAGTTACATTAGTTTCATTGTCATTTTTTTTACTGTTGCATTCTTCTCATTTCATCTGTGACTGTTTCTGTTCTGTTCTGCTGAGTTCACTGATATACAGGCAGTGTGTGAAGTTTATAAGGATGAGCATTAGACCCAGTGTTCCAGGATAAGACACCCTGAGGACTCTGTTAGCAGCCTCTGTCGGTGCATGTTCCCAGTTTTGGCCAGTGGGTGACGATATTTTACCGGTTGAACTTTGAGAACCCCCCAACTGTTCTCACCCCAAGATGAAGAAGGATGCTGTCATGCTGAGTGCCTCTCACACACACTAGTCTGAGCATCCCGGCACCGATTACTCCCTCTTTATTCTCAAGTCCATCATTTATGACAGCATTATATCAAACGTGCTCCGTTCCGTTATAGCTTCATCACAAAAGATATACAGGTGGCACTGCAGCTGCTGTGCTACTCTCTGTAGTGGCGACACTTGGCTAACTAACGTTGGCTAATTGCCCCTGCTGCTGCTGCTATTGTTTGTTGTTGCAGTCTCTCATCAAACAAATCACAGATGTTGTAGATCAAGCCCTCTAAGGTAAGTGCTGTGAGCTGCAACCAGCCGCCTTTTTACCTTTCACATTCATCAGCAAACGAGGAGGAAATGACAAATATGAGGGGATAGTTTGTAAACGTTGGGAGTCCATTCCTTGCTAGCTATTTGGCTAATTTGCCTATTAGCATCGGCTAGCTAGTTAGCTGATAGACTTGGTTGCCACTTGCTGTTGCTGGTTACTATGAACTAACGTTAGCGGCTAGCGTCAGTGACTAGCACTGATTGGGAATGCCTGCTCGGAGCAGTGTAATGTCTGGATACTAACAGCTCGGTGACACCGGTTAGCACAGAGCACATGCAGCACTGGCGTCGAAGGGTGTATTTCATTATGAGATTTGGGATTTTGATGTGCACACATCCCAACAGTCGCATAACAAACGCTTCCCTTTTCAGTTACTCACTGCACTACTACATCTCTTCCAAGGATTAGTCAGAGCCCATTCAGCTATTGTCATTACCTCATGTTAACGTTAGCTGGCAAGCTAACTTGGTTGTCTTTGTGTTCTTGACTTATCTTTGTTTTCAGTTACTGTTATGATATTATGTTTTTTTTGTGTGTGCTGGCTTAAACATGCTAACTCTGATTGACACATAAAGGACATTCGTGGACTTTGTGAGTTAAATATGCTTGGCTTTTAAAGTGTTCCTTGGAGGAATATGTGAACAGAATAATTCAATCAGCACTTTACCCTGTGGTAGAATAAGTAGTTAATTGAAAATTGATGCTGTAGTATAAGGTTGTCGTAGCCTTAAGAACTTTAACATAGCTGCTTAGTGTTTTATCGCTGAAGTGGCATTTAAATGAGAGTAGTTACAGTAAGAGTTATTGTGAAGTGGAAGTTAGAAAATAGTAAACTATGCTCAAGAAATGTCATTGGTTGCCCTTTCAAATAACATTCTGAAGATGATTTCTCTCAGACAGACCATGTAAAAGCGAGGAATTTATTTTTATTGAGTGCTTATGACTCACTCCTGACTTATTCACAGTCAGCTCTGTTGTGGACTTCACCACAGCTAATGAATCCACACTATGGTTAATGATCAAAGCAGTGAGAAACATTTGTTTTGCTCTATAAATGCCAAGATATTTTAGTGCACGGCAAGAATGTAATGTTTACAACAAAGCTTACATTTTATAGCTGTCACAATGCTGCAGTGTTAGGGTCAGTGTAAGGAACTCTTTTGTAAATGATCTAAACTCTTTGAAATGCTGCACTGTCAAATGTGAATATGCTGACTTCAACATCACATTGTGTTTGTTTTCTGTTAAACAACCAACATTGATAGAATTCTGTGCACAATATCACTATGTTACTGTATTTACAGTTCTTGAGAAGAGGAAAATATTGTCATTTTAGAGCATTTAGCCTACTTGCAGAAAAAGGCAACTGGTCAGAATAATATTTAAAATCTGCAGCTATTTCACACCTCAGATAACACAAAAGAAACACACTCCTTTTCATTTTTAACCAACACACTGGTTTTAAGTGAAAAGAGTTCTGAAAGAAATATTTGGTGGTTTTTATATTGCTGGTTTTATGCGTCTTGACACGCTCTCCTCCGGTCTTTTCATATTGCTCTTGGCTGCTTTATTCTCTTGCTCAGTTGTCCTCTCTTCCTTTGACCATTCATCTTCCTCTTGATCACATTCCAGAGTTTTTAAAAGCCCATTTCCACAGCTGTATTCAGTCATGGCCACCTGTTCAGGTCACACCATGACTGTAAGAGACAAGTACCTGAACTGCTAATCAAAGGTCATATACATTACGCACCACAGTTCATTTTGCTTTAAAAAGAAACATACATTTGGATGTCAGATAATATATTGTAGGTTATGCTGCAGCATAAAACCAGATTATAGGATATTTGATGGATGATCATTGAAATCAAAAACACACTACCAAGTTCAGTCACAGTCCATGCTATCAAACAAGCCAGTGCATTTCTACTCAAGTGGCACCTTGACATTTTAACTCCTCATATGTCATATATGGCACATCTGATTCTTCTGATGGCTTTTACTGTAGTCTGCAATACAGTGGTTGTGAGTTTTTATTTTCTTTAACTACCACTTCGACTGTGCACTTACAATGTTAGGTTACAGAGGTCTACCATTACAGGCTATATGTTGATTACTACTTCAGCGTGGCTTCTTTAGAAAAACAGCGTAATGTTGGGTTTACATTTTCGTAGAACGAGTGTTTCAGCAAGGAAAGATGTTAAAAGGAGTATATTTGCAGTTCTCTTTTATTTTTGTTTAATAGAACTGTGTTTTGGTGTCATCCACACGTTCATTTTGTGCCTTTTAGTGCTCACAGTCCTTTTAATCCATATTATCTGGTGACTTTAAGGGTCAGAGGAGGTCAGGCTGTTTGATAGTGTTTCAATTTGAATGGGATCTTGCAAGCAGCAGTGGGTAAAATTACTTTGAATCACATATCCAATGACACACCCAACCCATCGAATGTTAATCTGGCTGGGTGGCTGTAGTAGCAGCAGAGAAGCGATAAGAGACGTGTAATAACCCTGCTATTTTCCTTTAATGACTAATGTGTGTTTGAGTAATGGCTGCTCCCTGTGAGTAGTAGCTAAGTGGCAAATGGAAAGCCGGACAATGTAAAGGAAAATCCCCCTTTTTTTCCCCTTCTTTTTTACTGTTCTGTGACACCTCTTTGTTGATGATTCGTCAATACACTTGGATCTGGAATTCAGTGTTTACATGCTGCGCTAGAATGGCACCTTGCTGTTTTTCACCTCGATGCCGTCACTAGATCTTTCCTGCACCATGAATTGTCATGAAAGATGATTCCTCGCTATAATACCTGTGTCTGGTCTTGGTGCTACTTCAGGCTCTATACTGACTGAGGCATTGTGTTGCACTGTGAGATGGTGCTATAACCTGTCATCTGTGTGGCTAGCCTGTATTTTAAAAGAGGCATTTTTCTCTCAGCAAGGATATTGTGTTTCAAAGAAAGGTGATTAGGCTGATTTATTGTTTTGTTCAAGACTGTTTTGCTCAGGGATTTCATATACACCATGAAATTATGTTGGATGGAGAGAAGAGGGTGAGCAATGGAACGTCTGCTTGCCAGAAACAGCACAGGAAATGATGTGTAATCAAGCATGTTTATACATCAGGTTTGTGATCAAGAATCTGTGATGCCCCGTATTAGAGCTGTGTAGTATGATAGTATATATGTCTTGCGATGATAGAAAATCAAAAACCTCTATGGTTTAATGTTAGAGTCTATCATTAATGCAGTTGTGTCACAAATCTCTTATATACATTTCCACCTAATATGGATGCAGGCAGTCTGTTGTTTAGTTCTAGTATTTTCTTTATTTATAATATGACCTCTATTTTTGTGCTATAACTAAAATTGTAGACTAGAGAACAAGATAATTGGTTTTGACCATATTCAGTATTATTTCACACAATTGTGTTAATTGTCTCCATCCATGTGTATGAAAGCAGCTGGATGAAGCTAATAGAAATGTCATTATTTCCACATCATTATTTTCATCACTTTGAGAGTTGACTCCTGCTCTTTTTAATGACGTCATCCCATTGCTGTTCTTCTTCTGCTGTGATTTAATGACACCTGTGTGAAGAATTCCCACAATCTAACATGTGCTTAACTACTAGCAGTAATTTCTGTGTATATTTAAGCTTTAGGCTTGCATTATACAATAATTGCGGCATGAATACGGAGAAAGCGTCAATCACAATCAGTTGTATGATAGGTAATTGTCGAGTAAAGTTTCATTATTGCAGAAGCCGTAATTCACATTTTATGCACACATATTTGTTTATTGTTTGCAGAAAAGTGTTTTAATATTTCATGTTGCGGAGTGTGCTTGATTGAAAATGCAGTCTATATGAGGAGGAAAGTAGTCAAATATGAATAAGTGTCTTTTACTTGTCAAGTAGATACAATCCAGGCGTTTTATTTAAGATATCTTGAACCTGACATATGTGATTTTAGTCACATTGTACAACATATTTGTGTTCTGATGACTGTGGCTACATGTAGTTGCTGCAGTAAGGACATAATGGGCAACAAGGAGGCAAGTGGACTACCTGATTTGTTTTTTTTTTTCCTTTACAGGGCTCAATATCAATTTCGTTGCAAGATATCTGGCTGTTACATAGAAAATTAATGCTCTGAACAAAGGAGCAATGTTCACTCGAAGACCTCTTGATGGGCTATTCAAGTGCTGTATATTCATTAAAAATAACAATCTGTCAGCACTTACTGACAGCACGCACAAGAAGCCAAGCTCTCTTTATTGTTCTCCAAAGATGTTTTTCAGTTGCCGTGCCAAGAGCTGGGTAATTGGCTGTAGCAAAGCCTTGCATGTGTTGTTTTAAGATATTGGACTGACACGCACAGGGCACACTGGCAGAAATAAGGCAAGCACACGTCCCCCACCCTCCTCCTACTCTTGGCTTATCCCAGCAAGTCAGAGGAGGAAAGACGCTGGATGTGTTGTGTTCTTTGACAGCTTCCCTTCACCTCTCATAAGACAAGATCCAAGCACGCCGCATCATATCTCATCTTTGTTTGATTCAGGCCTAGCTTTGCAGTTTTACAATTGTGGCAAGCAGATAGTATCGGCAAATGCTATCCGTGTTAACAATTGTGAGCTGTCTTGCTACATACTGCTTGTGGTATTTGATGTAGGCCTACTAGATGTGATCAAATCTGTTTTGTCTGTGAGCTCAGCACTGGTGAAGTCTGTCTCACTTCATCTACAAATGCCTTCTGTGTCTTAGTGGGCTGGCTTGGCATGGACTCACATCTTAACTAATCAGACACATTGTGTTTTGTGTTGTTGCCAGCTTCTCAGCAGGTTCTAGGTATAGCAGACAATAAAAGTTCTTTCCATGTTTGCCTTGTTGGATTTTATATGCTGATTTGTGGCTGGAAAATGTTGCAGCTCACCACATTTCAGAGTCCTAACTACTTTGGAGTGATTGTAATGAATAAAAACAACAGCAGTCGTAAATTTTCAGACCCAAGGTCACCCAACATCCAAAAATATTTTCAGTTCACAATGGGCACACATGACTAGGACTATCTGTAATGTGCAATGACATTGTTCAAGATTAAAGATTAAGATATCCTTTATTGTTCCCACAGGGAAATGCGGTTAGAGCAGTACTGCTGCATTATGACTGCACTGGCAACCGAATATATAACTATACAATAACAACATATAACATTAAAATAGTACAGTGTCACATCAGGACTTGCTGGATTAAATCATACATAGTACTTGTAAAGGGAATAAACTATATTAGTAATAAAAGAGATTGATCATCCCTGGGGAAATATTGCAATATGACCAGGCCTGCTACGATTGCATAATAACCTGATTACAATGACTTAGGCTGTACACTGACCAGTCATCTCAGGTCATGGTTAGAGTCATTTCCATTCACAAGTTTACTGCTGGGTGAAACCAACACATTCTCTGCTGCTTGAGGTTTTACAGCTCTCTTAATAACTTTCTCTTGTGAGTGGAAAATGTGCCACAAGCTATTTATTTGGCAGCATTTAACTTCTGATATTTAGCTCATTTAATTTATTGAGCAACATTCACATCATGAAATGTAGCTGCAGTGCAACTTTTTTGTGTAAACAGATGTAGATAAAACCTGCTTTGCACATTAAGTTGTTATTTATGTTTTATGCCTAAGAACTAACCTGAAAGGCAAAAACAAATGGAATTGTTATTTATGTGAATGCCATTAAATGGTGCTTCCTCTTCAAGTATAAGTAAATTACTGCAACACTTTTAAGCTTGGACTTTAGTAACAGCATTTATCACCAAAACCCGATAAAATTATGAATTGCAATTATTTGTATGACAATTAATTTCTTAAAATTTAATGATGGCAGCAGCTTTAGCTGTACTACAAAATTTATTTTCAGATGTTCACGCCATCCTCCAAAGCGACACCAGTTAATGTGAAGGTAAATGACAGCCACCTGGGTTTTTATTGGACATGAATGCATGGCCCTTATATTCAGGATTCCATCTGACTGTCATATATTCACATAGTCAACGTGGAGGCATGTAAATAAAAGATTTTTGTTATTGTTGGCCATGCAAGCAATCCTTTGCAATTTGCTTGCACTCATAATGTAGTGATGATGAAAATACAATTATTTGTTACACATGCAACACTAGGGTCACAAGGTGATTCTCAGAGTATCAATTCAATCCTAGTGTTGTATTGATGAGCATCATGAAACCTAATGAGACTGGGAACATTCTGTTATGTCTAAAGAAGTGTCAACAGGCATCACATTAATTTCACTGTAATCTTCTAATGACAAAACAATTGATTAAATACCAATTTTATTTTATTCTGGGAGTCCTTTACTTTATTTTTTCAAGTATTTCACTCTAATTATTACCTCAAACATGCTAATAGGAAGCACATAATTGCCTATTTTTTGTATTTAGGCAAGATAGGCTAATAATAGCACTTAGGAAATTATAGTGCCAAAAAGCATGAATCGAAAGTGTTCAAAAATAACAGTCAGCCATTTGCCATCACAGTAAAAGAGGAAAATGAAATGGTGTAGGATCAGCTGGCTGACCCCTGAGGAGAAGGAGAGAAGGGGTGGTGGGGGGGGTGAGGCGGAGTGCTTTGCTTTGCTGCTGTGTGTGTCAGTGCTGATTAGGTAAGAGATTGCCTCATGTAATGACACGGCATGGCGCTAGTGGTGCAGAAACACAAACAATGCATACCAGTGTTTTAGTGCGCACGCCCCCTGCAGCTGCCTGCCCGAAGATGTTTATATAGACATATACACCCTTCCTGAAATATTTCAACATCTTTAGATAATGCCCTTTTTCATAGACACACACATTCACTCCATCCGGAAGCCAGAAGCCCTTTTCTCTGCACGCTGCTTTTCTTCTATAGCACAAGATGAAAGATGGAGGTTATTAAAGGAAAAGAGCACAATGGAATCTGTGCAGTTCTCTATCAGAGCTTATTGTTACTATTGACAGCAGTATTTTTCAGTGAAAATACACATTGTTAAATAGGCTTCGTAACCTGCCATACATTCTGCTCTGCAGGCTAAACAATAAGCCCATAAGAGAATATGTTATATTCTCTTTCTGCTTCTGACAGTGGGTGTTTTCATCACTGTATTGTCTCCATTTTTCATAACAATGGTGACTGATTTTTTGCTCATTAGCTTGGCCAATAATAGATCAGTTTTTAATTGTAACCTGCGCAGTGTTTGCTACACAGAATAACAGAAATGCATTGAACACATACGTGTCATGAAGATAAATAATATGATAATGTTGTAATGTAATTAAGGAACCTTGAGTAGTGGGAAATTAGAGATAAATAGAGGATATAACTGGGTTTTTTTAGTGATAGATGACTGGAATCTATCTTCTCAATAGCAGTTTGTACAGTTAAAATCATATTGAGTCTGACCTGTTCATCTGTGATTGTTGATGTTGTTGCTGAATACAGATGTAGAAGACATCTGTGAAGGTAGAGTTTGTTGATGAGTTATAACCAAAGTATCCTGTGGTTTCTGGAGGTTTTATATGTGTGTTTCTCTACTTTTCGTTCTTGTCTGACAGGAACAATTACATTATTGCATGGTTTTTGACCAATGTTAATGCAGTGTTGACAATATCTAGAAGTAAAAAAGTGTCACCATTTTCCTGAACATGCAGTTGCGGCATTTTCATTAATTACCTAGATTGTCGCAGCCTAATTCGTCTTGCTGGAGTTGTATAATGAATTAAAAATGTTTTCACTGTAGCATAACTTTTAAGCAAATTAGATTCACCGCATGTTGGAACTCAGGAGCTGGACCAGCAGCTGACGGAATTTCTTCATTATTTCTTCAGCAGCAGCGAAACGCAACCCTGCAGTAATACTTTAATGCAGACAGATGCTTAAAGATCACTCTAAACTCACTAGCCTAGCGACATTAGTGCAATACATGCAATGCTTTCTGTAAGATACTGTAATTACGCTGATGAACAGACCATTGAAAACAAATGTCATCTGAGTAAAGTGTTTTGACAGTGCTGTTTATTTTTTAATGGCGCAATCTCTTCAGTCCTTCAGAAAATCATATGATCGCAGCAGATTACATCAAGATTCAAGCCCTTAGGCGGAGGAAAAAAAATCAAAAATTCGACTGCTTCTCTTCTTCATTATCATTTTCACTTTAGTCCTCTACACAAATGAAATGTAGGAACTTCAGTTTCCAGTTTTACTTCCAGTGGACAGTGACCTCGGTAGTATTGTTTTTTTTTTGGTGGATGCTGGTGAGTTCAAGACCACAACTAGTTCACATTTCAGTCTGATAAAGGACTCCTAAAAAAATAATGTGAATGCTAAAAGAAAAATGAATCTGCGAAATAACAGGGTCCCAGCAGATACTTAAAATGATTTAATTTTGTTGTTCAAGGTCTAAAAATGTCTTCATGTTTGGAATTATTTGAGAAGAGGCTTCACATTAGATGTGGACAGAGTGAATGAGTGCGAATGTCTTGTTTTTATTTTACACCTTATAACATTTCTACAGCCTCCAACACCAATTATTTGTGCATCAATAGCAACGCTGTAATATGTAAAAATTATTTAGCTCTGGTAATGGTATTTTTCCTTTTCAGACCTATTAAAAAGGTATTTAACTTCATTAAATTTGCACTTGTATAACCTGAAACTTGAATATATATCTGAATCGAGGCTTCGGCTTGCAGTGTGTGAGTAGACCCTGAATGATGCAGTTGGTTCAATTGATTTCCTATAGAGAGATGCCAATAGCAGCTGTCTATTGTCTGCATAAACACAGAGTTGGATTGTTGTGTTGTTACGTGTGCAGTATTGAGTATACAGGACATTGATTTTCAACACTATGAATGCAGCAAATCATACATCTTTTTACAATGTGCCTGTTGTGCTCTTTGGCCTCTGTGACTAATGTGTGTGGTGCGCTGGTGTTGTGACTGTGCACACGAGGCTCAGTTTGTTTGCAGAGCTGCAGAGGCCAAACCTGTGACTGATTTAATGGAGACAACACACAAGCCAGTGGTGAGCTCAGGGTTCAGGCAGCCATAAGGAAACGACCCTGGTGACATTGTGGCACTCTCCACTCCCCTGTTCGCCAGGTGCTTCTGGTAAACGGCGTCCTTGCTCGCCCTTGCGGGTTACGCACACCTACTGAGGCGGCTGAGCCATAGGTGGAGATGCTGAGACTTACGGCTGGATCGACTGGGTTTAAGGATGGACACCTTGTCTCTGTACCCCAGTTCCAGCAGCCAGCACAGAGAAAATGAGTTCTGAGGATTGGGTTTAGATTTGCCACTGTAGCACTTCCACTCTGATACACTCTAGCTACCATCAGGGGAAGGCTGTCAGAGCGAGAGAGGGGAGGGTGGGAGAGAGAAAGAGAGAAAACAGCGAAGCACAGCAGTGCTATCTAATAGATCAATTTGTAATAAATCTGTTGCCTCAAGCTGTTGTTGTTCGCTTCTACTCAGTAAAAGGTGTCTGCGTTTCTCAGGCAAGAAAATGCTTGTCAGGCCAAGCATACAGAGCTATCAGTGAATGAGACGCGCCTAAAGCACAGTAAATCATTTTCTCTGTGCTCAGTTTACATAGGTCGAACACAGTGCACTCTTATCAGCACATTCCAATGGTCAGAAAGGGGGTTATAACCAATCGATTGGACTGAGCGCTGAAATGAGGAAGTAACGCTCCTCTCACATTAAATTTTCCCATTATCCAATATCAGCCATTAATCATGATGAAGGAGCTATTGATTAGGCTATCAGCCAAGGTTGGTCAATTTATTTGCCAAGACTCATTCCACAATCTAAGGCTCTGTTGAAGAAGAAAAAAAAAAAAGTGGCAGAATTGGAAATGCCCCATTATTATGACAACAGTTTGATCTTTAAGGTAACAAAAGAAATGGGCCTCTATAGGGACCACATGGGACCTCTCCTGCTCCTCCTCCACTAGCAGCCATATGGACCGTACTAATTGTGTTTTACGCCAACCATTTTCACCGATCCATTGGGGACTTGTGGAAGTGCTGTAGCTATAATGTCACCAGCAGTGGGTTGGCTCATGAAAGAAACATTAGCAAGCAAGATGAGAAGACAGGAAGGCAATACACTGCAAGTCAACACAATTATTGATTTTATTCAAATGAAATCTGCGGCTCTCTGTTCTGAATGTGTTGTTGGTTGCTTTTTAAAGTATGATTTCCATTATTTTTTCTCCTGTTTGAAGGTTACGTCTGAAACAAGCTCTCAGTTTAGTCTCACACTTGCACTTTGTCATGCAATCTAATTTCAGGCGCAATGCCAGTGTATAAAGATGGCTATAAAAGGACGTTTACTTCTAATCCCACATATCTCTGTATAGATAAAACATCATTCATTTACATCATGATTTTGTTTATGGTGCGGATATGTTTATTTTGTTTCTGAACAGTACTTTATTAAAAGGGATGTAATTGCTCTACAGGGAAATCATGCTTCATCTTTTTTGTTTTGTGACAATACAAACGCTGAGGTTTGGTTGTTGAATGTAAATGTGACATTCGCAATATTTGCTTTGCCCTTCAGGCCAGCGATTGGTTGTAAAGCGTTTGAAGTGCTAAGTGTGACTGAGGCAAATCAGTGTGTGTTTTAACGTGTATATAATATGCAATCATGAAAAGGGCACATCTATGGAAATGAGTTCTTCTGAAGGAAGGAGGAGGAGGGGAGGGGCATGGAAGTGGTGATGGTAGAGTAGAGAAGGAGGGAGGGAAAAAAACGTGTGTGTTTCATTGTGTCCCCGCTAACAGTTTTCTTGTAATTATTGAAATTGATGTTTGCTGCGGAGCTGTAAATCTGCAAGATCTCCCGTTAATAAAGCGGCAGAGGCAGCCGAGCCGTTAGGCTGGGAAATAAAAGGCAATCAAGCCTCCAACATCCTGTCCCTCGGCCCAAAATGAAGCAGCAGAAATCCTAATTAACTGAGAAAAGCAGCTCTTACTGCACTGCTTGGATAGTGGGTGCCTGAGCTAGCTGCTATGCACTCTTATGAATGCTCTGTCGCTCTCATCCATCCTTCCAGCCCTCTCTATCTCTGACTCTGGCTTCCCTAAAGTATTTTCTATCCCTCAGCTCTATCTTTGTATCCCTACCCTACCTCCTGCTTCCCCCTCATATGTGAAGCTGAGGATGTGACCGATGCACTCTTACAGTGAGAGAAGCTTTGTCGCCTGGAGGTGTCTGGGAGTCCTGCACAGGAAATCGGTGAGCTAGATGATGGCGTCTGATGGTTATTGCTGCTTATGTAAAGTGCTGCAAGAGAGAGAGGCAGGGGGTAGGAGCATTGATCTCCTCCCATTGATTTCATAGATCCTTCTTTAAGATGACAATTAAGTTGACTTTCTGTGTCATCTTCAAATACAGCTTTTTCAAATTAGCAACATGGCAAATTACTCCTGTCATTATGTGATTAGGTATGGAGTTTAAGTCAAGTTGCATCTTGCTTTTCGCTCTTGATATTCAACTGTGCTCGTGTCTATGCAGCAGCACTACAAAGCTTTGAACATGGCATCGAGTAATATGTAGATTATATGAAAAACCCTGATTTGTATTAGCCAAACCTCTCTCTGCAGAATACCTTGAACACAAATAGAGCTGCATAATGTTGGAACAAACTGACATGACATATTTTGTAAGGTATGAAAACGTACAAAAGTACATCTACTTAGAATTTTAAAAACACTGAATTATAAATCTAAAAAATAACATTTCAGTCTGGATGGCATTCAGATCAGGTTTTGCACTTGTCATTCAGAGCTCTATGGCTCCAATTTTAATAAATTATTTGAAATCCAACAAATTAGTCCAGTTTTCACAATTGCACAGCACGGCCGAGAGCAAACACCTCCTTTTGCTCAACATCATCCTTTCTGAAGCCAGTAATACTCTGTACAACTGACATTGCTCCAATGCTTATTTTAGGTGTTTTTCTCCTCTTCCTCAATCCTTTTCTCAGAATAAATATGATTGGTGATTCGCTCTGTGCGGACTGGATGTTTCCTTAAAACACAATAAACTGCAGTACCTATATGCAGCTTTGTTTTCTAAAGTAGCTGTTACATGAGAACTCTATATGTTCCACCTTGTTTTTATGATGCAACAAAAAAAAAAGCTGTAGCATGACATATTTGTAATATCATAATTTGCCTTATTGCGATGACTGAGCTGAAACAACATGGCGTGTGGGCCGAATACAAACTAAGATGCTCGGTGAAGTGAAAGCTCTGCCATAAGACACATCTACGCCGCTGTAGAGGGAGCGATGATTGATTGTTTGAAACCTGAGCTCGCCCGAGCTCCAAGCCAGCTGCTCCTCACTATTTACCTGTAAACTTGTCCTATCTGCTCGCGCTTTGTCTGTGGATGGCCGTTGAGCTCTTTCTCCATCGCCCCCGCCCCCACTCACCCCCCTGTCGCCCTCCCACCCTTTGTTGTATCAAGCAGCCCAAGAGCCTCTAGGGATGAACAGACAAATAGAAGACAGCAAGAGGTGAGGCTCAGTCCCCCCTATTCTCCCATCCATCTTTCTCCCTTGTGAGCACTCTGCCAGACAAGTTTCCAGGCACTCAAAAGCAGCAAATCGACTCACTGTAGGACTCACTGTCACTTAGCTGAGCTGGGGCATAGCAGCGCACTAGGAGGCCAAATCCTCCTCCTCCTCCTCCTCCTCCTCCTCCTCTCATTCCACCGCCCTCTCCAATGAAGAGAAAATGCTATTTGGCATGGCACTGCAGAGGCCTGGGATTCTATATAGATTAGCCCTGAAAGCTCTTTTTTGCCTCTTCACTTAGACATTAGTGGTGTGGCGCTGATGAAGTCTTGATTAAGTGCTTGTCACATTTCAAATAATTCCAGCTGCATAGATCCAGTCAGCAGCGTTCCATCTTGATTTGCCCCGGTTAATTTTAAACAACGCGATTGGCAGGCGTGATGGTGTGGCACTATCGCACGAATCTCTCATCAGGGTTGTGGATGTTTTGTTTGTGCACAGATTTCATGATTGTGATTGAGTGCAAGGAGAGTGCTGTCAGAGTTTCAGTCTCCTCTTTTATTCTTGGCACAAAGCAAACGATCTGCTTGGCACAAAGCCAGCGCTCACTGCAAACACCAAATGTAGTAAGCAGAGAAAGGTGGCGTCTGGCTTTGTATCGCCCTTGTGCACAACCACTTAGAAACATGCACTCTGTGTAATGAAAGAACAGAAAATTTTCTCTTGACAGACAGAATAAATTTCTCCCCTTGGTGCGACAGATTTGACACAAGAAAAGATCCACCACCACCTCTGGCAACCCCACAGAGACCTTTCCTTGGAGAACCAGCAGTCCTCCCTTTTATTTCTCCTTTTTTTCCTCCCAGTCTCCCTCTCTATTTAGCACTCAGTCTTTTCCTCTAATCAGCGACAGGCTTGTGAAAATCTGTACACAAAACAAAGCACAATACTGCTTTATTCCTTTTTTTCCCCTTTCTTTTCCTCTGCCTGAATCTTCCCAAGAGTTTTTTTTTTTTTTTGGTGCCTGTGCAGCTGCTGCCGTTGTTGTGAAGAGGATGACAACAGGCAGAGAAAACTATAAGGACACACTGTCTTTACCCCCCCTCCCTTTTTCTCTTTTCGCTCCCCTCTCTATCACTCCACCTTGCTAACACAGCTGCTTACATTACACAAGGATCGTCCACCTTGTATTTGCTGTCGCAGGGAGATAAAGACGATGAAAGTGAGAAATGCATGTGACGTTCTCTGGGAATTTAGCTCAGGGATGTGGGTGTATAAGATGGAGGTCATATGAGTGGATATTTTAGTTTTATATGCTCTTTTGTGTGGAAGCAAATGGAGAACTAGGAAACCCCCGGGACACACAAATAGACGGGTGTGTTTTAATTGTTTGTGACACATAAAATGAGAAACAATAATGTGTGAATACTGAGCCCAGGAGATTACAATCTGGTCAGCCACTTAAAGGAGTGCAAGAGAGATGGCGTTACTACATCTCTGTCGTCCCCCCTGAGCCATAAACCACTCACGAGCATTTAACCA
Organism: Maxillicosta whitleyi; assembly: GCA_029822895.1. Classification (NCBI taxonomy): domain Eukaryota; kingdom Metazoa; phylum Chordata; class Actinopteri; order Perciformes; family Neosebastidae; genus Maxillicosta; species Maxillicosta whitleyi. Next base: position 9,690,792 of record JAPSES010000236.1, read on the forward strand.
TCAGTGATTTCTCTTCTGTTCACCTCCTCGCCCTGAATGTGATCCTGCAGGAGTTGCTGGTAGAAAACCTCCCAGCCTTCCTCAATGACTCCTCTAATTTGTGTGTGTGCGTCTCTGCTTGCAGCTTCGGGTTCTCTGCAAATCTCTGCAGCACCACCTGATTTGACTTGGTAATGGAGCATTGATGAGTCTTGGGGGAAATCGGAAAAGGAGCACAAAACCATAGAGGAAAAACCCACTCCTGCATGGTGGCAAGACAGTGGCAGGCTTTTTTGATAGAAGCTGACAAAGGGAGGAAAAAAAGGAGAAGGTGAGGTAAAAACGAAGGACCGAAGATAAAGCTGTCATGTGTTGATGCCTTTGGCCGCCTAGTATTCCTACAGGGGGAAAGAGAAACTAAGAGGTGGAGATGGGCTTCAGCAGCCAGACTTCATCCTGATTTGTATTTTTACTCTGTTGCACTGAAAAAGCTGGTTCTCTCCCCAGGACAGCAGAATATTTACATCTTTAGCAGAGCTCATTGCTCACAGAATATTGAGTTCAGCGTGGAGGACATAAAAGGTAGCCAAGCCAAGAGTAGTAGGGGAGATAAAAGCAGGATCGCTTAAGCACTCAGTGTTATTTGAAGCACATTTCTACTGCTGTTGATGTAGTCACTAGCCTAATAATTCATCTCGCCTAGTTTTTATCACTCAACTCACGCTCACGCATATGCACGCACACACCCACACAGAGCAGCTACTCACAAACACAAATTCCCCTTGACGGGTGAGGGTAGACCCTTCTAATATAAAACAAGTGATTCAAAGATGAAATTCTCATCATTCTGCCGTCTCACCATGGCCGTCCAACAGATGAGTAGTGCTGCTAACAAAAAGCAGGGGCTGCCTGTGCCCAGCTCCCTCACAGGGGCATCTTGTCTGTGTTATCACTCCAGCTAGTGCTGCAATTAATATTAATGTGCTTTAAAGCACGCTCCAGCAGCCCTGCTTCCCTCTCTCTTGCTGTCTTTGTGTGTGTGTGTGTGTATGTGTGTGTGTGTGTTTGTAACACAGGAGGAAGAGAGCAATAAAGCCAGCGGGGGATAAGAATCTAGGCAGGATATGACAGTCCTCATGTCAGCTGTCTTAGAGCTGGAGGGATATGTGGATAAAGACAAGGGATGAGGCTGAATCCCAACCAGCCGCAGACAGGCAGGTAGTACGGTATGTAGGTAGGAGCTTTCAGCATTCACAGCGGCTGGGCTGGGGGCTGTGTGCAGCCTGTTTATTTAGTCATGTTGTAATAATGCTTGACCTTTTCTTTCAAGTCCACAGACTGACCTTTAACACCTTACTCCTCTGCAAATCAGTGTGTGTGTGTGTGTGTGTGTGTGTGTGTGTCTCATACACACATATGCACATGCTGAGAGGGAAACGAGCACCTCCTTTGCAGGGAGCTTCATGGTCTGCCAACTCCAGGAGTGGATTGTTCCAAATTAGTATGCATTAGGTGGTTAGTGCAAAGCATTTAATTATGCAAGATGGCACTAAACTGTCTATGTTATGATTAGCCCAACACGTTACAACCTTAATCTCTTCATTTTTTTACCTCTCTTTGCATGGGTGAGGAGGAGACAGGGAGGGAGGGTGATTGTGATAGGCTGGTGGAGGAGGACGATAGGGGGTGGCTTTAGAAATACTCCAGTATTCCCTTTAGACAGCAGAAGTATCCCCAGTATCTCTGCAGATTGTGTTTTCTCTCTGGAAGGATTTTGATATTTTCTTGTCTCCCTTCCTTCCTTCATTCCTTGCCTTCAGATACTTTTGTCAGACGATATTGAATCAAGTCTTGCTTCCTTTTATGTGCACGACTTTCCTCGCTCTCTGTTTTTACTGAGCTGCTTTTCATGGTAGGCAGGGCTTTTTAATCTTGGGCAGCAGTGGCAGAAGCAGCCTGGGCAGAGTCAGAGTGAGGCAGGCAGCCATCCAGGCAGGCAGGCAGTCAGTCAGTCAGTCGCTGCAGTGGAGCCCCAGCAGCTCCCCGGAGGAGCCCATTATACAGGAGAGATATCAAACCATGAATCATTTACGCCAGCCCTCCCCTCCCTTCCCTTTCTCTCTCCTCACACTCAGCCCTGATGCCCAGCCGGCCGCCTGCTTGCCACGGTCTGCATCTTTAATGAATGATTATTGCATTTCATAAACATAGCCTCCAGTAATTAAAGTATTATTGATCCTTTCCATGCTAGCTCCAAGGTTGACAAAAACATTTTTTTACTCTCCTCTTCACACAACATCTTATTTGTCACTATGCTAGATAGAAGAAGCCCCTCTAGGAACAGCAGAGGGTGATTTATTTTGGCTGACGGGGATTTTTTTCTTCTTCTGTTTAGGCATTTCAAGAACTGCCTTCATTCAGGGAGGAGTGGGGATATTACAATTGGGTGGGGTTTGCGGGTCATTATCAGTGTGCAGTGTGTCGTAAGGATTGTGTTGGAGCGATTCCCTATGTTGGTGTTTTGTGTTTTGCGTAAAAGGTGTAGGGACACGGGGGTTAATGTGCTGGAAAAGAGTGATTTAGGTCAGTGGTCGTGTCTGCATCTGTCACTTTGACAAGCTAGCGCTTTAGGAGGCTGTGTGGTGTTGAATAAAGGAGAGAGTGAGAGAGAAGTGAGAGGAGAGCTGACTCTTTCAAATGGAAAAAAAGGAAAACCTGACTTGACTGTGATTTGTGCTCTCAGTGACAGGCACCGTGTTACAAGCAGCTGTTTGATATAAACTTAATCAGTTTCACCTCTTTATTGAGGATCAAGACAGTTAAAGCCTCTGCAAATAAGTGCACGTCTCCTCGCCTTTCTCCATCTGTTTTTCTTTTCTCTCCCACCCTTCTCGGCTCTCGCTGCTTTCATTTCTTCTCTCACTTTTTACCCTGCTTGTCCTACTCTCCCTCGACATCACCTGTGTGTTTCCTCATCCGCCCTCTCAGCCAAGAGAGCTCTTCAGTTTCTGTGTAAATATCACAATCACTGATGAGGAAAAAGTGCTGGCATCTCCACAGGGGGATTAGAAGAGCCATTTTGTGTGTTACTTATTAATGTATCCTTCTCTCTTTTTTTTGCCCTGCCTCCCTATGAGCTGTATAGATTATATCCTGTCATATAAGCAAACATGGAAATGTGTTTATAACATGCAGTTTTACCCATTAGTTCTTCTTATCAATTTTTCATAAATGTCTAAGATCCACCCAATAATGATGAACTGTTATATGACTAAAATCTCATCCTCACACTTCATTTTATATACATTTGTACAGTGAGGAGTTTATGTAAAGCAACTCATTTCATGCTGATTTTTTATAACGGAAAAGGACTTGAAATGAAACATAAAAATAAAATGAACATAATTGTTGTGTAGGAGGCAAAAGAGGTTGAGCCTGTTGTGTATCATTTGTATGATTTCTGGTTTCTTTCTTTACATGTCCAAACCATGCTCATGCAGTCCTCTGTAGAATAATACAAGCATTGCTCAAGTGGTGAAAGACATTGCCTTAAAGAGTATGATTTGCAACACAACAATATAATCAAACTGAATGAGTGACGGGAAGACTATCATTAACAAACTCAAGCCTCTGCAAAAATATTTGTTCAGTATTTTTATATGTTTTTCCTTTTAGAAAAACGAGCATTTTAAATTGTTTTTATTTTATTCCATTTAATAAGTCGAGTGTGATGCCAGTTCTTCTTCAGTCCAATGACAAAAATATTTGAGCATAATCTGGAATATTTTTTCTGTTGCCACATGATGGATGTATATTTTCATGTTACACAACCAAATCAAACAGGAAATCTGATTGATCTTGCCATTAAAAAGGTAGAATACTCTGCAGTTTCCTGTGTAAACTGTCGTGTGCCAGCCTGTTCTCCCTGCTCTGTGGCTTGTCCTTTTTGTTAGTGAGCCACATGGCTCTCTACAGGGCTTAGTCCTAAATATTCAGCCAGAGCATAATCATTGTCAACCAATTGCATTCCTCTTGACCTCCCAGATGGAGGTAAACTGCACAGCCTCTTCATAGCCCCACCTCAATTACTGCAGCAGTAATGGTGATAAAGAAGACCACAGGCTCAAATGAAAATGGCTGATTGATGTGGACACACATGGCTCATAATTGGATTATAAGGAAGGATGTTAATGGTGTTAGGGGCGCTGTGGTGGAGCAGGATTCTAAACACTGACAAGGTATTTGATGATTTACTCTGTCTGCCTTTTTTCCTGATGCAGTTGTGCATCACAGCAGTATTCTGAGGGGTCTTGGCACCCAAAGCACAACCCTCTTGTACCACCACTGCTGCCATGTCAAGGGTGTGTGTGTATGTGTCTAAGTGAAATTCTTATGTGAGTCACCACTGACTGCTTCTCTTATGCTCGTGACAGCTGTGAGGTCAAAACAAAAAGCTGCCTATTTTCAAAGCAGCAGCCCACTTCATCCTGCAACCCAACACACACACACACACACACACACACACACACTCAGAGGTGGATAGGACCTCTTTATTCCAATTGAATTATTGGTCAGGGGCTGAGAGTGTTGCAGAATTTAATTCACAACCACAGCCCACAGAGAGATTAATATTTAGTCTGACCAAAAGTAAATCCTAAACATAAGGTCCGTTTGCAATAATATAAAACAAAAATCCTCACATTTTCCCAGTTGTAACAGTGTTTTGTAGTATATTATTTGATGTCTGAATTGTATAATTAAGTGTGCATCAAAAAATTTGCCGTACAGTTTTAATAACCTATAAGTTACATTTAGCCTACCACCAATTTAACAAACAACACAGACAGAGACTATATGGATTCTGTGATTGTGAAATTCCCAATGGTGATGGCAGTAGTTTTTCTTTTGTATATTTTTTTTCCCTCAATGCATTTTCCTCCTTTTGTAGGAAACAAAGAAATCTTCAGTATAAAAAGAATAACTGAACTGTCTGAAAGGTCTATGAGCACAAACCCAAGGCTACAATAAAAAAAAAAAGTAATGTAGCACAAAACATGCACTCACATGGAAATGACTCTTATTAACTGCTGATATATGGGTGCATCCCTAAAATGGACACTAAAGGCATTGCAGCAATACCATAACGCCATTAAGAACCATTTGACACACGATTAAAAGCTGAAAGTTGCTAGATTTACCACATCTAGGAACACCCATTAAGAAATGTGACTGCTGTCAGAATAGTAATTTCTGCAGCATGACTAACTGATTAATCAGGTTACTTGAGCGTTGATACCAAAGTGGTGAGAGACATAAAGAGGAGACAGCTCAGTCCTCCCTTTGTTGCCAGGCTACTCTTCATTTATTGCTGTATATCCTAATGGAGAGTGTTAAGAAAGAGATGTAATTAATTGACCCTGACAGCTCAAAGGGTCTGTAGTTGAGTCTGGGAGCAGGTGCTGACTGGGCTGCCCTCGGTTTCATACACTGGTTCTTATCTCAGTGTGCATATCTCTGCCGAGTACCCAGCCCTCCCCACTGACCAATTGGCTCAGACGGCTCTTGGTAAGTGCAATGATGCTGGATACCCGAGCCTGCGTGAGCGGCATAATACCAACTAATGCCTGAAGGAGCGCTCTCCCCATTGCTATCTCGCCTCTCCCCTCAGCTGCTGCTTAGCCAAGCCTGGCCAGTGCAGAGCAGAGCTGAGAGCCCCCTTTTCTTCTCTCACTCTGCTCTCCCTGGCAGTTTATTAAAAGGAATACTAGCTTTTTCCTCGTGCCTGGGTGTTTGATTTCGACAGCAGCAGAAGCTGTCATGGCAGATAAAAGGCGGAATTACGGTGCGCACAGCATCTGTATTTACTGCGTCATTCTCCCTGCCTCTGACAAGAGAGAAGGAGGGGAGGAGGAGAAAATGGAGGACAGACTGCTGCATTCATGTGTCTTTACATTGACATGTCTCATCAGGGAGAGAGGTGGACAGACAGTCTACTGTGAAGCCATCAATCAGCCCTTTTCAATACGCCTGTCCAGCTAGCATACAGTAATACTCACACACAAAGACTGACAAAAGATGGCATTATTACTGCAATTGACATATTTTTTATGAATCTCTTTTTTTCACTTGGCTTTGTCAAATGGAGTAAAATAGTAGGGCGATTGTGTTGTGCTGCTGTCAAGGAAACAATTTTATGTTTCTACTGAGCCAAAATGGTTTGATATGATAGTTGGGTTAAGTGTGGATTTGCTTCTTTCTTTTTTCTTTTTTTAATCGTCAAGTAACGCACACGAACACACAAACTCATGAGAATATAAACACAAGTGTCCTTATCGTGATGAGGTGATATTGATTCCTCTGTTGTTTGTCTCCATTAGTTAATCAGATAATTGGTTGAAAGGATTTATTTTGATTTGAACTGCAAACAAGTGTTTTCTGTGAGTCTTGAAAACAATTTAACAGACAGATTAATTTTCCTGGCAGTATCTCTCTCTGAGGCTGTGGGTCATTCTAATTTTTCATCGGCATCATTTCATTGAGCTTTAATTAACACAACAAGGATTCGGTGTCCTCCAGTGTCATCTGCTCAGACAGCTAATACAAACTCATTAGCCTTACTCCTAGTTACTCTGAAACAAAATGACATTACGCTGTTTATGGTGTTCGTATTAGAATTGATGATATTGATGTATTCATCTGCATATATTACAGTTTTCAGATCATCCACTCTGTCATTTCTAGTACCATAGATATAACAAGCCTTTGTTTCATATAATAAAACACCATCTTGATGCTAGTTTGCTTAACGTACTTGAGCTGTCTGTCTTCTTCCATCGTCTCCATGCTTTAGCCTGTGGTGACAGCAAGACTAATGTATTCATGGCGCCGCCACGGTGAGAGGCATTACTTTACCTTTGCTTAATTGAGGGGAAACTCCCCTGACACCTGCTTAGCACAGCACTGTGCTAGCAGAGCGGCCAAACTCAACCTAGAAGCTGAGGCCACTGAACCCTGACTGAGAAATAACACAGCTCGAGACCACCCAGGGACTGCCGAGGGGAGAAATGATTTAATAATGTTGATGACATTACACCAACCCTTCCTCCATCGTCTACCTCGTTACTTTTTACCTGGGGAGGGAGACGGCACTGACTATGTGCCTGAAGGTGTATTTAGATGGGGCTACTAAATATTTCAGACCCTAAAGACAGAGACTCTGGGTAGAAGAAGAAGGAAAAGCAAAAAGAGGTGCAACAGGGGCAGAAAAATCAGTGCAGAGGGTTTTGACATGGATTGTGGAGGGAGGTTAGGGAGTGTAGTCAAGGGCAGTGGGGGCAGGCTTGTAATTGGCTGACACCAGAATATAGCAGTGGATTTGTGTGTGTGCGTGTGTGTGTGAGAGCGAGCAGTCAGGCAATGTCTGAATACTATAAGGCCAAATATATCCCTCCAGCCAGACTGCATTGCTTTCAGGGTGTTGATATGCTGCCATCACCTTGCACTAGACTGAATGTTGATCTCAACTACAACAGACATACTATATTATTTTCTTTGCCTCCAATACCAAACCCTCCTCCACCTCGCCAGCAAGGTCCCATCTGAGACTCGGCATGTCAACCCGACAGAGCTCCTGCCTCGTTTTTAATTGTCCCATGCCCCAGGGGCTGCTGGGAGCGAGGTGGGCGGGGCTGAACGTTTTCTCCAGGGGGATGAGGAGAGGTGGGTGACAGAACACTCGCGGTGTCAGGTGCAGGTGCGGAGAGAAGGATGGAAAGGGGGCTGACAAGCGAACGGCAGGGAGCCGAGCAGTGGGAAGCCGTTTCCTCAGATAGGAGGGAGAAGAGGGCGTTTTCTAAGACGAGAGAGCAGCAAGGAGGCATCTATCTGCATACTGTAGCACTCAGGGATATATAAGTAATACGGTTAATGAGTCTAAGTAATAACACTGGGAGGAATTTCTGCAAACGATACATTTACGGCTGTGGTTTTCCAGCATCTTTCCACTTTGTTTACAATTGTGTTATTTTCTTTTTTCTTCGCTGACTTCCCACCGTGCTCTTCCTTTTTTAGTCTTGTTTTAAGTGACCTTCAGATTGTTGATTTTGCCTACGTTAAAGCGTACTTGTCACATTTATTACATAATCACCTCCTTGTATTCAAGCTGTCCACAATCGCTTTGCATCTTAATAAATGAGCCTAATACTATAAATAGCTGGATGAAACAAACAAAAATGACACGTATCAATTTTGAAGTTTGACTAACTCTTTACTCCTATGTTTTTTGATTTTTTATTTGAATAGTTTACCATCCAATATTAATATCATGGACCTAGTTACAAAACGAGTTATGTAAATACTAAAGATACAGCTAGTATTTGCCATAACACATTTTTATTGTATTATTTTGCTACTTGTCAGCTGTTACTTGTATATTTAATTTATGTCATTCTACTCTGCCGTTTTTGTTGACATTTGAAAGGCAAACAAATGTAGTTTATTTTTTAGATGTTCCACTGCTTCTCGCTGAAAATGACTCTTAACCTTTATCAGGTATATTTGTACTAATAATCTATTTGTACGAGTACATGTATGGCTCATGTATGACTATAATAAAGGTTGAAAATGAACAGAAATGGACAATGAAACTATTCATCACAGTTATTGATTCTCATCCATTATTTCATGATAAATGACAGTTGTATGTTTAAAGCTTAAAACCTGAGAAGTTTCAGTATATTAGTATGTTGGACAAAAAAAAAAAAACCTGTTGGAAATGATGTATGTTTTTCTTGATAATTTAATTTTTTTTAAGAATCTCCTGGCAGTTAATTTAGTGATTACCTGAAGATGCCTCTTTTCTTGCGACATCAGAGTTTTCTCCAGTGTTCAGCCTTACATCATATCTCTTTGTCACGAAGCTACAGTGGTATACCCTTTGTACAGATTTTGCAATAACAGTGTGCTTTGTACCATTCATCTTACAGCAACATAAAAGCTGATTCAGATGGAAAAGCCTGTTTCATCAAGCTGCAAGACACTTCTCATTGTGATTCATAATTCCATTAAGGCGCATACACCGTACATCTAAAATGCTGTTCAGTAAACCAGTTTTAACTCATGTCTTGATGTGATTAAGCTTATTCTAAGTATGACTGTATTCAGGTAAAGGTAATTGGAAAATTCTGTGTGCATGGCAATTTATAATTCATTGGTTCAGTGAGTTGTCTCGGTTGGGTAAGTTATTAGAATGCTGTACTCCTTGTAAACATAGTCATTGAAGAGGCAAACTGTGTGAGCCAGAAGAGTGTTTTTTTTTTTTTTTTTTTGTACAACATCGGAATGATGGCGGGACTTGTGGAGTGAAATGTTGTGGAGATGAGAGGAAGCAGCAGCATGGTTTTGGGTCTCGCTCTTCCTGTGTTGTTGGCACAGAGACGTCATCCAGCCAGTCACGCTGGGGTCAGAGGCTCTGAAAATAGCCCTAAGGGGATTGGGGAGGCACTGATAGCATACCTGCTGTTACCCTGAGATGATATCCAACTGCAAGCCAGCAGACTGCCTCCCAGCAGCTGTACACTGCTTTGGATTGTTTTGCAATACCTCACACAAAGATGGAGTAGGGCCATTATACCTCTGGCTCTGTAACTCCCTGCAGAGACACACAAACATACGCACATATTTACTTACACCTGCACAAACATGCATACACATACCTGCAGCATTGCACAGATTAATGCATGCAGGTCTGTAGCGAGGTTTTCCACTTTGATTTTTCTTTTTCTTTCCGGTTCCCGAGGTTTGGGAGAATTTATTTTCCCGTACAAAATTTGAAACGCATCATTCATCTTTTAATAACAATTACAAATGCAAATTTAATTGGATCACAGTTGACAAAAGAATAACAACAACCTCAAATCTGTTTGTCTATTTAAAGAACAACAATTAATCAAAGTCTTAACATGCTTTGGTAATAATTCTATTTGTGTCTCTCATGTGCTGCTTTTTGGGCTTTAGTTATATTTAGCTGAGCTTATAATGTTTAAAAAATCTTTTAATTATTATATAATCACTACTTGTGGAGCATCTGGACTACACTTGGTTTAGTTATAGATAGCATTGAAGCCAAATTACAATGTTTGCACATATGTTTGCAGTGGTGGTATTTTTCCTCGCTGTGGTGGTGTACCGCCGCTTAATGAATACAGAGTAAACACTGCTATAACATCTGCAGCCTGTTTGAAAAGAGACCAGCTAACCCTAATGTAGCTTATACACAATGAGGAAACATTTTATTTTCTCTAATTTTTATTGCAGCAGCACGTGCAATGTGTCTTTAGTTTTTAGTCTACAGTTTTAACGCTTCTTTGCTGTCTAAACACAAATGTCCTGTTTAAGGGTAGCATTTATTAGAGCTCTGTTTTTGTCTGAGCATTATTATGGGATAGTAAAAAAAAAAGTTACATATGCACCAGTGTATATAAAAATATCTATTGGCTATCATTGGCTATCTGCAACTAAGGTGACATTCAGTGAAGTGGCTGATTTGTTGTGTTACATTCACAGTAGTGTCATCAATATTTAGGATTGTTTTTGTGTGTGATCAGGTGCTTTTTTAAAATGCATATTTCTTTGTTTCCTGGCACAGAGGAGGAAAATAACATTACTGTCAGCATCAAGTATTGACCACTTTGTTATTTTACAAATTGTCATTGACCCAGAATTTCACATATCGCTTTTTTTCTTTATATATACATTTTACCCAGCGCTTGTTAATAGAAACCCAGATAAGTGTATTTTTGTCTTTACACAGATACATCATCACAAATACCCGTCTTCACGCACACACACACACATACACACATCAAACCAGATTGGACTGTCATGGCAAAGAGCTTCATAGCGGCAACGCGGAATCCTGGTTTTTCACAAAGGGTCAGAGTTGACTGCAAATTACAGCTGGTGGCTGACCAAGGCTGTGATGGATCTCAATGCACTTTGTGTTTACCCACACACCTGCACCCTTAAGGTGAGGCGAGACAGCAGCATAGCTGAAAGCACACAGCCATTTTGTAACACCTCAAGGAACTCTTCCTCCCTCTCCTCTCCCTGTATGAGGAATAAATGAGGTGGTGCCATTAAGTGAATTTGCCGTTATTTCCCCAGGCTCTTAGCTGAAGATGTCAAACCTCAGCCAGTGAGGCAGCCAAGGATGACTGCCGACTCAGGCGGCAGAGGCAAACACACACATACACACACGCCACAGTCTCTGCCATGCACATGATCAGCTTTCATGCTTCTGTGTAATTTATCAAATTGCTTGGGCATGTGATGAATGGGCCCAGATCTCAAAAGGAAAAAAAGGCATTAGGTTTGCATTAGGTCGCTGTTATGCCCATGTAACAGCTTAGAATTTAATTACAGTAAACGGTAAACATCGTATTCACGTTTTCTGAAACAATAATTTAGTAGGCCTAATTGCTTTGTAGTTTTACAGACCACACTTCAGCGATTACACAAGTGGAATCAGCTTGTTAAATAAAAAAATGTTTAATCCCATTACTTATACTACAGGCTACTATATTCTCTTAGAGTGTGGAATGAGCAAGTAGGCTTAATGTTCTCTACATTTTTTTCACAAATGCCCGCACTCACACATCCTTACTGTAGAAGAGACTAGTTCTCTCCTGCTGATTTGTCACAGCTCCCCATTGTATTACACACCGCCTCTCCTTCACACTCCAAATCCCCCCCTCTCTTTTCTTCCTCTATCTCCCTCCCCTTTCCTCTCTCCCTAAATCATTTCTTTACATGTGTGTGGGTGCCCCCTCTCGCTGTGATTCTGATACTTCATAACGGCAGGAGGAAATTGAGCTGACCTTGAGGCTGCCGAGCTCCTTTATAATGCTGATGTATTGGGCTGTGGGCGCAGGCAGCCAGTAAGTGAGAGGCATGTTTTTATTTGCCGAGGAGCAGGGCCCAGTGTCAGGACACATAACAAGGTTCATTTCTCGCCCACTTGAGCTAGCTAGTATGCCGGGAAGCTTAGTGTCAAGCATTCAAGTCCACTATGTGTGATTTACCTGCATTAGCCTTTGTATACTGAAATAAGTTGCATCATGCAGCTAAAGGATGGCGACACACAATAGATGGAGTTAACCCTGCACATGCTACAGCCTCACTAAAATAAGATTTATATTGGACTGCTTGTTGTTGGCACGGTGTGTAGTTCAAGGTTGCACTGCAGATAAATTTGTATTTTGGCTAGTTTGCAAGGCAGGTCAATGACTTAGAATGATACAGTCTCTTTGACAACCTTGTAGCACTGCGGCTGTTATTGATGTCATTATTTGTTCATTGTAGATGGCCCACTTTCCTCTCTTCAGTAGCTCTTTGCTCATCACAGCAATCAGCTTCCCCCCTAACACAATCAGGCTGCTCTCAAATTACGGTCATGATTGAGACCAAGTTAGCGGCAGGGGAAAAAAAATGAAAAGGCTTATGATTTAAGCATGGTTGCAGTACAGGAAGCAGATGCACTAAGTAAATATAAATATAAGCAATACAATGCAATCTATTGTAGATATAACAGTTAGAAGAATCCTTTTTTTCCGCGACGGGGAATGTTGTGCTGGATTAAATTATAGTGTCATCATGTGTTCTTATTTTGTTTATGATTCTTTATTTTGTTTGGACATCATTAGGCTACTTGCTCCTCGTGTTGCCTTTACTGCCGTAAGATGCAGCTACATACTGGAATTTTTTTCTGAAAGAACAGTTGATAGCTGTGTGTTCGTATCCATGTGTCTGCAACAAAGCAAAATAAAAGGTGTTTTTTTCCACAATATTTTTTATTGGAATTCAAGTTTTATAATGGAAAGTAAACGATGTAAATAATAATATACATAAAGAACATGAAACAAAACAGCACACACATTCACACTAGGTAAACTTGCACTAAATGATATATATATATGTATGTATAAATAACATGCATATATTCTTAGTGACATGGATACATACATGAAAAAAAAAATTTAAAATACAGCAGTCATAATAAGAAATAAAATAATACTTAAGATGTCATATCCCTATTTTTCAGATACCATAACGCTTGTATAAAGTTTCCATTGTTGTACAAAGGGTCTCTCTTTTAGCATTAACAGTGTTACAGACAGTTCAGCACAACATTATTTATGTATGTCGAAGGATGGCTGGGTTAACGTAGCAAAAATGTGTTTTCTTCAAATTAATATAATTCTTTGCTAAAGCTATAATAATGCACTCCTTTAGCGGTTTAATTTACTGTGATGATACCGTTTTTCACTCTAGGATGTTGACTTTTCAGATGTTTAATCATGCATGTTTTAGTGTTGTGACAAACCGCTGTGGAAAGGCGCACAGTGTGTGCTGAACCACTGCTCACAGACTCGTAGCTGGTTATGTGGTTTTCCAAATAAAAATGCTGAGATGATGCTCGACTATTTGCGATGTCAAAGACACAATGGAAAAACAGAAACATTATACGGAAATATATTTGTTTTGACTTTGTCAGGAATGTTAAATAGTAATTTCATCCCGAATTGGGAGCTCAGTATATAATGGTAGTGCTGTGGTTGACATTAAAAGCGGAGGAGGCTCATCAGCTCTGCCAATTCGGCTCACTTCTCATATGGCAACGATCCACTTGCCTAACCCCATGTCTGGATGCTGCTGTCTGAAAACAGGCAAAGACCCAATTCATTCACAGCCCATCCAGTAACACATTGACTGCACACAAAATATGTTTTAGCAGCTTAACAGCGGTGGACTAATCAATTGATCCAGATTTTGCTGTCCATTGATCTTGGCACACTCTGCATCTGACAATTACAGTGCAAGTATGATAATGACATCATCAGTAGCCCGTGGCCGTTCTATTGGAAATGGGAAATGCAAGTAAAACCCACCCCAGCGATGCTTAGAAATATTTGCACAGCCAAATGCTTAAGTGAGAAAATGGTCCAAATCTGCTTTGCACATGCCTCTGTGTCACTCTCCCCTCCACGGCTCACCACAGTAACAGTAGCATGGTAGTGAGGTGGGTTAACCTGCTGGTGCTGCTGACTGGCATTCTGTGTGTTGATGAATGTGCCGGCCTGACGGCTCAATGTGCTTACCTAATGGGAGCTGCTGTACTGTCACACCGAGTTTCTCCCTTCCTCTCTCCCTCTCTCTACGTCACCTCACTCGTGTCTTTTTCTGAGGTAGTCAGGACAGCATTCCACTTGGCTAGACACAATGCTGCCTCCACACTCTATTTCTCAAAGGTTAATGAAGCTGCCTCACAGCGCGCACTAATCATCAGGTAATCACTTTCTTTTGGTTTGATACGTGGCTAAGGTCAGCCATGATGACCATTTGCGGCCATTTTGGTTGAATGAGTTAGGTTCGTGTTGACTACCAAGCACAGTTACTAAGTTGTTGCTGTTTATACTGTGGCTGAAACAACAGTTCTCGAGTCTTTTCTATGAATCACTGCTTCGATCTTAACACACTTGACACCTAGGTTTTGAGTGTGTTAATAGTGGAGATACAGCAAGGCTACCGTTGGTTTCTTTATGTTTAGCTGTGGAGGTGTTTGAAGTGGTTCGTGTGAGCCTGGTGTTAAAATAATGGCTTTTCCGTGGAGCGTGTGGTGGACAAGCACAGAGGGGCACAGGAGGAGAGGCAAACTGAAGTCATGTAGCACTACATTTCTGTCTGATCTAAGCTAGCTTCCAAAGGCTGGTAGTGGTCAATGGTGATTGGAGTTCTTGGGTCAGAAAGAGCTCAGAGGCTGAATGAATGCTAGCAAGTGTTCTTTATTTAGCTGTGCAGTTCGTGCAGCTAAATAAGACATGAACATTGGGCCGGGAGGCGCTGTACAGGCATTAACATTAGTTTTTCTTGTAAATTTCAGCAAAAATGCTTTTTAAAGTCTACAGCACTAGTATAGAAACTACATGACAGCTATTATTGTATTACTAGAACACATGTCACATATTACAGAAGTAGAGCATCTTTCCCAATGAGAAAGCAACTTTGTATTATCTAGTTTTTATTATCTAACATTTAGCAAGCTCAAGGCAATGATGAAGTGAGAGAAAGCTTATTGGTTATTAATGCAGTGATACTTTTTCATTTATTTCTTTGTTGGATTTTATTATTTAACAAAGATAAACACGGAGGAGAAAAAAAAAAGAATGTTAACAACTAAAGGGAATGCTGGAACATAAACTACACCAGCTCACTTCTGGTAAAGTATTATCCTGCTCTCGCATCACTCTTAAACCAGTGTTGAGTTTCCTGCTTCATCTTTGTAGCAAGCTGGGCATGGTTTAATGTATTTCTACCTCCCACTGTTACAGTTATGTCTTTGCCACTTTAGATCTGTGAAGGATCAGTATAGTACTGTAAAAATCCAAACCACTGAACAAATCCATACTGGTTTACTTCCTGTTCTGTTTATACCATCCACCTCTACATGAACATGTCTTGCATTCTGTGGTGTTCACAAACACTAACCCTCAACTCACTGAGCACTGAAGTGATCGTGCCTTCACATGAGCACACATACTAGAATATTAGAATGGACATTTCTAGGCCTGTTGAGCTTGATTTAGTTGCTGCTCTGTTGTGACCAGGGGG
>JAPSES010000236.1:9713112-9742536 GCA_029822895.1 Maxillicosta whitleyi
TGTTATCCGATAACTTCTAGTAAATTGGATTTTTCTTATGTCATGAATTATAGTGTTTTTTTTTTGTTTTTGTTTTTACACATTATGAGCCTTTTTCCCCCCACCCCCCACTCCCGTTTTAGCACAGCAACAGCGTGAATGTGCACCACTACTCACTGTCCATAGGGTGGCAGTGTTTGGAGGTGAGACGCACAGTTTGAGATGAAGCAGTGACTGGCTATCTGAGCAGATTAGCTTGGAGACATTAACCACACAGGAATCGCACACCCCAACTGCCACTCTCTCTTTCTCTCTCTCTTCCTCCTACTTTCATTATCATGGCTCTCATTTGCTTTTATAGTCTGCTGATCACTTTTAAGCACAGTTTTACACTCCCCCCCCCCCTTCTCCGGAGTCAGATTTTCCTAACTGGATCCAGAGTTAAGCATCAGACACATGTACTGTTTGTTTATCTTGTCGTGTCTTTGTTCACAAAGGGATTTGCCTGAAATGTAAACTTCCTCTTTCGCGCCACAGCCTGCACTCTGTCTCTCTCTTTCTGTGGCCCTCTTGGAAATACAGTCTCATTCCTCAGAGTCTGTTCTCTGTGCAGCCACGGCAGGCTGAACTGCTCTTTTATTCAGATGAATGAGGCCCTGTTTTGCCTGGAGAATCAGACAGACACAGAGAGTCCATGTGAGAGCTTGAAGAATGTCTGTGGCTTAGTCAAAAGGCATATATGGTATTGTGTGTATTCAGCGGTATCCATATTTACTCCATAGATGTGGCCTTATGTGTTGATTCAGTTAATTTCTAGTTTGTAAGCATTTCATGATTTATTACGTCTCTGCCCCGCTCATTGTGAACACACAGGTATTTTTTTGTGTGTGTCTTGCTCAATTGTGTGAAAGACAGGAATTGAGCTTTCATGTTTTGCTGTTTTCCAAAAAGAGAAAGTACTGTGCCTTCTCTCACTAACATTTGATCAGGTTGTTTGCCAGGTGGCATCCACCTCCATCTGGAATAAGGTTTACTTACATTCAGTTTTTTTAATATGCAATAGTTTTACCAAATGACTGCTGCAAGCAAGTTTCACTCTCTTGAGTAGATTGTGTAGCTTGGCAAAGAGATTAGACATATGTAGCCTACAAGTGTCTTGGTTTTCAGAGTGTTGCAAGGCTGCCAAATGTGACTGTGAATAGCTATGTAAACAAGATAGCTATGTGAGGCTAGACCTTGCACTGATTGCCTAAAGTGAAATACCATTCCTTGGCTTCCCTCACATTTTTACAACTGTGTTAATGATAGCAAATAAAGGCTTGCTAGGTAGCAGCTTAATTACTAGCTGTCTGTCTGGATTTTCTCCAAAGGGCATCTTGATTTTCAGTTTGGCTGTTGTCACCTTGATAAGGCTGTTTTCTTGTAGAGAGAAAAGTGCAACCTTTAATGCTTTGTTTGCTTGTTTTTTTTTTTCATCCTCTTTTTTTTTTTAAGTTAATAGAATCTTACCATTGAGTACTCATCATTCCAGCTAAAGCTTTAGCTCTTGAAAACCTTGAAGCTTCATATTCACAAGCGTGTAGTTAACCGTATTTAGTTGAGTAATTTCCTCGAGTTACTTTGTTGGGAGATTGGAGAGGATTGTTTTATTGCTTCCCCTTTTCTCAGCCCCCTCCAGGCAAAGTCTGCGTTTTAATTAGTCATGTAAGACCCTATTTTCCCTTTGGATTCCCCCAACTTGTAAAGTACTCTCTTAAGAATCCATGAAGGCTAAAAGGGGCAATGAATGATTTGAAGTCAGCTTTTTTTGCTTGCCTGCCAGCAGAGAAGGAGGGAAGCTATCAGCGGCTATGAGGAACAGTAACTTGAAGCAGCAGTCACACAGAGTCTTTGTTCTTTATGGATAAAGTACGTGTGGTGAAGAGAGTCACTGCTTTAAAGTGCCATCTGGAAAAGCAGTGTTGAATTTTTTTTTTTTATAGGAGAAGAACAGCTCCTGTAGGTAATACTTACCTAAGAACGGTAAAATGGTCTCAAAGTTCAATCTAGCACATCCGTTTTTCCTCCCAGTATTATGTTTTGGCAGTAAGGAAGTTAGCTTGTTACACTGTAGAGATTTAGTCATGTGTTAAAGTTGAGCTTCTGAAGTACACCCCCACCGCTGCCACAATCTAACCCTCCTATTGGTTTACAAGTCTGTTTTCTTCTCCCAATCCCTTTTTCCTTCAACTTGTCTGCTCATCCCTGGTGAATGTATTAAATGAAGTTACTAGATATGAGTGCTTAAGAGGCCAGGGCCTCTGAGGCTTGCCAAGTCTCTCACAGGCTTGGCTCAGTCATCCATGTCACTTTTTTCTGTTGTTTCAGCTACTGGCTGACTTATTTGTATTGCCGAGCACTTTCTCGGTTTCTCCCTCTCGCTTGCTCGCTGTGTTTGCTGCCTCTGAATGGCTTGTTTTTCTTCCAGTGTAGAGAAATCAGGCTAAAGCAAACACTGTGTGTCAGCCACAGCTTTTGTTAAGTATTCATTTTTAATGAGCGTAAGTGGCTACAGAATCCTATAAACCATAAATGGAGTAGTCAGAGTGTGGAGGGGAGGAGGGGGCATGTTGGCCTTTGATTCAGTAGCAGTCTTGCAGTCTTTTGTTTAGTAACACTTGTACTAATTATGTTTGATGTGGATGAAGAAAACATATTTCAAACTGATAGTTTGTGTTGCTTTATTGTTCACTTTTCCCCGTCGCACACCCCCTCTGGTTTTGTTAGCTCTTACAAGGAACTATTCTCCTTTAATAATCTTTAGGGAAAAGGGTGTTGGAGGAAAGTGTCATTTTTCTCTCTCTCTCTCTCGAGCTGCGTACATTTCTGTTAGATTTCATTTCCTCTGAATTTACAGAGAGGCTCCAAGTAACCAGTTTTTGTTCTGCCGGGATTGAAGGCACTGTAGCTGTAGAAGGCGGTGCTCAGGGAAAAGGTATTGTGATGGGCCGTTTGAATGCTGAACAGAATTGAATAGACACAGTCAGCTTCCCAGATACATGCTTAGGCCTGTAGAATGTGGAGTGCTTTGCTTGTAACTGCACCGGTTGTCTCCTTTCATTATCGGTTAATGGTGCCCAACTTGACAGAGCCATGTGATAAACAGAGGAGCTGTGAAATCCTGGAGGTGGAGTTCTCGTCTGCCTGATAATGGGATCTCATCTGCCAGGGAGGGGAGCCTGCCCCGCCAGCCAATCCAGCTTTGCTCTGCACTGCCTTCAGAGAGGATTCACTGTACTCACCCTTCACTGCTGTCTTGGGCCAACTTAAGCCTGGAAATGTTGGCATTTAACTGGTTTCTTTGTGTAACGGATGATTTTTTTTCCCCCCTCTCCTTTTGTAGACAGATTTCTCTCAACCTAGATGATAAAAAATTTGTCTCAGTGGTTTTTGTTTGAGGCTTTAATTATGCGTCAGAAACATGGACAGACATGTTTTCTGCTTCTGCTTAGTCGCAGATTCATTTGTGTTTGTGTAGCTCAGGAAAGGCGGCAGACTGTGTGTGTAAATATCATAAACATTGACCTTGTGAAATGTATACATACTGTGATAAGGGAGGAGCTGTGGCTGCCGTGGTGTTCGGTTACTGTGCGGAGGGGGTGTACAACTTCTTAGGACAGTTGCCTCAGGAGCTGGAAAAGGTTTTCCAGCACTTTGTTGCACAGAGCACGCCACCCCCACCCCCATTCTGCTTTTGAAACCAAGACGGCCAACATGGTTTGTAGCACAATGAAGGACCCCCTGCACAACCACCCTCAACTCAATTTCTATTGATCCTCACTGCCTGTCTCTGCTGCCCGTGTTTGGCTTTAGTGCAAAAAGAGCCCAATGTGCACACTATTTGCTTTAGTTAATTGGATTTTGACAGCGATCCAATATCATGTTTTAGACAATGAAAATGTGTCAAGCTACTTGCTCACTGAAATGGAAATCATCCTATTAATTTATAAGTTAACGCAGTCCATCTTTATTTTCCCGCTTCTCTTTCATATGTGTCAGATTTTTCATTATGCCTCCTAACATTTAGATTAAGAGAAAACAAGTCTGGTTAGTCTGGTTTAAAACGAGAGGGGGGAAAAAAGAGAGAGAAAAGTAAGACCTTGAAAACAACCGGCATCACATTTGATGTTATGTGCTTCCTCGCCATTAAAATCCACCTCCCAAATATTGCTAATGGACTAGTATTCACATTGTCAACCTGGCGTGTTTCTGCCTTTTTAATGGGTGGGGTGACTAATTAATTCATTATCCAAATATGCAAATGAGCTCCACAAGCCTAAGCAGCATTCAATCGCCTTCCTCTTGTGTATTTTTTTTCCAGCAAATGCAAACCATAATGTTTTCACTTATAAATCAGTGACCTGTGCGTGCGTGCATGGGGATGTGTGCGTGTGTGGGGGGGTCATTTTAGCACTGAAACGTGGCATTGGAAGCACTCTGTCAATGTGAAGGTAAAGAAACGTGGGGTGTTAATTCATTATGCACATTAGGAAGGGGATTACTAACTACTGTTGCAGCTCTTTTTTTTTTTTTCATTGTGTCGCTCTTTACAGTTTCAGACACATTCCCATAACCGTCCGCATTGATCAGGGCTGATGATGGTCCTCATCGGCTGCCGTGCATTTTGCAAACACACACACACACACACACACACACACACACACACACACACACACACACACACACACACACACACTGTGTAAACGCGTTTCCCTACGGGGGCTGCCATCAATCAACAGCCCCATTGACGACCACCACCACCACCCCCTCCTCCTCCTCTTCTTCTTCTTCCTCCTTCCTCCACCTCCACCCTTTTGTCCCTTGCGATTATTTGAATCCAGTCCATGTTTTTGTTTCGCTCGGGTTTTTTTTTTTCCTCTTTTTTTGAGTGTGGTCGTGGTAATTCTCCTTCACTAGTGTCTGGATAAAGAAAGACTAGGTCAGCCATGTGGATGCGTCTGTTGAACAGCTGAAGAGGAGGAGGAGGAGGAGGAGGAGGGGGGGGGGTTTACAGACACGGAGGGAGCGATAGGGAGAGCGTGGAGTGGAGTGTGTGTGCATAGGAAAGAGAGAGAGGAGAGAGAGAGAGAGAGCGTGTGTGTGTGCGTGTGTGTGTGGAAAAAGGAAGCGGCGCTTGTAAACGGCGAACTCACTGGTTTCCTACCACTCGAAACAACTAACAGCGCTGTGTTACTTTTCATGTGGACACTACCATCGACAACACGGCCGAAGGGAATAAGGAGCCGTTCCGTTGGGGGGGGGGACTAGCACACGTTCCAGTGCCTTTTACTCGGCGATTACGGACGCGAACAGTCTATCAGTAAAGTGAAACCGTCTTTTGTTGAGGCAAGTGCTCGCCTGAACCCCCTCCGTGCAGGCAAACGGTGGGATAAAAAAAAAGAAAAAGTGTGCCGTTCGCCCGGTTTTGTCCCGGTTCTTGGATTTGGCCCAGCTGGCCCGTCTATCTGTTAAGTTCCGTGGGTCATCTCGGGCAAGGATCGCGTTTTTCCAACTTGTTTGCAGCAGTCTCTGGGACTCCCAAGAATCACCAGACTGGCGGGTGAGTAGTTGAATACACACCAAATAAAAAAAAAAAAAAAAAAAGGAGGAAAAAAAAGAAAAGCGATTGCATGCAGGACGGTTGTGTTTGGAGGAGGAAGGACTGGGACATAACACAGACATTAGGAGTGAAGCATGTGCGGATTTTTTTAGGGGATAATTGTGTCCAAAGTGTGCTGGCATGTAAGTTTGTGCAGAAAGTGTCATAATTCAGCTTTAAAGCAGAGCAGGAAGCACGGGTGACCCCGAGTCAAATGTTTCTCAAAGTTGGCTGCATTGTTGTAAAACTTGGCTGATCTCACTGAGTGCAGACCCCTCAAGCAACCTCCATGACCTGTAACAAGGCTCCACCAACACCAGTAACACCAGTAACACCACCAGTAGCAGGAGCTAATGGGTTCAAAGTGGGAAGAGGAAAAAAAAAAGCAAACAAAAGAGGCAACAGCTCTGCATACCTACAAAGATGTGAAAACTACTCCTGTATGTGTATTCCAGCCATCAATCAATGTCGAGGAAAGAAGTTGGGTTTTGACAGGGAAAAATGTTGAAATGGATCTTGATGAGTCAGTGGCACATAAATTTGATGGGTGGGATTTCCCCAAGTTTCACATAAAGGATTGGCTGTTGGATTTACAGCCTTGCTCGTGTCATAAATTGATTATTGGGCTGTAATAATGGAAAGTAGTTGAGTGTTTTTGAAAGATAGGGTATGTGTGTGTTGGTAAGGGGGGGGTGGGGGGTGACCATGTGTGGGAGCCCAGCTGAACCAGTTGCAAACTGTTGAAGGACCACCAAATTAACTTGACTTCCCCCCTTCAGCACCCCAGAGGCTATGAACTCTGGCCTAAGCACATGCAGCTCTCACTGTGGGGGTGAAGGGGAGGGGGAGATCTGTGCCTGTTGTTGAAAAGAGCAAGGGGGGGGGGGGTAATGTGTGTTTGTGTGTGTGTTTTAAGAGGGGGCAGCTTAGGATTTGAAAGCAGACTACAGTTATTTGTCTGAAAGGCAGCTTATCTAATGTTTTCCAGTTATAGTAGAGAGGGGAGGAGGGCTTGTTTACTTAAATCGCTGTAAAATTGGTCATAGTAAGTTTTCATGTGACTCCAGTCAGAAGCTGAATCCTCAGGGTATGTGGACACATAAGCACAAAGAAAGCCTCAACCATTTTAACAAGATTCAAAGGAAGAAGGGGGGAAGCACTGATTGCCTTTAGTCTTCGCCATATAAAAACAATCCCTTCCTGAAGTCCTCTGTTTTACACTCAGCTGTTACATTATTACACGTTCTCAGATGTTACGTTGCTAATTGTGAGCGGCTAATCTTCACCATGTCCAGCTTCCTGTGGCATTTTTTTTCTCCCCCCCCCCGTCCCCTGCTGACTGAGAAGTGACCTCTAGCTTAATGATTCATATGTGATTAATCCGCATGAGTGGGACGACACTGCATGAGCTGATGTATGGCAGAAGTACTGCAGGTAATGGATGAGTGTTAGTATTAAAGGACATTTACCCCCGTAAGAATCTGTGAGGGTTTAACATTCGCACAGTTTAAAAACTCACACAGGAATGCAGATAAGTGACATTGTGTAAATTATGTTCCGGGAAAATGATACTAAAACACCAACCCTATCTGAACTGCTAGGTCTCGCTTCCTAGTGTTAAGAGGGATATGTTCTTTAGTTTAGATATCATTGACAGACTGAGTGTTAAGGTGATACAGAAGAGGACTGTCTTTCCTGGTGAAGCTGCGTATCATATGAGTTAATTTGTGTCACACGTCGGACAAGAAATTTTCTGAGTGAACAGTGTGGAGTTGAAGATTTTCAGTTAAATGCGGTGCTGTGGAGTAAGTAGGTATGTGTCATGACGACAGTTTTAACGTGTAAGTACTGATCTATAATACTTCTAAAGCAACCCTACCAAAACTGGATAACAATAGGTGAAATAAAGGTTGTCTCTGTTAAAAGCGCATGTCTGTCTTATCACTTCCTAGATGATATTGTTTTGTTCCTGAAATATTAATCAGTGATGCAACAGAAGTCATTTATCTTTACAAAAAAAAAAAAAAAGGGTTCACTCAGCTTATCTGTGATATAATGCAGGAAAACTTGGATTGCTTGTGTTTGTGAGCGGATTCTGAAATGGCATCATCCTCACTTCCCCCCAGAGGTCAGGATATCCATTTAGTTTCACTACTTGTGGATTGAGTGAAAGAGGAAGTGGTCACTCCTCTTAATGGAGTTGTACACAAGAGCCTGAGTTGTTCTGCAGTGTGGGTTTTTGTATGGGAAGACAGCGCTGGGTGTTTCACAGTGGGGCTGCTATCAGATAAAAATATAGCAGCCTGAATCTTAATTACGTTCGCGCTACTGTTCTGCCGTCTGTATCACTTCACATCATCTCTACTTGCGCGACGTCATGTGAATGTTTGGTGGAAATTAAAGCTGATGCGCGATTTGATCTGGGTCTGAGTCCGCAGTCTGTGTTGTTGATTCATGTAAATCGAGGGAAGCATAGTAGCGATGTGAGTCACTCCCCTTCACAAACATAAGTCTCACTGCTGACAAGGTACAGAGAGCCTCGTAGACATTCAGCTCACATCCAGGCGCGTGTATGAGTGTCACCTCTGAGGAATCTGAGGGGTGATATCCGGATCAAAGATGCTGTTTCTGACCATGGAGAGAGAGAGATGCTTCATAGAGTGAGGCTGTAACGGCTGTCTAGCTGCTCAGAGGCAACTGAATGTTTGACAGGGCATTGGAAAAACGTTATTTAATCTGCTCGCATGATGGCCCTCGCTGGAATTGCACCACGCTGCGTCTCTGCCCCCTTTTTTCCTCCCCGTGTCAGGATGAAGGCTGGTAGAAAAACACTGAGGGGCTGTCTGTGTGTTGTTTTTTAACAGTGTGATGTAATGCATAAAGAATCAGAGAAAGGCGAGTTGTAATTGATGCAGTGTTGGCGAGCCTCTCATTTTCTTTCTAATGAGTGAGTCTGCTGGGGTCTGGGTATCTTTTTCATTTGGGTAATAGCCTGAATGACTCAACTGTATGCCATTGTAATTACAAAGGAATGACCCAGTTGTTATAATAAGCTACGTGAATGAAAACAGATGTGATGTTTGACCCGATTAAAAAAACTAACTATTTGTAAGAGGGTTGTTAGTGGCTGATAAGAGAAACTTCCATTAAGTTGTTGCCTTTTTGGCTCCCTGCACATCAGCTAACTTCATATATTGCTCACATTTGCCCTCCCACTTTTGACCCCAACAAAAACCGAAACGTGAGATCCGCCTTGTCACAAAGCCAGGCGGAAAATCAATGAGAAGTCATGGCTTCTATAGCATTGTTGGTACATTTTTCCATCCCCCTACACAGAGGCAGACTCTGAGTTTTCAGGAGGGAAGATGAATCTCATCGAGCCTTGTTGATCTTTCAGACAGGTTTAATTTCCAAATGGAACAGCCTGGCTTTGCTCTTCCTGACCTATTGTCCTCATAGACAGTGTTGTACAAGTGACTCATTTAGAATACATTAGCCAAAGATTGACATAGTGCACAAGAATCAGGAGGCACTACCCTCTGGTGGGTGACTACTGAAATGGAGAGTGATGATGGACTGTGGAGGTGCTTTGATTGTTCATAGAAAATTCCATCTAATTTGTTGTGTGCATAGAGGAAGGACTGATATCTTTAATTAACATAAACCTCAGGAGCAAACGAAGAGTGAGAAATTGGGATAATTGAAAATGCGTCCTATCTCCCCCCCTCTCTTTCTGTCTGTACATCCTTAATGCAGCTGAGCCCATCGGAGGGCACTTTCACACATGTTAAGTGGGGGGACATCTGGCCTTGTTAATTCAGTGCATGGTCATAAAGTGGAATGGCGGTCCCCACAGAGCCGCTTGAATCGCCTGCCCTGAACACCGTCAGATGGAGCCCGTGTGTCCTCGCTGCCTTCTTGTCCTCCCTGTTGACTGTCCCTCTGACACTGCCGATCCTCTTCTCCATCCTCCTATGATATTTAAACACAGATGATGATGTCTGAGGGAGATAAAATGACAATGAAAGACATGGCTGCAGTCTAATTTTCATCGTCTAATCACAACAAAGAAACCAGATACTTGATTCCATATCAGCCCTACAGCATAGATTGGATATCAGCAGTCTGTGTCCGTTTCATGTGTGCTTGATGATGAGTGGGCTGTCAGAGTCTATATTCCTGGATCCACCTTATGTCCCTGCATCCCCAGCAGTGTTGCAAATAACCAAACGACAGCAGCGGGGAAGGAGGCATGCTGCGCATTCATATCCTATTTTAGCAAGTAAACATTTAATGTGTTTAAATGTATCACAGCTTTATTTATGCATAGAATCTGCTGTTAAGTCTGAATTATACATTAGCCAATGAATAATGCATCAGTGCCATTCCTTAATGATTACTTGCCAGGCAGCGAATGGTAATATTTGCTGATAAATTTACCCATTGATCTTGCTTGTGTTTAACCAGGCTTGTAGAAATGATGTTTTTTCAATCTTTTTTTTTTGTTAGGGACATTTTTTGTCAAAGATGCAATCAAACACAAGCTAATTGTGTGTTCTGCTTGTGTGTGTGTGTTTTTTTTCCCCCCCCTCACTCGTATTTTTTAATAAGACGTCTTTTAAAATTGACGGCTGAGCCCTGAGGACATAAGATGCAAAATAGATGCATTCTGAATTTTCCAAGTATAGTTGAGTTAGTAATGGTTGTATTTGATCATTATTTTGCCATTTTCACCAAGATCTTGGTATGTTTCTTTTCTTTGCTGCTCCTAGGATGAGTTGTTTATCCTTAGACCTCAACAGATCAATGTCCAATTACAGTTTTGTCTTTGTTGGCTTGTAGCCATTGCGTGATAGAGTGTGTTTGAAGTACAGAGTCTAGACATTGTCTAGTGAGTTGGTGATTTAGCCCATACTTGGTAAAGGTTGTCTTTTGATACTGCGTTTTTATTGGCACTAGTCTTAACAGCCGCACTGAGCCAGATTATTGGCACATTATCCCTATAATGCTGTGAGCCTAGCATTGCCTAAGCCTTGAAGCAGAGACTGTTATTGTGCAGATGTATTGCTTGTCCACACAATGAGAAAATATTGACTTGTTGTCACTCACTCATTTGATTAGTTGTGCGGGTGATTCTGCTTTTCATTTGTCACCCTGGCAACATAAATAGGAAAACACAGCAACACACTCTGTCTATGCAGTAATGAACCACTGGAGCACTGCAGACTTTTCACATCTGGAAAACCTCACTGTAAGCACGAATGAATGTCTTTATCACTCATAGTGTATCATTGCCACTTGTCAGCTCAGCTAGTATCCACAAAAAGCCAACATTTGACAGCTTTTCTCACTGCAGAATGTGCAGCAGCGTGGGAGTGATGTACTCTAACAATTCCACTTTGATTTTACAGCTTAGTTGCAAGAGATTTATCTGTATATTTACAGCGCTGGCGAGTTACAGCATTTTCTTTTGTCTGTAAGAAGAGCAGCTTAAATCAGTCTGTGGCTGCTGCTGTGTGTAAGCCAGGTCATAATGAGAGCACCTAATATTTAATCCAACAGGATTCATCAGTGGCCTTGTTCTTCCAAAAATAATGAGGTAGACAGTAAGGGCTGCCCCAGGCTGCATGTAGGGAGATGATCTCTGTGAACCGGCAAATCATTCCTGTTTTTTATGCTAAAAAGACAGGCTAATGACTATTCTTGATGTGTGTCAGTGCTTTAAGTTAACTAGCGTTAATTCACAGAAAGATCTAATGGGCTTGATTGTCAAGCTGTGTCGAGGCAGCCAGTGAGAGCTTTGTGCACGGGTGGGGGGAGTGTAATTGTTTTTGCTGGCGGTGATTCTCTGTGGAAAGGATGACTGCACAATCCAGATATGTAAACAAGAAGAAACTGAAAGGCAGTATGCTGATACCTTGTCTGTTTCTTCTTCATCAATGTAGGTTTTCAAATGAAATGTTTAAGCCCTGCCCAAACATTCTTTGGCTTCGTCTTGGCAGTAATGGTTGCATTACAAACCTGTATCTGCTCAACTAAGCATTTCAAACATGTAAATCATATGTGGAAAATGGAGATCTTTAGGAAATCATTAACTGTGACGGCACACAATAAAACAAAGAGAGGGAGAGTTAAAGACAACAGATGCTCAAAGGGTTTGAATCTGCTTATTGGAGCATGACACTTATTTAGCGCAGCGGAGAATCTCAATGCGTTCATGGTAGACAATAATGCTGTGTCTTGCCAATGCTCTGCCAGTCATCTGTTCTCTAGAGGCATTTGCAATATTCATTTAATGTTTATGCATTTATCCAAACCTCACAGTTCTTTGTTTGCTCATGCCTGGTGTCATTTCAGCATTGAGGTTGCTCAATTGCCTGCACAAGACATCTTGTAATGTTTATCAGACTCTAGCAGAGTAGACTTCCACCTCTTATGTTACATAAATAACAAAGCTGTACAGCCGTGCGCTAGTGAAAGAGGAAGGTTGCATTGATAAAGTGAGCTGCTGCTATCAGTCTGATAAAGATCAACTTAAAACCTACCAGGAAGCAGTCCAGTTTGCAAACACATGGTTTTTGGGGTTAGTGTTTGAGTCAGCGTTAGGGCAAGACTGGACATCTGTCTCCTAGTGATCTATAACGCCCACAATCCCTCCCACAGACTGTTGGCTTTGGCACTCAAGCAGTACACCGGTTGCTGTTGTACACCCAGCCACCCACAACAGTGGCTTATCTTGCTAGCATAACAAACAACCGGCTAACAAAGAGGATTGAAACCAATGGGAGACACACACACACACACACATACACACACAGAGAGAGAGAGAGAGCAACAGAACAGACCTTAAGAGCCCTGTGCCATCATAACTCCACTTCAAACTGGCCTTTTGTTCTGAGATTGTTGGAGAGGACATCATAGTAAGGTAGCAGCACATCTTTTCATCCTCAAACGCACTCACTCCCACTCAGTCACTCTGCTGTCGGTAAAGGAGATCCTGTGCCTGATAAGGCTTCAGAGAAAGGTATTCCTCTGGGACTGTTGTTGAGGCATTTCTACAGTTCTGCCATGCGCTGATTAAAGGAACACTTGTAGATAATCCCTTTTAAAAATAGGTCTTTGTTGTGGCAGCAGTGGAATGAGGTGGGGTGCAAGGGGCAGAAAAAAGCCCTGGATTTGGATTTTTAAATGGTTATCACCTTGGTATGATCTGCCACTCTCCTAAGATAAATATTTAATGACAGAGTGGCTGAAATAGAGCTGTTACAGACTGCTGGTGAGAAATGGAGCTTCTATTTAGAGCCCATACTGTTCCATAAAGTCATGGCATTGGTAGACAGCCCAAGGTTATTAGTGTGGTATGAATAGTGTGTCTGTGGTGTGTCTATGCGTTGCTGAAGAGTTCTCACTCTTTTCTTGCTGCAGTGATATGAAGGAGAGAGAGGAATGTACTCACTCACTCATGAATCCTTGATGGATTACGCGTGTGCAGCACTATAGTTAACGCACGACAGCAGTACTGTTCAGGCACACTTAAGTTGAACTATTTCCACAAGGGAAACAGCTGTATATTTTCCCCTTTACTACCTTAGTTTTGCTCTGTTTCATTTCACATGCTCCCTGCCCTCTGGGTTCTTGTTTGATGGCAGTCGTGTCATGCAAAATTGATTGCGAAGGCTTGCATCAATGCTTGCTGCAATGAAGTTATCACAGTGTAGACAGATTTCCTCACATTGATTCTTCTGATTTCAACTGGGATGGAAGTGTTTTACAATTACAGTTGTTACTGTAATTAAGTAGATTTTTTTCCAAAATGTCGGTCTTGTGGCACATTTAAGGAGCCAAACAAACATCAAATTAAAGAAAGGTGACTTTTTTTTTTGACAGTATAACCCTTATTTGCCCCCTTAAAGAAGTCTGTATCAAACATGTGCAAACAAACGTGTCACTTATCCGTAGCAGCTGCCAGTAAGTTACTTTTATATATAAAAGTTTTGTGTGCAAACTAGGTGGTCTAGCAAATGTTAGCCAGTTTGATAAGTTATATTTATTAAATGTCAGATGTAACTGTGGAGGAGCATAAATGAAGTACATAATGGGGATCAATATTTTAATGCAACCAAAATTAATGAAGGAGTAGTAGTAGTAGTACTTTTACAGGTTGAAGATAACCTTTCTGTCTATGTTCTTCTGAACCACAACTTTTTTTACACGTGTAGGTTTTTGGCCAAATTAAGAAGTGAAGTCTGTATTGGGAGTTGCCCCTTTGCACACAGCTCATTTAAACACTGATTTAACCCTGACTTGATTCATCATGTTTACTCATTACATGATAGCTGTGGCGAGAGGCAATTACTTTGAGCTTAACAAGTACCTTACTTTCAGTCACACTGTGGCTTTTTTTATTTCATTGGAGCTTCTGAGGCCCTGTGGCTTCCACTCAGTCCAGTGAGTGGCGTCCACCAACATCTTACTTCTCTGTGTAGGAAATAGGTGGGTAAACACAGCAGAGTCCTTGAAGCACTTCCCATCCCTGCTATTGGATTACCAGCTGCCTTTCCGGGCCTCATCTGCGCAGATGAGTGCCAAGATCAATGGAGCTCTTAGTGCAAAGCTAATTCGATCAAGACTGGCTTTGCTACTGCTGATCAGAGATTATTCTTTTCTGACGTGAAACAAAAACTTAATCAAGTCAAGCCTATGTCCAATAGCCTGTATTTTCAGCCGCTGCAACTCCCATAGACATCAATTAGGAGGCATTTCATATTCATTATTGAATTGTTGGGTTGGCGTGCTGAGAAGAGGTGTGGAGATGGGAGTAGTGAAGTGCTGCGTAAAGTGATCCGTCCAGTTTTGCTGAGAGTAGCAGGAATGCTGCCTTTTCTCCAGCAGAGCAACTGGCATCATAAATAAGCTAAGAGTTTTTAGAGGGATGAGGTGTCTCCTGCTTTGACGGTGAGCAGAAAGAAAGGGTTGAAGGGCATATTGACCCTCTTGTTCTGGAAAGCGAAAAGCAGACTCTTTAGTGGCCCTTGTTCCCCATTAATTATTGTTTGATGCTAATAAAGGAGGGGGGATGGGGCATGTTATGAAACATAATTATTCATTGCAGCATTTCCCCTCGATGAGCCTTGTTCCCCCTCCCCTTGTGGTTGGAGAGGAGGCTGCCAATGCTGTCAGTTGAGTACAGCAGGCAAAGATGTCCCCTCAGCCTTTTAAGGAGGGGACAGGAGGGAGCAGGGTGAAGGGCGCCATTTGCCCGAGTGATATATGAGGAGAGACAGCAATATATGTAAGGAGCTGCTGAAAGAAAGATAGAAGGTCAAGGCACATTACACTCCAGCCATTTATTGGCTGAGCACATAGTCTGACCTGGACTGCAAATACAGTTGCTCAGCAGCAGTAGCAGTTTTTTGTGTTTATATATGTATGTGTGTGCGTGCATGCATGTGTGTGTCAATGGCCTACACATTTTAGATTGACACGTGTGTATACACATAGATGAATGCCGTACTGTAGTGAATATGCACTCAGTGGCTTTTTATAAGCTTACTGATGCAGTGGGAAGCTATTTTAACAAGCTCCACAAACCTGCCCTCCTAGATTTCCACTGAGAGACAGCGATGGCACATGCACAAGAGACTGATTTCCTATGCATGAACACAGCATATGGTGTGCTTAAACACAATGGAAGCATGGGATTAGTCAACAATTGTCCCTTCCCATTGTTGTAATTGAGTAAACGTTCCAGCGCTATTACATGACATTTGTGATTTGCAATAAAATATCTTAACTACCAAAACCTTTAGTACGTACATCAGAAATCTGTAACTTTATTCAACTTGTGTTCCATTTTATGAAGCTGCTTGTCAATGGCGTCTGAATTACTTTCACAGGGATTTCATACCCATGAACAGTATTTCTGTCGTATTGCATATTCCTTTACCATGTCCCTGCTGTTTTGCGACACAGTAATCCAGTAGAGAAATAATTTACCGATGTATTAAATATCAGTTTAGTTTATTGTGATTCATGACCAGAAGTTAATGTGTACAATAATGTAGTGTGAACAGTTAATTACATTTAGACTAGTCAACTCACCAAATGTGAAGTGAATAAATCTATTGATGTCATATAGATCATCATTTGCAATACAGGTGGAAAAATGGCAACTACAGTGCTATGTTTTTTTAAATTGTTTTGATTAAGAGACCAGTAACAACATACATAACATTAAGTGCTTTGAGGATACTATATCGCAAACGAGTGTTTTTCTTGACTTTAAAGAGTATGCGAATGGCACAGGCCTAAGTAGTATTTTCATTATCATTAATGGCCCAGTAACAGGAGGAGTAGACGTCGGTGAGGCTACCATGGTCAAAGCCTAACATTAACATTCCATGAATATCTGAGGCTTATTCACAGCAACTCAGCCACGCAGCCAGCTCGGTTCACCTTTGGTTTAGAAAGACACCAGGCCTATATATCCAGTCTGAGTTATGTTATGCTATGTTCTGTTGAGCGGTATTCTTAATGACGCTTTGTTGGTTCACAGTTTAGGATGCAATGTGTAATGCAATATATTGCAGTTGTGTCGGGGGAAAATTAAGAATATGCAGCCTGTGTTTGCTGGAGGCATTGCACACTATCAGTTAGGGATCAAGTCTCCATTTCATGAACAGGCTGCATTAATCTGTGGATCACTACTGTTCGCTGCTTAAAATCCAGAGTCTATTCATATATATTTTCCCAGAAGCAGTTTTCTTCTTACATGCTGCTTAAGCTTTTGGAAAATAGTAGTCTTTTTGTGTCTGAGGTGTATTTTCGGGTGTGTTGAGGTCCAAGTAGTAAACCGCGCTAGTCTTACTCCTTCAGACTCTTTAAAATTAATTGTGTGCGTTTGTTGCCTACCTGTGTGTGTGTGTGGCCTGTGTGTTTGTGGCAGGGCGCACTAAAATGCCACTGCTGTAAGAGGCCCAGTCCCAGCCACTGCATGTTTTATGAGCTGTCCTCAGAGGATATGGGAGCCCTGAGCTCAGATCCTTCTTGTTCCAGCAGCGTTTTCATCACTTCTGTCCACTTCCCCCAGCTTTTTTTTTTTTTTTTCTGGACGAGAAAAAGGAAATGCATCTAGAATTAGGCAATATTTACAACACAGCCCTGTTTGTGGCTATAGTTTAAAGGCCGTGGCTAGCTGCACAGTGGCCTCACAGACTCATGATTCATATTATTCTCCTCATGCGCACTGCAGAGGGTGCTTTCCCTTCTGTCTAGAATCACTGGCCTGCACGACTGAGATGGTGGATGACAAGGCTGAACGCTACACTGAATATTCCACTCCCCTCGTCACCTCACCCGATGACTGCTCTCTAAAGCTGTCCTTTTCCTTGAACAAACAAATCTCCAACTGTAGAGCGCTCACTGACAGTGTCTATTTGCGGTGCTTGCACATTGACTTGTCAGTTATAACTCCAGTTGTGAGCCTTAGGAAATTAGCATGGAGGGTAATAAACCAAAGGGGCGTTACGCTTCAATGACAAAATGTTTGTTTTATTTATCTTTTCAAGAACAGTTAGCTATGATGGATGGTTTTGTGCTGGATAGTGTCCCTGTTAGAATAATTACATAACACCGCTATCATTATTATTTGAGCTAAGCAAGACTGATAATATAAATTAATTCCTTTTCACCTGCACAAAAATAGCCAAATGAATTTTTTTTCCATCACTCTTCCCATGTCATACTTTCCACCATTTAAGATCTGACTAGTGCTGTTTTAATGTCATCCATTGTTTGTCTGTGCTTTTATGGTGGAGAATTAACCCCAACCACCAGCTCTTTATCAGGAAGCATAGAAGATATAACGTTCAACTCACAATTTGGTGACATTAACATCATGGTTTCAGTTGCAAAGTACATTTTTGTACATTGTTCGTTATCAGTTCAGTCGTTGGCAGTATTTTCTTTGTAGATTTCAATGATGGCCTTTCTATACTTAGGTTTTTATTAATGTCATATCTACCCTCTGCTGCTTTTGTTTACAAAGACTAACAGAGGAATATAATTGTATTTTGTATTTATAGGCCTACATCTCACTTTTCTGTGCAAATAAATGGCTCTTTTCCATGAGATGTAGGTGTGTTATTAAACTATTATTTTGCATGTTTTGTAATGGTGGAAGAAAATGAAGAGGAAAGAGTCAATTAAAGTATTAATTGCAATTATTTGACTGACAGTGAAACAAGGGCTAAAGTTTCACAATTGTAGAAGCCACAGAGGTTTGAAGTTTTAGGAAAAAGACGTTTGCATATGAAATAAAAGCCCTTCCTAATTAGAGGTAATACCACCCCGTGGTGTCTAGAGATGGAGGTGTTTTTTTGGCTCAGATCATTATTAAGTCTTTGAATGGAGTGATTGTCCTCCTCCCCCCGACCATCTGCTCTAGGATAGAGCAGCGTTTGCCACCACATAGTTAAATAATTTAGGCGGAAAGAATGGTTTTGTGTACTGACCCTAATGGCTTTGTTTTTGGGAGCTGTTCTTGAAGACATCCTTCAGTGCCCCTGCCGGCCTCCACTGTCAGTCTGAAACGTCCGAGCTGTCTTATCTGTCACTCTAATCTATTTATGTTAGTTTTTCCTCTGTGTTGGCACGTCGCTCTGTGTGGCATGGTGATTAGAGTAGCTGGAGGATGTAGGGCAGCCGTATGAATACATTTCCTCCTCTCCTACACTCATTTAGACTACCAGCCGGAGTTGAACTGACGGATAGGATTGTTAAGCTGATAGGCAGATCTGGGAGGAAGAGTGGGGATATTTGATTGCAGAATATCAGTGGAAGTGGTGCATGATTGAATACTCAAATAATAAAATCTCAAGAGCCCTTTCTGTCTAAAAGGAGACAAAATGAAGGTTGGAGTTATTTTTCTTTTACAGCAAATCGACTTACCTCGTATATCTGATTGGGAAAATGTCATGTAACTCCTTCCTTCTCACCCCTGCTGGAGCTCTTTTCCATTTTATGGAGATAAATGTTTGAAGATACATATATATAACAGATATTTTTAGCAGCCTCCTAGTCAAACCTGAATGTCTCCCCAATGTGTATTTATACCCTTCCTGACCCCTGCTTTACCTTTGGATACATTTCCATTACACCAAAATATTGAATTTTCAGTGTCTCTCAGGAGGTGAAAGACACTAGAAATCTCTTTTTGAATCGAGCACGTTATTCACTCTGTGAAAAAGGGACTCACCGATCTACAGGGAAACTCAATTAAGAGCCACATTCATGATAGCGCTGTCTGCTGGCACATACCTCACATTCTCCTGCTACTCTTATCAATGACACATTGGAAGAGGTCCTTTACTGGTCTGCTCACGATTACATTTTTCAAGAGTGGCTCATTTAGAGGAAAGGGGAAGGGTGACAATGGACAACCCTGGCATTTCCCTGAGGAGCCGTGTCAAAACATGATGCCTTGTGAAGCAGCCAGAGCTGCTGAAATGGCCTTCAGCTTTGCTCTAGCCAGACAAACGTAGCAGTCTGAGAAGGTAGTCTGTCTCAAAGTAGCTGGTATTAGGCTGTGAAATGAAGTCCTGCTCGCAGACCCTCTATATAATGGACATCTTGGGTTGAGGAGCGGCCCCCTCAGGGCCATTTCGAGCTCTCATGGAGAGAGCACAAACAGGGACTAGAAGAGGATTTAGCCTTCTTTTAGAGGTGGAGTAGAGGCTTAGATCCCGTGGAGCACAGAGTCTGATCCTTCTGTCTGTAGTTGAAAGTATCTGTGGACTGTTGGAAAGAAAATATGTTTGACTTGGTGGGTAACAGTTTATATGACAAAATGCAAGTATTGCATGCAATTGTTAGCCCAGAGAGATTTTGCAAACTGTCGTGGTTAATCGTTTTAGACAGTGGTAGTTTATGGTTGCTTACAGTGTCATTGTGTATGAGAATCTGTTCCTTTGCAGCAGTGCTTTGCTTTTTACCATGAGAGTCTCTAGGCAGGTTTAAATGTTGATGTCGGAAAGCCCCAAGCTATCTTTTCTTGAGCGTGGCTTTTACCTACCAAACTAACCCCGGATGCAGGCTAAAAATAGAGCTTTTGTGAACACAGCTTTAGCAGAGGGAAAAAAAAGATGTGGTTACTCATCAGTGAATTGAAAAACAAGTGGAGCAGACAAGTGTCTTTGCCCTGCCAATGTGAACTAAAACAGAGAGGGCCTCCGAGAATAAAGCAAGCCATGATTTCACCAGGTAAGACAAAGCAGGCGGGGTGCAGAGACCACAGAGAATCCCTTATGAAGTGGCCTACCCTGTGCCTCCAGCTGAGCCCTTCATTGTGCTGTTGTTTCTTGGGGGCTTGGATGGCAGCTTAGATTAGATCGCACAGAGTAATGGATTGGAGCTGACGAAAACCCACTGCAGCTCAACATCACCACAGTTAGGATCCATGCACTGTTGAGGATCTGGCTGGTTTATTCGGATCAATTTGAGTTGCCCTCATTGTTAATAACCCTGTGTATATTCATGCTAACATTGTTCTCCTCTAATCTGTATTCATGCGAGTATTTCATTCAATCCCTCTGCAAAGCCGGCCCTAAATCCTTGCCAATCACATTTTGCTACTTCATAATTCTCCAATTGAATATGCCATGAATGACTTTGTACTCTCACTCCCAAAACTGAGTGGATCACTGTGCCGGGTACATTGTTGTTAGATTCTACTTTGCATTTAAATGTAGAAATATCTGGTTTCTTTTTTTTTTTTAATTTTTTCTGTAAAATGTAGTGTTGAATAAATGTCCAGATCTTTCATATTTCTAAGCCAATATAATCAATTAAAATTTAGAGCAATGAAAAAAAACCAGCCCTTGAGCTTGATGTAGCTGTATAGGTACTGAAGGCAAACCGTGATAATTTGAATGTTTATTCTTTGACAGGTTTTGTTTAAAACTGCAGATATGAGCATGGGTTTAGGCAAATGTGGGAGTGATTGGAATGAATAAAACATGGCTTTTAAAAAGCCTGTTTCTGCACACAGAGAGGGAGCAAAAGAGAAAAAAAAGCTGTGTTTAGTAACGGAAACCTGCTGTGTGGCCATTGTGGGGGATGATGTGTTAATCAAGCCACAAACTGTGTGGTTTTTCAGGCCAGAGGTCTCATTTAAACAGGCACCGAAAAAGAGAAATGTATTTGAGCTGGTCCCTGCTGGCTGCTAGCCCTTGACTCCTTTGCAGTAATGTAAATGGTGGATTAGGTGCCGTTGGCTGGGACCCCCTCAACCCCTCTTCAGCCGCTGCCCCCTCCTTCTCTTTTCCATTAAGACAGCTGGTATCTTTCAAAGGGTCCTGGCCTAGTGATTGATGTGTAATAGCTCCAAGCTTCACCTGCCCCCTCACAACGTTATTCATCGGCCAGGCAGCCAGCACCGCTCTCTACTAAGCACTTTGTTTCCCAGGTAGTGGGTGGAGAGCCTTCTCTCTAGCTTTCCGTCTCAGTCTCACTTTCTCTTTCTGTTTCCCTCTCAGCCATCACTACATTATGACTTTTTATTGCCGCGGTGTTACTACTTCACTTCACACTGACTCATACCCTTTTTGCTCACTTAATTTCTTCATTTTCAAATTGCTCTTTATTCTGCGTCAGACGCCAACTGCAACTGTTCAAGTGGACACTTAATCCTTTTTGTTACTATTAAAATTCACACGTAATTTTACCGAATGAAACATGACCACACATGTCTTAAAGTGTTTCATCATTAGAATATCTATAAATGACTTGGACTATGTTATTTATTTTCCTGCCTTGTTAACTTAGATTATGTAAAGGTTAAATCAGGAAAATGTGTAATTTTATTTATATGGCTACCTATTAATACCCTCATATCCCCTTTACCAGTGTGAGTGAGTACTTGAATTAGTATTAAATTGCATGACGGGAATATGTTTCTTAATGTGATGTGAAGAAAATTTGAATACACCTCATGACCGATTTGCTTTGGTAAACACAAATGATTTAATCCTATGGTTTTTATTATCTTGATGAGAGATCCCATATCACCAGAAATGACATATTTTTTGTTTGAAGCTTTTTTTTTTTTCTTCTTTGAGATTTAATCCTTAAGGTTATTCTAATGTCAAGGCAGCGATTGAAGATGAACATTTTGGACTGGGGCAGTTGTATAAAGCGTATCCAGATGTAAGCTAATAGCACCTAGATTGTAAAGATACTTAAAGAGGCTTGTGCAGCCCACAACATCAAAGCAGAACAGGCCAGCCCTCCATTTAAAACAGTTTAGAGTCCTCGATGGAAGAGGCTTATGTTACTGATTAGAGCAGAGAAGAGGTGCTTAGCTCATACACAGATTGTGGCAGCCCATAGGATTAGAGTGGTGGTATCAAATGGTACCTTCATCGATGTTTTCATGTTCTTCACACTTTCATGCCTTGCTACTGGATGTGGACACAGAAGGGGGCTCAGTTAGTGTTTCTGTCAGAGGTGTGTTTTTATGGTGGACGTATGTCCTCATATGCACATGCGCATTAGACATCTACCAAGCCTTGGGGCTTTGAGTGTGCATCAGTGTGTTCGTCTTGTGTATTTTGTGGCAGCCCAGTGGTCGCCGTGGTAACTCATCATTAGGTGATTAATGGGGCTGTGACGAGGCTGCGGTTTAATCAGGCCCGGTGTTTGTGTTGAAGCCGACGACAAGAGCAGCTGCCCTGTCAGTTGGTGTCTGCTCACGAGATGACAGCACCCGCTGTTGAGGAGCGCCGTTGTCAAATGCACTTCATTGTACGTATATGTGTGTGTGTGCCAAAGCTCTTCTTCCGCCTTTCTATTCTTGACCTTACTTTCTAACTAGTGCTGTCAATGAACTGGCGTCCACTTGCAGCCCATTTTGCTTGAAGCTGGTTTCTCTTTACCTGCCTCTATCTATCTCGGTCTGCCTTTCCTCTATTTTCCACTCTCTCTCCCACCATGCTATCACAACCATGGTAATGCGGGTGCTGATTGCCTGGTTTGCTCCCTCTGGGGGCTGTAATAACTATTTCTAGTTAATTTGTTGCAGTGGGGGTGGAGGGGGCAAACACTGGCAGTAAATGAGAAGCCTCCTTTGTAGACTTAGTGTGTAGGGCCAGTGTAGCACAGACAGCTTGCTGCTCAGCTTTGCCCACTTCTCTGTTTATGGAGGATTTCATTATGACCAGAGAAGGTAGTAGACGGCTTGTTTTTGAATGAATGACGATCGCTGAAAATGGCAGTGGACTGGGCATGGCAAATGACTGGCTCAGCCACTCTGCTCTCTCTTTTCCTACCCAGTGGATTGCCGTGTTCTTCCCTCCAGAGCTGTCACTTCACATTAACACAGTGGTGACTGTCAGCCAGGGCAGAGGGGAGGGATGGGGTGAAGTCCAGTAAAGTTAGCCAGAGTACATGCACATAACCACACACATACACACAGATGAGTAAAATTGAGCCTGGTGTCATCACAGATGGCCTTCAGAGAGGCTAGCCAGTTAACTCTGTCACTGAATTTTATCCTGTGTCTCCACAAACGTCAAGTAGTGAAATGTGCTGAAAAGCCCCTGGATACATTACCTCTAAAGAATTTTGTTGGCTACAAGCCTTATAGTCTCAATGCAGTACCACTTTTTGTGCTTATACTGTTAAAACTTCCCTTTAGCTTATTGCGTTACAAATTCACACTTGCCTTTTTACATTTTATTTTTACCCATTCCTTTGCCCTTTGTAAATCTGTTTCATTGCCTCTGTGGAAAAGAGGAAATATGTTTGAGCAGGAAGCTAGAAGGCTCTGTTCCTTTGATAAAGCTACTCAGTCCTCTCCAGAGTATACATGGCTGTGGAGGGGATTGCCAACAATTGCTGTGATGTTGAGAAGAGTCAGCACGGCTGCCTGATTTCTAAGAAAAAAACATTACATTTTGCAGTGCTGAAATGTAACGTCTGTACAGAAAATGTAACGGTCATTAAAGTAGACTTATGCTAATTGTCATTCTTCTTTTGTCCACAGCTTTTCTGAAACACTGGGGTTGTTGGTGTGGCCAAATTTTCCCTGGATTTGACCGGTAAATTCAGAAGACTGAAGCCCAGGCTCACAGTCTACCTTTCACGGAGGCCCAGCCGTGAGAGGACTGAGGAAGGCACGTGGCGGATCATGACGGCCGACAAAGAGAAGGAGAGGGAGAAAGAGCGGGACAGGGACAGAGACAGAGATCGGGACAAGAGAGAGGTCGGTAAGTCCCGCCGGCAGGACGGGGACCGGGGCGACCGAGAAAGTGAAAGCTCAAGGCCCCGACGCAGTTGTACATTGGAAGGCGGGGCCAAGAACTATGCAGAGAGCGAGCACAGTGAGGATGAGGACAATGATAACGGCAGCACAGGTGGAGGCAGCGGCACAGCCGAGGAGGCTGGCAAGAAGGGAAAGAAGAAGACTCCTAAGAAGAAGTCACGCTATGAGCGCACAGAGAACGGAGAAATCACATCCTTCATCACAGAAGATGATGTTGTTTACAGACCTGGAGGTAAGGCCTTGACTACCCGCCACAAAGTACACTTATAAGTACAATGTACACTTATTTATGAGACTTTTCACATTAAACTATTCAGATTCTAAATATGTTTCTGACTAAATAAATGGGTGGGACATTGTTTCAGATATTGGCTAAAAGCCACTGAACCTATGATCATAGAAATCCCCAATATCACATTCAATAATCATTCTGGCAGACAATTAGTCAACCCCCCCAGTTCAGTTTTGAAGCATAGTGTCCAACTGCAGTAGAAAGAATAAGTCTGTTAATTTTTCCGGTCTAAAGATAATTGAAACCAGGTCATTTATCTTTGAAAGAGTAATAATTATGACTTCTTGTGAATTATTCTCTTGCAATGAGCTGCTGAGGGATTGCAGAGTCTCCAAATTGGCACCTCTCTAAAAGCAAAAGTACTCCCTGAGGCTAGAAACCGATGCATCATATAATCAATTCCAAGTTGACCCACTCTGCGCTTTGTGTTTTGCTTTAAGTCAATAAAGCAAAGTGGTGCTTCACTAGATGATGTGATAGTGACGACAGCCACGATAATGATTTCATCCTAACACCACCTGACTCACTAAAAGTATGCTATCTCCTCTGGGGCCAAAGAGATACTCTAGTTTCTTAGAGAGACGTTTTGAGCTGTGGTGCAATGTCTTTATTATGTCGGATGAATGAGGCTAAAAAGAGAACCAACCTTTTCCGCGGCTGTAAACATGGCCTCTCTTTCACCTACTGTTTATAAATTGGTTGTACTAGAAGTGGGAATGTCAACACTCGCTGTCGGAAGGAAGCCAGGGTCTAGTTGAATGTGTATGTGCAGTCTCCCCTCTCTCCCTCCCTCTCTTTCTCTCTACTCTCCTGCTCACTGCAATCTCCTTGAACCTAAATCATTGCCGCCATGTCTTTTTACTCAGCAAGCAAAAGGTCAAGTAGTCGGGAGGTGGCGGACCACATTGCTTGGATATTTAATGGGATGGTATAGGAAATTACAGCCAGTGTGTTAGGTTATCTTTTTGTGTAACTGTCTACCCCCACACAGAACACCCAGCCCTCATGTTTTGCTCCTTAATTCCTAATATTCACACATGAGCTAGGTGCAGTGAAACAGTCAGACCTCTACATCCTATACTTTCCATTTAGCTGTGTAATGTTGTTGGCTAAATTATCTCTCCACTCGTATCAGCAGAGCTCCTCAAGCAAGCAGTCACACTGAACCAAAGCCTTGTTGTCGCTCACTCTGTATTTCTATCTCTCCTAACACACTGCAACGGACTTCATTGAAGCCTGTTTTTGCTCTGCATTGCTTGTTTAATAGAGAGAGCACCAGCGCTTTGTCTCATAGTCAACCATGCGGAGAAGGGGGGAGGGAGTGAGTGTATCTTTTTTTTTTTTTTTAATGTAAGCAGTCAGTCACATCAATGAAACATTCAAAAGGCATATAAACAAAGTCTCAGTGGATTAGCCCTGTCGAATATTTATATTTCTACATCTGAGCGAACAGCAGAGCCAGTGTCTACTTGATGGGGAATATTTATGTTTCCTGTCTTCTTCTTCAATTAGTTTGACAGCTCTAGAGAGTCACAACCTGCTTCCTCGGTATAGACTGTTAGATTGGTCTGGATCAGGGACCAGTTAGGATTGGTTAGGCTTTGGTACACTAGTATATAATTTACCTCCCATTGTCAACATGGAAGATTCTCCACCTCAGCAACTGACCTCCTGCTGTCTCCTCTGGTTATTGTTCAAGTGATAAGCCCTGTGTGTGTCTGCATAGAGTGTATTCCTCCTTCTGCTTGGTCAATGGTAGCAGCCTTCTTGCAATCAGATTTGATGTATGCAGCTTAGGCAGGCACAAAGCCTGCGATGGATTATGCTTTACTAAATGTTAAATCCCTTTATACCCGTCTAGTGACACACAATATGTAAAACTGACCACCCTAGGAGAGGGATTTACACCATCCCAGACATGAGGGATGGGAATAGGGATAGAGACCAATACAGATTGATTTTGAAATTGAGAGAAATTGTAAACCAAAATACTATTTGATTGCTTTTGTCACACTGAGGTTTTCAGACACATAGGCCATGTCATCACATAAGAAATATCAGGTAAGCTAGTATTGAAAACTATCTGCACCTTCCCATTCTGCAGCTACACTCCAATCTCTCTGCTTAGCCTTTCTATCCCTTGAAGATGAGTTCAGGCGGCTTAGTGTGCATCGATTGGATGGGGAAGGGGTGGATGGAGAAGTGCAATTGGCCAATAGGTGGGCCTGCAGCTAACTCTAGCTCTGTTGCTGTTTAAAAAGGGATAGAGGAGTGTGTCTGTGCTGGTGGCCAGAGAACTGTGTCCCAGGCCATTTGTATGGTCGGCTGGCGGACTGAACACCCTGATGCAGTGCAAGCAGACATGCCAAATCGATCTGTGCCCTGTGGCTGAGCTCTCACTACTTCCCCAGGCCCAGCCAGACACCTCCAGAGCCTGTTCTCTCCACTCGTTCACCCCCCCACCTTAGATTATAGATCCTCTCTCTGGAGATTATACACACTGCCATGGGGGGATCAATAGGAGACACCCTAGTAGCATGGAGACTCTCACATACATAGAACACTGATAACCAGTATTTGTGAACACGCTCATATTAACACACACATGCGCGCACACACACACACACACATACAACCACATGTACAAGAAGTGATTTTCCTAGACATGGTCTCCATCTCTGCAGTTACACAGCCTTTTCAAGGTGAGAATATTCTGCCTTTTGCCACCTTTTGCCAAGGTGTTCTGTATAAAACATGGAATTGAAGGGCTGTTCTGAAATGATGTCCGTGTCAACGACAGTTCCTGTTGTGGAAAAAGGCAATCCTTTTCCAAAACCTGAATGAACAGTAGACAACTCAAATTTTGGGGTTAAAATAGGACTGTAGATATACTGATACTTTTTTTTTTTTTTAAAGGGCCTGCTTGTTGTTTTTGTTTTTAATTTTTACTGTATTAATTAGTTTTGAGCTGTAATCACTATTTTTGAAAGAACTAACCTAATAAAAATTAAACATTAGGCACTTAACACTAAAGCAAAGCCTCGTCTATACACTCTGTAAATATTGTCTTTCCTTTGACAAAAGCTTATTTATTCTATATACCTGCATCTAAACATTGATTTCATTCATAACGCAGTAAAACCTTACAGCTCACTGAAACAAATTGACCTTTATCACAGTCAAATATCACATAGTCCCATAACTACAGCCTAAAGGAGACATTTGTGAAGTAACGCTTGTATCCTCATATTTTTTTTCTCATGTGTTAGTCTGGTGTATGTCTTGCCTCTGATTCTGGAACACCAGGGCTCTATTTGAAGTCGCACACTAGGGCAGCATTATGACGACTTTGTTTAGTTCAGTGTAAACAGACAAAGCTGGCATAATGAGGGGTCCTAACTGCAATATAGCAGGATTGCTGTGTAAAAAGGGCTTCAGTCGAACACACAGCCCTCTCCAGCCTGCCCATCCCTTCTCCGATGCAGCCGGATTCTGTTTGGTGCTGCAGGTGGCTTGCTGCCATAGCATGTCTGCTTCCTTCCTATAACTGACTGACTGACGGGCTGGTCTGTTTTAAAATGGAGAAAGCTAATAGAACACCCCCCACCCCCCCACCCTTCCGTCTGCCCCTCTACCTCCCTGTATGTCATACAACATGGCTGCCACTGCCAACCCACTGAGTTTCAGACACCGTATCATCACTGGGCGGGTGAAAGGGAGAAAGATAAGATTTGGTTTCTTGCGGTCACTTTATTCTCAGAAACATATTTAGGTATGTGCAGTGAGTGTAGTGTTGGTGAGAGTATAATGCACATAGATTGCAGGCCAGTCTTAGAAAAAAAATACCTTGTATATGTGAGTGCTGAGGAGTTGTTGGTGTGGACAGCTGGCGCTTCTTGCCGCAGCCACCACAGAACCCTGGGGAATGTGTGGTGTGTCTCTGTATGTGTCATGTGCACACACAGTAAGCTGTGCAGCAGGAGAATGTCTGACACACACGTAGCGCTGGATAACCAGCCCTCCCTCTTCCCTCTCTTCAAACTCAGGACCAACTGTTGGCAGTCACACGACCAAACCATGTCCTTTGTGTTTTCAAGGGCTTTAGCTTTTCTTTCATGAATTTAAAAGCTGTAATTTTGCTTCATCTTGGTAGGGAGCTTACAAATGCCTAGTTACCAGGAAAGGGTAGTGTATTATATAGCACACTGTACAAAAGCAAATCAGTGCTCTTTACTCATATAAAATAGAAAAGTGATGTAAGTTATAAAAAAGAAAAGTACATGAAATAATAGGGGCATATTATAAAACGGAAGTGCAGTAAGAATACAGATTTTAGAAGTCAAACATATGCACAGGAAAGAGAAAATTTTTAACCTGGCATTAGTTTCACTTACATGCAGTGTAAAAGCTAAATGCCCCTTCACCATGTTAGGTCTGGACTGTGCAGACCAAAAGATCCACAAGCCACATTTAGTTTATATTATTCGGTTTACATTCTTTAAACATACCAGAGATTAATTCTGGTAAAAACACTTCAAAATGTATTCTGTGACAAACTGGAAGCCAGTGTAAATATTTTAGATCTGGACTATTGCAAATGATTAAAAGTTCTGTCTTAATCTGGTCAGTTGAAACAAATCCAACATTACAAAACAAATGCAGACATTACAAGTCCACAAGGCAAAACATTTTATTTATTTTTTTTTATCAAATGTATTAATTTGTGTAATTTAAAGCTGACATTTAACTCACTAGAAGGTAAGTAAGGCTCAACAGCATCACAATACATCTGAATCACTCCATGGAGCCATTCCAGAGGCCACTATAAAGTGGTTTAGTAAGCACTGTGCTGGTTGTTTTAGAGCCAAGACACCCTAGGCTGGAGCTCCATTTGCATAGCACATCCCCTCAGCTACAAAAGCTGGTTGTCGATCAGTTTTCTGTTTCTAGTCAGGCTAACATGAGGGACAAGCCCTTGGAGTCATCTCATATTGAAACATAGCAGTGTGAATCTGTAGCCTGTCGCTAACTGAACAGATCTATTTTTAAAAAGTCCTCTCTCCTCTCCCATCTCTCCCCACGCTAGAGACTCTG
Organism: Maxillicosta whitleyi; assembly: GCA_029822895.1. Taxonomy (NCBI): domain Eukaryota; kingdom Metazoa; phylum Chordata; class Actinopteri; order Perciformes; family Neosebastidae; genus Maxillicosta; species Maxillicosta whitleyi. The sequence goes on from JAPSES010000236.1 coordinate 9,742,435, forward strand.
GGAAAAGGGCTTTTTAGTGAAATCCAACCACCTGCCGACTGCTAAATGAGAAAGCGTGGGCTAGCCGAAAGGGAAAGGAGGGGAAGGGAGAGGAGGAGGAGG